>JAUIMM010000092.1:35137500-35652500 GCA_031769625.1 Taudactylus pleione
AACCAGAAATCAGTTTATTTAATAAGAGTTTAAAATTTGCTCCCACTAAAATCAAGATCCATTTGAAACCTTTATAGATACACATAAATTTATACGGAAGTTGACCCTAAAGAAATTTTTTGCTACACAAAAAGATGATATTTCGGCAGAAACTTCTGAGTCAAGAAAGATAACAAAGAAATCCACTTTTTACCCATCACATGTGAAGGGGAATTTTATTGATTGTTTTCAAAAGCTAGTAGTGGAAGATCTTAAGAAGCTAAAAGATGATAAAGTGAAGAAGCACAATCTTACTAACAAAGAGAAATTGGCAATCGGAGATTTAAAACAAGACAAGGATCTTATTATTAAACCATGTGATAAAGGGGGAGGGGTTACCATCATGAACAGAGAGTTCTACACAAACGAGATTTACCGACAATTAAAAGATGGAACAACATATCAAAAATGGAATAATGACCCAATACAGAGGATTAAAGTGGGGTTTTCCAAATTTCTGTGTAAACATCTTGAGAGGGGAACCATCTCTAAAAAAGAATATGATTTTCTTCTTATTCAACACCCAAAGACCCCAACTATATACACCCTGCCGAAAATCCACAAAAGTGTAACAGCCCCACCGGGTAGACCAATTTTGGCAGGAGTGGGTGGACTTACAACTAACCTCTCAGAAATGATAGATTATTATCTACAACCCCTAGTAGTTCAGACAAAATCTTATATTAAGGATACAACTAATATTATTAACAAACTTAATGAGGTAAAATGGGAAGAATCGATGTTCTTAATAACTGGAGATGTGACATCATTGTACACTATCATTTCGCATTCAAAAGGTGTAGAATCTGTACGCTGGTTTTTGAATCGGTCAGACTATTCAGAGAACTTGAAAGACTTCATAATTGAAGAAATTAAGTTTATCCTTGATAATAATTATTTCTTCTTTGAAGGTGGATACTATTTGCAGAAAGTCGGTACCGCAATGGGGACCAAGTTCACGCCCAGCTATGCTAATCTCTTTATGGCATATTGGGAGCATAGGACCATTTGGGTGAGCAGCTGGGTGCAGAACTTGGTTACCTGGTACCGATATATAGAGGATGTAATTTTTAACTGGAGTGGAATTGAAGAATATCTGAAGAATTTTTGCAAATTTCTGAATGTGAATGACGACAACATCTCTTTTTCCTTTGATATAAGTAGAGAGAGTGTCAACTTTTTAGATCTTACAGTGTATATCAACAAAGGGAAATTGAATACCAAAGGTTACATTAAACCTACGTATTCCCAGAATTACATCAATAAGAAGAGTCTGCATCACAGAAATTGGCTAAAAGGAATTCCAAAGAGCCAGTTTCTACATCTGAGGAGGAACTGTAGTAGTATCGATGATTTTAAGTCACAAAGTGAAAACATGAGTCTCAGATTCCTACAGCAAGTATATGATAAGACTGAATTAAAGAAAAATAGAGAGGAGGTGCAATTAATGGATAGAAATCTACTCCTGGTGTCTAAGGGGAACTCGAATAAGAGTAGAAATTAATATGATTTTACTTTTATTACCACCTTCCATTCAAATTATAAAAAATTAGAATATATTATTAACAAACATTGGCATTTGTTGAGAATGGACCCGGTTTTGAAAGATCTGTTCCCTACGAAACCCAAGTTTATATACAGAAGGGCCCCCAATTTAAAAACTCACTTGGTTAGGAGTGCATTGAATTATGAGATTATGAACCCAGTGAGAACTAAAGGGTTCCACAGGTGTGGTACATGCACCTTATGTAAAGCAGTACCAAGTCAAACTTCTAAGTTCACCGCTTTTGTAGTGAATGGCAGGGAATATAAGATCAACAACTTTGTCACCTGCCATACAAGCAATGTGGTATAACTAATAGAATGCTCTTGTGGTTTATTTTATGTAGGACGTACATCTAGGGCCTTAAAAACTAGATTATCCGAGCATTCTCGAAATATAAAAAAGGGGTTAGAAACACATAACCTTTCAAACCATTTTCGAACACTTCACCAATGTCGAGTTAGTGATATTAAATCATTTATGGGAATTCAGAGTGTGAAAGCGTCTTGGAAGGATAGGGACACGGAAAGTATCTTGGCCAGAGCAGAAATGTCCTGGATTTTTAAACTAAACACTATCATTCCTGTGGGATTGAATAAAGAATTTGAATTGAAGTGGTTCTTATAGTATGTTTATCTAAGTATTTTTATCTAAGTATTCATATATTTATTTATTTCTGTCATATTGTATATTGGAAATATTTAAGATTATAATGATATTTTATATTTACTAATACCACCAATTTTATGTGTGAAGATGATAATCCATGTTTGTATGGATGTTTTTATATATGTTTTTATATTTCATTATATTGTTTACAAATACCACCTATTCTTAGTCTATATATATATATATATATATATATATATATATATATATATATAATAACTTGTTATCCAAGTTTTATCCAATTTTTATAAATTATTTATTATTATGAAGATTGGTCCATAACTTCCGGTATTGGAAGTAAGTGTTGTCAAGGTAACCTGAGCGGATAGTATGGAACCATGACCGGAGAGGACACGGTTGATTTAATCATTTCTGGTAGTGAAACCGGAATTACGCTCGGGCCTTGTACACATCTGGCAGGAGAGTGCACATGGGTGGTCACGTGATGTAAGTGCGAGAGAGCCTTGCGGCTGGGAGTCCCTCTGAGGAAGAGGAGGCGCTCATGACTTCCGGTGAAATCACCGGAAGTCTGGAGCCTTTTAGATGTGCATGGAACGCACACATGTAATTAGACTCCGGGATTTTCCACATATATTTTATATAAATGGTTTTTATCTTTATTCTTAAAATGGGTGGTTTTGGAAAGGCTCTTGGTGGATTAATAATTTTATAGTCTGATAAGGTTTTCCTGAATATGCATTAAAGATAGTGTGTTTTTACTTCCGGGTCAACAGACCTATAAATAGCAGATAGTACAGCTATAGATCCCATACAGCCTTGAGGAAGAGTGGATATCACTCGAAACGCATTGGAAGCTGGGATCTATCTGCTGGTGAAATCTTGTGACCGTGGGCAGCATCCAGAGGCTTAAAGGGAGCTGGGCAGCATATCCGGATATTCTCCCATTTATACTCTCTAGAAGCACCAAACCTGGTGCTAATCATGGTACGGTTCAAACCTTTTATAATTCTGGATGAGTTTAGATAACTGTGGACATGGCAATATTTGAAGCGAATACTGTCTTCTTTTTTTTTGTTTTATTTCTCTCTATATATACTTTAATTCTGAGTGGTCTCAGAATAGGTGAGACTTGGCTACATGTGATATCAAGAAGTCTGAATTTTATGTTTTATGTTTATCTGTGAGTATTTGTGTCATTAAATTTTGAAAAAATTACTACACTATACAGCTTTTTTCCTCTTCTTTTCATATACCTTTGGGAGTGAAATTGTTTGACGAGCAACTGAATAATGGACTGATATCCAATATATATATGAAACAAAAGACACCACAAAGAACTTTATTGTGCTATATTCGATGATAAGAAACAACTAATCAGTGCCTGATACATGTGACCAAAAATTTGGATTGTACTGTTCTTTTTGTCAGCTGTTCTTGGTGGGGACAGTGGGTCACGTGTGGTGGCTGCTCCATATTAGATTGCGCCTGTGTCTTCTTCCAATAATCTTTTGTTTATGATTGTACTTTCCCGTCTGATATTTGGATTTGAATATCAAGAAAATCGATGGTAGTAAAATCATAAGTGTGGGTGAAAGTGAGACCAAAAGTATTGTGATTAAGGTGATTAATAAACTTGTCTAAATCCTTAATCCTGCCATCCCAAATAATAAATATGTCATCAATATAACAACCATAAAGCACCAGGTTCGCTCTGAACTCGCCCGACCAAACATGATGCTCCTCAAAGAGGCCCATGTATAGATTGGCATAGCTCGGAGCGAACCTGGTACCCATGGCTGTGCCTCATGTTTGTAGAAAAAATTGAGTGTTAAAAGAAAAATAATTGTGTTCCAAGATAAAACATTTGGATGATAAAAGAAAATCTCTTAAGTTAGAGTCAATTTCCATATTACCGTGTAAGTAGTGATTTATAGCTAGCAATCCAAATTCATGTGGAATATTCATGTAAAGTGATTCAACATCACAAGTTAAAAATACATATCAGTCTTTCCAAACTATTGACTCTATCATCTGTAAGAAATGGGTGGTGTCCTTAATATGAGATGGAAGTGCACTGACATATGGTTGTAGATATGTATCTACATATGCTGAAAGATTAGTGGTCATTGAACCTACTCCTGAAATTATAACATCCAGGTGGGCATTCTAAAGATTTGTGCACCTTGGGTAAATAGTAAAAAAGTAGGTGTAATAGGGTGATCTATAAATAAAAATGTAAATGTGTCTTTAGTGATACTGCCAGTGATGTGAGTGGTAGAAAGAAGAGTGAATTCCTCTATATATGCATATTATGTGTTTTTTACCAAGATATTTATTATATAACAGATATATATATCTTTCAATATTTCTTTTAGATTGCTATTATTAATTAATTCTGTGTATTCTTGATTTATTAACTTTCTGTATATCTTATATGTGAATATGTACACACACTCATACATGTGTGCATATATATCATTCTGAGTGTATTTATTTTAACATTTTTAATACAGCTTAGTTCAATATAGAGACATATACAAGCGCATAAATGGAGGATAATTTCCAATAATTAATTACCATACATTGCCACTTTCAATTGAACTGATGAGGTTTACACCTGTAACTAACTATCATCACCTCCAACTATAAAACCAACTGCAGTGAATGGGAACTTTAACCTCTGAGAAAACGGCCAGCTTCTAGAGCTGAGAAATACATTAGATGTTTCCATTCACATTTCTAAGAACAGAACTCATTGAGGTTTATCATTTAACCGCACTGAGCTGACTGAGAGGCCGTCTCCGGAGGTGGCACTCACATGCAGCACCCAGGTACGGCAATATGCTGACTCCACACGATCTATTACAAACAGCCCCTTGCCAGGCTATCTCTGGTGGACACTAGTATCCAGTGAGACGCTATTCATTCAGAAGCAGTGGGCCTTCATCATAGCCGCTCCACCTTCAGAGCTACACTGCCACTACTATCAGGGGCTGTCCTGCTCGTCCACCTATACCACCCTTTCCCGGCTGGGATCTACAAGTGGACACACTATTTATGATCATTCTGCCACTGGGCACCTAAGCTACATCGTACATCGTGTATTCAGCGGGTAAGCCAGCACTATCTACTATATTTTTGTATTAAAGGTTGTGACATTAATATTCTTCAAACAACCGTCAAGACTTTTGAGAACCTGTTTATTTTTAATTTTATGTTCATCCCTATTCTATTTTTTGGAAGATCAAATAAGACTCTATTTTTTACACCCCAGAGACCATCAAGGACTACTCTGATTAAGTCATTTTCTTCATCATTTTTTCATTTTTGTTTTATGTGATGGATTTATCTGCCGATCTGCATAGATACATCTTTTAATAATTTTATTTATGTTGATTTTAATAACTGTATTGATTTATTATATGCTCTTGAGCTAATAAATGTGTGTTTATTTATATATCGATTTCTCTACATTATATATGCTGCAGCTTCAAATCATCTAGCGCTCCCACACTTTCTTTAATATCTGTAGTTAGGATCTATCAGTTACAAATATAGGCCTATGATAGCACAGCAGTGGGTAAGGCGTCCCCCATTTCATATAAAATGCCAAGTTTGAGCATCCATTTTCGTCTTGGCAGTTTGATTTCAAGAACATATGTGATTTGTATAATGTTTTGTTGGTAGGATTGTGTGATTTCCCTGTAAATTTTTCCTTCCAGCAGGTGGAGGTACAGTCTGGGGGTAAGCAGTGCTCCTGGGCGACCTATTATGGCATTAAGAGTGCCTGAATGGCATTTTCCTCTTGATAGCGGCAAGTTAGTCATTCTCCTAAAGGGAGGACTAGGCCATCATCTTAAGGAGGGGTCAAGGCTGTGCCAATTAGAGGGAAGTCATACCATTTCAGGCCAGATTACGCTAGGGTGGGGATCCGCCCTCTTTATTTATGTTAGTCAGTTTTCCTAGCAGGCTGTGGCTGAGGAGCATCGCTTTTGCTGCCACCGAGCTTTCAATTCTAATTCAAGAAATTTTGGCTGTAACCTCTTTAAATCCATATATGCCTCTGAGTGTTTATTTCTAGTTATTGTTAAGAGTAGAGCAAAACGTATTGCTAAAATAATGGGTGACTTATGTAATGACCAATGCCTTTGTATCACTGTATGTTATTTTAATAAAATGCAGACTTACTATTATCGGCTTCCTCTAGCCAGTTATTGTTAAAGAAAGGTACACTATACTAATATAGAAAATAATGAAAACAGGAGATCTATAATTGGAATACATACTACTTTAAGGGGAAATGTCGCACTCCTAAAACTGATACCTGTGTAGCTAATTCATTGATTTTACAGGATCTATATTTTCCATTCAATGTATTGTTAAAGTGAATAGATTAGTGGTTCTATTTCATTTATATCACTGAACAATACAGCAACCACCTTAACCACTTGCCTGTCATGGTCATATCATTTGTGACCACGCCAGGCTAGGTTATTAACTGACATAGCCGGAAGTGATGCAATCTGTCAGAAATGCACAGTGAGCAGCTGCCAGAAGATAATCTTCCAGCAGCCACCAATGGCAGAGGGACCTCCCGGCCACTCTGCATCCTCCCCCAGTGTCTGCTGTGCTGCTGTTCCCTACTGATTGGTCAGTGCAGCACTTCTCAGCCCCCCCCAGTGTGTACCTGGCAACTGCCTCCCCTGCCTACCTTTCCCGCACATCCCTGATCAAAACACACCAAATATCCAGTACTACATACTGCTGCACCTTTGTGTAATGCCCACATGATCCCTCGGGTTTATATATGTATCTGTAAATCTGGCTCGGATACTAGCCATTGCCTCCCCAGCCATTTACCTCACTGCACGTCACTGCTTCACCATGATATCCAGAAAGTCTGTGAGAGAGTAGGTGAAGCTGAACATCATATATCTGACCTCGAGGATCTCACCTCTCCTATGAAAGACACTGTTGCAAATCTATCATCTCAGATGGCAGCTGTTAAAGCTAAATTATCTGATATGGAGGGTCATCTGAGGCGTAATAACAGTCGTTTAGTTGGTCTACCTGATAGTGCCGAGGGCTCCACTCCAGAAAATTTCCTGGAAGACTGGCTGATCCAACTATTTAACACAGACACTTTTACCCCCCAATTTGCAGTGGAATATGCTCATTGTCTCCCCTCACAGCCTCCTGTGGAGGATACGATGATACATAAAAAAAACAAATACAAACAATACACACATTGTAATTCAGTAGAAAATAAGCTGTCTAGAGCATGATAATAGTAAACAAATAACCTGCCCAATAAAAAAAAGGACATAAAACATATAAAACATGTGGAAATGTACTCAACTAGAAGAGCCAGGTTCATTCACATGAAACTGTAACGTGTCTGACATAGTCAATTTGTTAAGAAAGGTAGGTCTCTCCCCATGAGTTACATATTCATATCAAGCCATCCATTTCATTATCGGAGAGGAAGCAGAGGTGGAATAGGGCACTGATTCTGTCTCCATCAAAAAATTAAACTGACCTTTTGGAAACACCTTAAGTACTGTAAGAGGGGAGAAAGCGTCTGTTTCCCACATCGGGCCAAAGCAGCACGAGCTGCGATACAGCTGTACCCTAGACATATCTCTGATGTGATAGGTCTGAGGGGAACAACCCATTGTTTCAATAATCCAAAAGATGCAGATGACTGGCTGGAGCGGTAACTTTGAGCTCCTCATTGAAAGGCTAATTTTAGAGTAATGTGTCCTTATATATTTTGGTGTAAAACCATGTGATTGATTTGCTACCAACAAGTGCCTTTGTTCATTGCTCTTAGAGGTATATTGGGTCACCTTTTCTATTTATGCTATTATTCCATCAGGGAATATAGCAACATTGTGGGAATTCTATGCTAGGAACAGCTTTTGCGATTTTTTTGTTTCCTCCCTAAACTCCAAATTGTTTGTATGTTTTTCTAGTTTAAAATAGTTGTAGCATTTACAGGGTAGGCATCCAAGTATACCACCATTTAGATGGCCATACAGGGTGGGAGGGGTTTGGGACAGCTTATTTTTTTCATATTGTTATTTCTCTATTCTTTGGATTGGATGTTTTGGCATTACTGAATCGTGCGGACTGCTACAGTATATTGTGTCAATTCTTTCATACTGGCATGCGTGCATGTTATTATACTGATGTATGTGTCAGGCGTTTTACCCTACTAATTTTATGGTTATCGCTAAGGTGCTCTCCTAATATCTTTCTTTCTATACATCTCTTCTATCCTATACTATTTTATTCCTTTGTTCTATGTCTGCTGTAACTGAAGAGCTACACCTGCTCAGCTGGAACGTTAGGGGCTTGAATGACAAAATTAAGTGTACCCTTGTATTGACCCAACTGAAGACATATTGTGCAGATATTATATGTCTCATGGAGACTCATTTGATTGGGGGTAAAGTTTTGGGTGGTAAAAAAGCCATGGGTGGGTTGGATGTTTAATTCTAACTTTGCAAACAACATCAGGGGAGTTTCTATTCTAGTCAAAAAATCATTAACTTTGCAACTGGAACTTAATCAGGTTGATCCCCATGGTAGATACGTCTTCCTGAGAACTTCTGTTAACAATACTCTTCACATATTAGCTGTGTATAGTCCACCTCCATATAGTAATGATGATAAAGCTGCCTCTTTTATTGCCCAATCCTCTGCTACCCCAGTAATTTATGTGGGTGATTTCAATAATGTTATGGATTTGACCTTAGGCTGATGGAGGGAATCTACTGCTGCTGCTTCCCCTTCTCCTACCCCCTTTGCTAAATTGGTTTCAGAGCTTGGCTTGTTAGATATTTGGAGGATCCATCACCCATCTGAATCCTGTTATCAGTGGTGTCACAAGGAGTGTGCGAGGGGTGCGGTCCGCACCTGGCTGTCACCTGCTGAAGGGTGACACCAAGGTGCAGACTCCCCCTCACTGATAGGAGCTGGGTGCTGCACTGTAGCATTAAGTGCAGCACTCAGCTCCTGACACTGTGGGAGCCGGCCGGCACACCTCCTGCACCCACCCCCTTCCCCCCAAGTAATAGGCACAGTGGTTTGGGCTGTGAGGCAACACCCCTTCCTGCATGGCCATGCCCTTCCTGCATGGTCACGCCTTCTTTTCAATGACGCGCGGCTGAGCCGCATGCTCAGCATCCCTCCCCACACTGGGTGACACTGCAGGGAGGGACGCCACTGCCTGTTACTCTTGTCACTCTGCTACTTTTCATACTTTTACTCATATTGATTTATCACTCATATCTCCGAGTCTCTCTCCTGGAATCTTGGAGGTGGAGTATTTACCTAGGGGCATCTCCGCTTCTGAAAGCTTAATCCTTTCTGGCTAAGTATAATGGGAGCATGCTCAGAATTAATTGCTGCTTGGGAAGGTTTCAAGCTAGACAATTCTTCCTGTCGTGACCCTGTTATTATGTGTGATGCTCTTGAAGCTTTTATCTATTAAAAGAGTCTCTGAAATGATGATATATAATAGGAGAAAGGAGGTACAACTTAAACATTTGGAAGCCTGTTATATTCTCATTAAGGCTATCCCTGATTGTATTCTTAAAAAGAGTGGTCAGACTACCTTTTCGATAAATCCAGACTACTGTTTTCAAAACATATGCAATATTCTCGAGCTAAAGTGGGTGGCAGCTACTTGCCATTTTGGCTAGAGAGGATAGGAGTAGTAGGTCTATTCTTGTCATTTGTAACTCTCAGCGTGTTCCTTGTTATTCTAGGGCCAATATTGCAGAAGTATGTTTCCAGTATTATTCCTCTTTGAAAACCTCTAGAGTTTCTTACACTAACTCACAACTCCAGGTGTATCTGGCAAAGGTTACACTACCCAGCCTATCACAGCAAGCTGTGGAACTATTCGAAGCTCCATTTACTTTGGAAGTTGACTTACTGTAGCTGTTTCTTCATTTCCTGCTTCCAAGGCTTCTGGTTGTGATGGGATTCCTGTAGAGGTGTATAAAAAATGTAAGGATTTTTTATTCAGCACCTATAGGACACTTTCAATAGCTTATTTGAATGGCACTTACTCCCACTTTCTATGTCAGAGGCTATAATTATAGTGCTTGCTATGCCGGGCAAGGATCCCATCTTACCAGACCTATATGCCTTTTATCCACTTTAAAGTATAAGCTAAAATTTTGGCTATGCGATTAAATTTAGTAATTACTTCCATAATACACCTGGATCAAATGGGTTTTATGCCTGGGTAGTCTACATTTCCAAATCTACACAGGTTATACTATCACTCACAGAGGAGTGGCCTAATAGAGCCGGGTGCTGTGGTGGTATCTCTGGATGCTGCCAAGGCCTTCGATTCGGTTGAATGGGCTACTTCTTGGAGGCCCTTCACAAATTTGGTCCTTGCTTCATCTGCTGGATTTAGTTATTGTTTTCTTCTTCAGCAGCTCATGTATCGGTGAATGGCTATACCATCTTTTTTCCAAGCCAGAGGAACCCGTCAGTGTTGACTTCTTTCACCAACCCTATTTGTGCTTGCTATTGAGCCCCTGGCATGTCTCCTGTGCACTTCCCCTGATATACGTGGTCTAAGGCCTGGGATGGTAGAGAACGTTGTAGCCATATATGCAGCCAATATGCTTTTATCCCTATAGGATGCATCTGTCTCCCTGGATGCTACTCTAAAAATAATTAATGCATTTGGTTGCTTCTCAGGTTTGCTTATCAATTGGGCTAAATCTAATTTATTCCTTATTTCCAGTAGTCTTCCTGATTTAACCCCTTCTCTTGTCCACTTTAGTGGATTCTAAAATTTAAATATTTGGGAATGTGGATCACACTAAAAACTATGGCCCTCATTCAGAGTCGATCGCAAGAAGCAATCTCTCACTCTGAATGAGGACGGGCACTTCTTGTTTTGAAGTGCTGCCTCCAGGTCGCAAGCTAAACTGTGGGTTGCCACCCACAGCTTAGCTTGCGATCAGGGTGATGGTCGCGATGGTCATCACCATCGCAAGCATCGGGGCTTACGACCAGACCCTAAGGTTGGGTCTGGGCACTCATAAGCCCCAGGGAACTTCCTGCTCTGTTTGAGCAGGAAGTTCCCCACTGACATTATCAATGATGTCAGTGGGGCCGCCCCCAAACGGCAAGCGTTCCGACTGGAACGCCTCAGTTTGGCCGGGCACGCCCCCGGCCTGCCCAGCAAATGGGGCGAG
This sequence comes from Taudactylus pleione, assembly GCA_031769625.1. NCBI lineage: Eukaryota > Metazoa > Chordata > Amphibia > Anura > Myobatrachidae > Taudactylus > Taudactylus pleione. The sequence continues at coordinate 35,148,943 of JAUIMM010000092.1, forward strand.
CTGTCACTAAACATCGACAGCTCGCCCCGTCTGCTACAAGACCCCAAGCGATGGAGTGCCCATCGCTAGTCAGGCCTCACGCATGTGCACAACGGAGCCGGCTCTGTCGTGCGCATGCTCTGTGGGGACCATTGACCCGGTTGCAAGCGCATCAGTGCTTGCGAATGGGTCTGAATGAGACCCTATAAGTCTCTCAAAATATTGATCCAATTACCTCCAGCTTTAAAGTAAGGGTACTAAAATTTGCCCCTTACTCTTATGGGACACATTAATCTTTTAAAAATATCAATCCAGCCTAAGTATTTGTATCTTCTACAGCACTCTCCAGTTTATATCCCTAAATAAGTTTTTTTCTGGTATTGAGAGCATTCTGTCTTCATTTATATGGGGGGACAGACCTGCTCAAGTAACTATTAAAATTCTATACAGATCTAAGGCTTCGGAAAGTTTAGGCCTCCCTAATTTCCTTCTGTACAACATGGCTTCTCAGTTGTTCTATTTGGCAGGTTGGATTTCTGGGGAAGGGAATAATACTTAGATTGGTTTTATAGTTAAGCGGGTGGGGTCCTCTTTATCTCCTGTACAATCTCTGTTGACTGGCTTTCTGTATCTGTTCTTCCTCCTTTGCATTGACAGGCCCATATGGTCTGGTGTTTTGCTCATACTCTATTTGTCTGGGCTGACATTGATGAGGAATCTCCCCTTTTTTTCAACAGCTCCTACCCTGAAATGTTTAAACTCTCTTCTGATAATATTTGGACTGAGAAAGGGGTATCCTCCTTAAGTCATTTATTTGAAGGTGGTGTGTTTAAATCTTCTCTGCAGTTACAATTTGGTTTTCCTAATACGGCTTTATATAGATATTTGCAATTGCGACATACAGTTTGGTATCTCCCCTCCAATAATATCTCCCTCTCCAGTTAAAACTATGGTGAGGCAGTTGGGCTCTAGGGGTTAAATCTCATCTATATACACTAGTCTTAATACTAACTTGTTACCAGAATTGTTAGATCCCCTCAAACTTAAATGGGAAGTTGACCTGAGTTCTATTTCCAATGAACAAAGGTCACAAATTATAAGCTCTATTAACTTCTTCACCCCATGTGTGTGGTGCCAGCAGGTTTTCTTTTATATTTTGCATAGGGCTACCGTACACTGCTATCTATACAGTGGGCTGGTGTGCGTCCCGATGCTAATTGCCCAAGATGTGGGTCAACTGACTCAGGTTTTTGGCACTTGCAATGGGATTGTACGGTAGTGTTTCCATTCTGGTCAAAAGTCTGGGATGATATTAGGACCACAGCCCCTTCACTTCCCCTGTTAGACCCAAGGATATGTTTATTTGGATTGGATTTGGAGGAATCACACTCATTGATACTTTATAGGTATACTCTGTGCCTTACTACCCTGGCAAAGGTTATAATAGTCAGTGTCTGGTTTGCACCCAACCCTCCTGATGTTTTCAAATGGAGAGTGCTGGTTAATGATGTCGTTAAACACAAACAATATCTATTTAGAAGTTGCAATGCTTTGTCTCAATACTATAAGAAATGGAATGGGGGGTGCCAGTCCAGACTGGGTAAAAGGTCTGACACTTCCTTAGCATCCTAGTACCAAGTTTATATTTTCAGATACTTTTAGTCGTTTAAACTATTTGTGGTCTTGCAAATGCTACCGATACACACATCTTAGTTATAATATGCAATTGCTCCAGTTTTCCTTTTGTGTATACTCATGACAAAGCTTAAGGTGTACTCTTCTTTTTCTTGGATTGTAGTCAGTCTCTTATGGTTTTTTTTGTATTGATTTAAGTAATGCCTTATCATAATGATGTAATTGTTATATTTTGATTGTATTTCTTTGTTGTGTGTTTACTTAAAACACTAATAAAAAATTACTTGATTTAAAAAAAAATATTGTGGGGCAGCATAGGGTGCATTCTGTTTTTTTCCCTGTCCTGTCTCTGGTACCAAATCAGGTTCCAAGATCATCTTAAAATACATTATCTATAAAACACTGTATAAAGTTTGCACTTACATAATCTAGGTGCAAGATGCAGAGTTAATTATGGTGGTTATCACATATTTACTCTAAAGGAATCAAAATGCTAGATTCAAGGGTGCATGTATCTTATTGTGAACAGGCATTCACAATAAGATACATTTTACAGGTGAACTATAAGTCCCAGTGGACCCTTAATGCCCCGCATGCTGGTACTTGTTGTTCTCCAAGTACCAGCATGCGGGGGAGGCTTGCTGGGACCTGCAGTTCTACTGGAAAGACAATGTTTATTTATATCTATTTCTTACAAAACACCTACACAATCAACCCGCCACCCACCGCCCAGGGGTGGCGGGGATAGCCCCGGGCTCAGCCTAGGCTAGGGGTGCCCTGGAGAGGGAGACCCCTTTTTTTGAAGGGGTCTCCAATTCCCCAGGGATCCCTGGCCTGGGCTGACTAATGGTCAGGGCTGATGCTGCGGCTGGGGGGCCCGGTGATAGAGCTCCTCTGGCTGTGGCATCAGTCCCCCATTAGAAAGGGTCCAGGGCTGGTTCTGGATCTTAAAGGGGAACCCTATGCAATTTTTTCCCTGTAAATCCAGGACCAGCCCTGCTTCCCATAGCCCAGTGCTGGTTGTACTAAGGGCCTGATTCAGACCCGCTCGCAAGCGCTCACTACGGGACTCACTACAAAAGGGGCGGCTGTCGATGTTGATCAACAGGTCGCCCCATTTTGTAGGCGTGGTGGGGGAGTGGCTTCACAAATGGAGGTGTTCCCATGCGAACGCCTGCCGTTTGTGGGCGGCCCCACTGACATCACCTGTGATGTCAGTGAGAGAGCTTCCGGCTCTATTTGAGCCAGAAGCTTTCTGGAGCTTGCAAGGGTCTCTTCGCAAGCCCGATAGTCGTGCTGGTCTTGACCGTTGTGACCATCATCATGTCTGCTCGCAATAGCTGTATGGTGGTAACCCACAGCTATGCGAGTGGCCAAGAGGCTGCAACTAAAAAAACCTGCGCCCGCCCTGATTCAGAGCGAGCGCTTGCTTTTTGCGAGCACCTCTTAATCAGGCCCTTAGTACAGGGAGACCCTACATCATTTTGTCTCTATACTTAGTCAACCAGAACTGGGTTTCAGCAGTCCGGGGCTGGTTATGATTTGGGGCGGGACCTCACGTAATTTTTTTTCTAATTTTAACTCTTTCTTTGCTTTTTACAGTCAGATACATGCAGACATCTCACTGATGTCTTGCAAAAGAAATGGTAGTTGCCCAGATCAGCTTAATTGCATAACACAGGTGCTTGTAAAGGGCGGGGTTTACTCTGAACACAGAAAAAAAAGAGATCTGCCCCCCAGCACACTGCAGCAAAAACAATACTTAAATCCTACATGATAATAGCGATTCAGAGGTATTAGTTACATACATTTGCAAATATATGAATAAGCGCCAGGCCAATTGTCAAGGCTCCTCTATACTGGTGTCCCTAGCATTAAGGGGTTCACATCCGAGAAGCAAAGCACCCCAAAAAAATTCCAACCAAAGGGCCATCCCCAGGGCATCACACGAAAAAGGGAAAAAGGTGATAGTGAAGTATAAAGAAAAGATGTGTAAGTATAAATCAATAAGTGTTAATGAAATGAGAAAGAATTAAAATGACATAAATAATATACAAACAAATAGAAAAGTGATAAAAGTATTCTATGTGAATTAAGGGGTGATGCCATGAGAAAGGCCCAGTCAGAACCCCCCGGGGGCCCCACTCCCAAACGCTCACCCCAAAATAATTATTGCTACATAATAGTAGCACCCACTCTGGGTCATATAATTACAGTTGATGTACTGCATGATAACAGTACATATAAAAGCTGAGAGCTAACTTACCTTGGAGGTACCCCAAAAAACCTCCACATGGCACTATAAGCATCAGCACATCCTCCTAATGCTGACTGCCTTCATGCCTCTCCAAACTTGCAAAAGAAATGGTAGTTGCTCAGATCAGCTTAATTGCATAACACAGGTGCTTGTAAAGGGCGGGGTTTACTCTGAACACAGAAAAAAAAGAGATCTGCCCCCCAGCACACTGCAGCAAAAACAATACTTAAATCCTACATGATAATAGCGATTCAGAGGTATTAGTTACATACATTTGCAAATATATGAATAAGCGCCAGGCCAATCGTCAAGGCTCCTCTATACTGGCGTCCCTAGCATTAAGGGGTTCACGTCCGAGAAGCAAGGCACCCCAAAAAAATTCCAACCAAGGGCCATCCCCAGGGCATCACACGAAAAAGGGAAAAAGGTGATAGTGAAGTATAAAGAAAAGATGTGTAAGTATAAATCAATAAGTGTTAATGAAAAGAGAAAGAATTAAAATGACATAAATAATACACAAACAAATAGAAAAGTGATAAAAGTATTCTATGTGAATTAAGTGGTGATGCCATGAGAAAGGCCCAGTCAGAACCCCCCGGTGGCCCCACTCACCAAACGCTCACCCCAAAATAATTATTGCTACATAATAGTAGCACCCACTCTGGGTCATATAATTACAGTTGATGTACTGCATGATAACAGTACATATAAAAGCTGAGAGCTAACTTACCTTGGAGGTACCCCAAAAAACCTCCACATGGCACTATAAGCATCAGCACATCCTCCTAATGCTGACTGCCTTCATGCCTCTCCAAACTTGCAAAAGAAATGGTAGTTGCTCAGATCAGCTTAATTGCATAACACAGGTGCTTGTAAAGGGCGGAGTTTACTCTGAACACAGAAAAAAAAGAGATCTGCCCCCCAGCACACTGCAGCAAAAACAATACTTAAATCCTACATGATAATAGCGATTCAGAGGTATTAGTTACATACATTTGCAAATAAATGAATAAGCGCCAGGCCAATTGTCAAGGCTCCTCTATACTGGCGTCACTAGCATTAAGGGGTTCACATCCGAGAAGCAAGGCACCCCCAAAATTTTTTTTTCTGTACATCAATTGTAATTATATGACCCAGAGTGGGTGCTACTATTATGTAGCAATAATTATTTACAACTTCATTCACATAGAATACTTTTATCACTTTTCTATTTGTTTGTATATTATTTGTCATTTTAATTCTTTCTCATTTCATTAACACTTATTGATTTATACTTACACATCTTTTCTTTCTTCTTCACTATCACCTTTTTCCCTTTTTCATGTGATGCCCTGGGGATGGCCCTTGGTTAAAAATTTTTTGGGGTGCCTTGCTTCTCGGACGTGAACCCCTTAATGCTAGGGACGCCAGTATAGAGGAACCTTGATGATTGGCCTGGCGCTTATTCATATATTTGCAAATGTATGTAACTAATACCTCTGAATCGCTATTATCATGTAGGATTTAAGTATTGTTTTTGCTGCAGTGTGCTGGGGGGCAGATCTCCTTTTATTTCTGATCTCACTGATGTCTGCATGTATCTGTGTCAATCCGACCTGCTCATGCTCAAATCGAAAGCATGAAGCAGGTCTATTGTATTGGAGATTTGAAGAGTGATTTGAAGTCCGAGTTTGAGGTCGATTTCAAATCGAATGATAGTAAATAAGGGTTTTGTGTGTTGGGCTATGTAAAAGTACCAATGTTTTTCCAATGGTCGATTTGAGGGTGATTTGAGTCCAAATTCGATTTGAAGTCCAATTTTACATGCGATTTGGCCTTTAGTAAATACTCAAAACCCAAATCGAAGCCAAATCGAAAGAAAATCGCACCTCAAATCACTCATAATGCCAAATCGACCTTTAGTAAATTTACTCCTAGATGTTTTACCCATTTTAGGGCATTAGACAATGGAGACCAGCGGGGGGTCTGGCACAGGACATATTATTGCCCTCCTTCGGCTCTGGCCTGGTCATACTGTTGCACAATTTGCAATATAACATTTACCCACTCAATCAAAGTGACAACTGTTGGAAAGTTCTATAAGATTATAAATATAATCTGACCATCTATGTAAGAAGTGATGTGAAAACATAGAAATATATTGCCACGCATTACAAAATAATATCATCTGACATCTACGATAACTCTTTTCCACCCACAACACATTATCTTTATATTTTAGTGAGCAAGTATGTAGCCAAAACCTGCTCTTTGCTATTTAGATTTATCTTTTTATCTCTTGCTGTCTCTCAAAGTCTGTTCTTAACAAGCATCTTTCCTACACTTGAAAGCAAGAATAAAAATGTGTTTATTTCTCTATGTTGCATGCCGTGTGTCCTTCTCCAAACTGTTCAATGAAGCCAAAAGCAAGAATGTTGCTGAATACAAACACGTTCATTCTTTTGATGGCTCACCAGTCTGTCACCTTGGACTTTTGCATTTTCTTAGCCCAGAAACTTTTCAGCATTTTGTTATATGTGCACAAATTGTGAAATAATCTGACTGCACAGGGAAATTGTCTGTATCATGTGGATTAATGGGTCACATTATCTACAGCAGCTATTATTGTTGTCCATAAAGAAGATGTCCATACAAATGAGATACAAAACAAATGGAGGCCCAATTGATCAAGTTGTGGATGACAGGTCATAAATACAATATATCAAAGTACTAAAATCATCGGTCAAAAGTCATGCTTGTAAACAGATGCAATGTCTTGCTTCATTTCCTATTTAGTAGTACATACATATACATATATATATATATATATATATATATCAGAACACAATGTAGAGAATGCCTTATAGCATACATAGACAACTCAGCTGATATAGCACTATATATATCACATTTTCTAAATAACATGAGCTCCCTGCATCAAACAATGTTCTATCTAACTGAAAGCATTACATTATAATATAGTATATCTGCCACTGACTTGAAAACTGGATAATGGCAATAGGATTGTGAATTCAGACATAGGTAATATATAGAGATTGAAAACCTTGTTCTACACAATTACAACCTATCATTCTTTGTAGGAATACAAACCTATTGTACACCTCTTATCTCATCTGTTTCAATCTCAGCATCTCTTTCCCCATTCAACTGCTTCCTCTATCTTCCCCAACCTAGACATAATAACTCTTTCATAGTTTATACTGTAGTCTGTGCCTTCTGTATGATGGAACTCAAGAAGATTTCTAAGGTATCAGTAAGGTGTATGAGGATAATGAGGGATATGACCAATCCTGTGTATGAGAATTAAGGTTATGATCAGTCATGTTTATAAGGATAATGAGTGATATGATCAGTCCTGTGTATGAGGATAATCTAGATATATAAAATCAGATGTGCTGACTCACTGTCTTTTGACTCATCAACGCCCAGCCCAAACCCCTGGACCTAGAAACATGAAAATCGGGGAGTATATTCCTCCCATGACATAGGTACCCACTAAGAAGAGATCTTTCAAAATTTGACTCCTAAGGGGTTGAAAGGGCTAAACTGTTACCTCCCTCTATGCAGTATCCTGCCTGACTGTCTCATCATAGCTGTAGCACAGTTCATATTCAAACATCAACTGTCATCCCAATTGCTGCCAAACATCACTGCCAGTTGGTGTGGCTCCCCTATTTGAATAATGAGGGAAGGAAATGTGTTAGTACAGATGAGGGAGGGGAATGTCAAATGTGTTACTACGGGGTGAAGGAAGGCAATTTGTTACAACATGGGCGAAGGAGAAAAATGTGTTACTACAGGGGTAAGCAGGGGTAATGTGTTGCTACAGAGGTGAGGGAGGAGAATGTGTTACTACAGGGGTAAGCAGGGTAAAGTGTTACTACAGAGGTGAGAGAGGGGAATATGTTACTACAGATATGACAGAGGGGAATATGTTTCTATAAGTGTGAGTGAGAGTAATGTGTTACCAAAGGTGTAAGGGAAGGATTGTATTTCTACACAGGTGATGGAGGGGAATGTCGAATGTGTTACACGGGTGAGGGAGGGAAAGGTGTTACTACAGAGGTAAGAGAGTGGAATGTGTTAGTACACAGGTGAGGGAAGGTAATGTCTTACTATAGTAGTGATGTACTACTATAGAGGTGAAGGATTAATGTGTTTTTGGAGAGGTGAGATAGAAATAGAAACAGCAAATATCTAAAGTTTACTCAGGTGAAACTGTGTACATCAGCTAACTAGTGAGTGATATGATCAGTCCTGTGTATAAGGATAATAAGGGAAGTGTTCAGTGTTGTGTATGAGAATAAAGATGATATGATCAGTCCTGTATTTGAAGATGAGGGATATGATTAGTCCTGTATATGAGATTATTGTGTATGAGGATAAATGAGAGTTAAAATTAGTCCTGTGTATAAGGATAATGAGGGATATGGTCAGGGTTGGGTATGAGAGACCAGCAGTCTGGATGCCAGCTGTCAAAATACAGCAGCTCCGTAAGTATGCTAACCCACCCCCCCTTCACCCCCTAACCATAACCAATTGTTCCTGTATCCTAACCCTCCCCCTGCACCCTAACTCTCCCTGTTTATGCCTAAACCTAACCCTCCTCCTTTGGTGCCTGAATCTAACCCTCCCCCTTAGTGCCTAACCCTAACCTCCACCCAGTGGTGCCTAATCCCCCCTATCCGCAGCCTAACCCTAACCCCCCAACAGCCTAACCCTAAGACCCCCTGTGGTGCCTAAACCTAACTCTCCCTCCCACGGTGGCTAACAGCTAACCCAACCCGCTATACTTATGTTTGTGGTGCCGGCTGTTGGGATTCTGGTGGCAGCATCTCAACTGGCATCGGGATTCCGGCACAGGTTTTCTGTCCGCAGGTCAGGATTCCAGCGCCGAGATTTCAACAGCCAGCAACCCATGCAGAGGTATAATAACTACATCCTGGTTAGTCCTGTGTATGGGGATAATGAGGGATATGATCAGTGCTGTGTATGAGGATAATGGGGGATATGATCAGTCTAGTGTATGAGGATGATAAGGGATATGGTCAGTCCTGTGTATGAGAATAATTAGGGATATGGTCAGTCCTGTTTATATGGATAATGAAGGATAAGGTCAGTCCTGTGTATGAGGATAATGAGGGATATGGTCAGTCCTGTGTATGAGGATAATGAGGGATATGGGCAGTCCTGTGTATGAGGATAATGAGGGATATGGTCAGTCCTGTGTATGAGGATAATGAGGGATATGATCAGTGCTGTGTATGAGGATAATGAGGGATATGATCAGTCTAGTGTATGAGGATAAGGGATATGGTCAGTCCTGTGTATGAGAATAATGAGGGATATGGTCAGTGCTGTGTATGAGGATAATGGGGGACATGGTCAGTCCTGTGTATGAGGATAATGAGGGAAATGATCAGTCCTGTGTATGAGGATAATGAGGGATATGATTAGCCCTATTTATGAGGATAATGAGGGATATGGCCAGTCCTGTGTATGAGGATAATTAGGGTTATGATTAGTCCTGTGTATGAGGCTAATGACGGTTATGATCAGTCCTGTGTATGAGGATGAGGGATGTGTTCAGTCCTGTGTATGAGGATAATGAGGGTTATGATTAGTCCTGTGTATGAGGATAATGGGGGATATGGTCAGTCCTGTGTATGAGGATAATGAGGGTTATGATTAGTCCTGTGTATGAGGATAATGAGGGATATGGTCAGTCCTGTGTATGAGGATAATGAAGGTTATGATCAGTCCTGTGTATGAGGATAATGAGGAATATGGTCAGTTCTGTGTATGAGGCTAATGAAGGATATGATCAGTCCTGTGTATGAGGATAATGAAGGATAAGGTCAGTCCTGTGTATAAGGATAATGAGAGATATGGTCAGCCTGCGTATGAGGATAATGAGGGATATGATCAGTTCTGTATATGAGGATAATGAGGGATGTGATCAGTCTTGTGTATGAGATATATGGTCAGTCGCATGTTTGAGGATAATAAAGATTATGATCAGTGTTGTTTATGAGGATATTGTTGGATATGATCAGTCCATTATTGCATGGTGGAGATGGACATGCCTCTGGGTGCCACTAGATATGACCTATGGGTGGAACAAGACATGTCCCTAGGAAGAGCTAAGCACATACACTCGGTGGTATGCTATACTAATTTCCCTCCAATCCTTTTATTACAATAATTTCCATGAAATTATTTTTCTACTGTAGGCATGTGTGTTTAACCACCAATCTAAAAAGTTAATTTTTCATCATATTGTAACACCTACTGTAGGGGCAAATTCAATTGAGTTTTTCTGCCTGTTATGGTAGGCTGATTTTGCTGACACTTCTGTAGGCTGCAAGCAAAATCAGCCTCTGTCAGTTAACACGCCTAGGTTGGCGGAACTAGTCTTCTTTGCTTCTGCACTTAAATGAATCTGCCCCTGGAATGTTTAATGCAGTACGTATAACCATCTTACTTGTTTTCTCAGTGAAAACAATTTATTTTACATTAGGTTTCCACCCAAAACACAAGATTAAAATTGTTCTTACTGAAATAAAAAATAACTTGTTCACATCTAAGCCCGAAGGTTATTATTCTTTATTAATACTGTTGGACCATTTAGCAGCTTTTGAAGCAGTTGATCACTATTTTCTACTAAAATTATCATTATCTTCACATTTTTGGCAAAACTTTTTCTTGCTTTTCTACCTACCTTTTCTACTCTATCATGATTTTTATGTATCACATAATGGTATAATATTGTCTTGCATCCTATTTTCTTTTGGAGATTCTCAAGGCTCTGCTCCAGGTAGGCTTATGATTTTAGTCTATGCCTCCTCCTCTGGTAAACTGATACTGCTATGACTTCAAGTACCGCCTCTTTGCTGGTTATTCATGTTTCCCCAGCCCACCTCAATTTTTTTTGTACCATTTTATAATTCTGAATTATTCCTTATTTCAGTTTATATGTCCTATCAGTATTTGAACTGAGGTTATCAAAACAGATCTGGATATAGGTAGGCAATGTCCTTAGCTAGTGTTCTCCATTTACTAAGACTACTTATTTTTGTTATTTTCTGTACTTGGATCGTTGTAGGTGCCCACTTTTTGTCTATTACTGTAGAATGACTTCTGTCTATGGTGAGATAGTGGGTGCAGAGTGTATGGTGCACAAGGGCTCACACCACACAACCTACACCCATAGATTATACTTGCCCCTCCGCCAGTGGGTACAAAAATCACCAGGAGAATGGAGCCTGTACCATTTTCCTGGCATTCTGCACATGTGCAGTATACACTGACTCAGTTTAGACCAGTCTACTTGGGGCATGCACTGGCGAGAAGGGGGGCTCACCTGGAAACTGCACACTAGCCCATTCCTCAATTTACTCACCCCTGTACTGGAGGCACAATAATGTAAAAGCTGTGAGGTAGAGGAATGTATGTGAATAAAGGAAAGTTTGTAATGTAAAGAGCTGAGGGAGCAAGGGGGAGAAGGGAAAGGGGATTCCTGGGTGAGAAATGGTGAAAATGGGAAGGGATGTTAGAGAAAGGTTGGAATAGAATTTATTATAAAAGCAAGGGGTGATAGAGAGCATCGTAAGGTACTGTAGGAGGATGAAGCAGTTCTAACTAGTTTGCAAAGATGCAGAAGAACAAATAAAGTCTTACTGGTGCACTCTTGGTCAAATGTAATAAATAGTCAGAAAAAATATGAATAATGAAAAATTAATACTTAACCTTTATTAATTATATTAATAAAAAGAATTTGTAGCAAATACACTTATTTATGTGTAGGATCAAGAAGAAAACACATGTTTATAAAAAATTATTATCAAAAAGAATATTTACTAATACATCAATCAATGTTAGGCGAAAATATTACACTCTAAAGTTAATTCCCCTGTGTTGAGCATACAATTCTATTAGGTAGGTTAATTAATAGGGGAATAAAGTAGATACCCACTTAACTATGATGTGCAATACATATATATTGTCATAAATACATAGGAAATCAAATTAAACACATCAAAGTCAAAACAGCTGCTCATTACAATTTATGTATAAGATTGAGAGTGATTCGGAGCATGGGTAAGTAATTTCATGACTGATCGTTTCTTATTCTGTCCAATCACCCTTAAACCTAAAACTCACTCAATAGTTTATTCATAAAGTGTGAACCTCATTAGTCACCATACAGGTATAGAGAAAACTATTTAATAATTGAATGGTGTACAAATATGCTGATCATACTAGAACATCATGTAAAGATTTGTTCAAATATAGCAAAGGTGGTTCATACAAACAACATATAAACACAATGTAGTATTTGGAACACAAAATTAGTGCTCAATCAATAAGCCTAATTAATACCTAAATACAATTGTTGTTTAGTGTTCCTAGTAAATTCATAGGAAAAAACAGATACACATTAATTCATTGGCAAAAACAAATGCTTCAGAGTATCTCCATTGTGATATACTCAAAAAGAACTAAATATTATCCTATGTTAATAGCAACACTGATAATGATTGTTACACTCTGTGTGGTTGGTAATAATAGTGTCCACTTGGTGTATAAGTGGACATCACAGAGCTGAAATAAATGTGTAAAGGAATTAAGAAAAGTTCAGAGACAAGATATATTACACTCCTTCTGCTTTCCCTTTTCTAAAATATCGAACAAGGGATGAGAGAGGAGTAAATAATATCTCCAGAGAAACAACAGATAAAGCACTTCTGCTGTCCCCGCTTCTGACAGTATCTACCCTCTGTTACTGATGGAGCATTGCAGAGGGAGAGTTTCAGTCTGGCTTGGATGAGAGAGTGCTAGAGTAAATAGAAAGGAAGATACAGTACCTCGTATGGCAAATGAGAGCAGGAGTGCAGCTGCCGGTGGTGTATCAGCTGGGCTGTTAGAACAAACAGTCCCATCAGGTGGATGCACATTTCGCCTCAGCAGGCTTGGTCACCTTATCCTCGTAAGGATCAGGTGACCAAGCCTGCACAGGCGAAACGCATGTCCACCCAATGGTACTGTTTGTTCTAACAGCCCAGCTCAATCTTATGCATAAATTGCAATGTGCAGCTGTTTTGACTTTGATGTGTTTAATTTGATTTCGTATGTATTTATGACAATATACATGTATTGCACATCATAGTTAGGTGGGTATCTACTTTATTCCCCTATTAATTAACCTACCTAATAGAATTTTACTCTCAACACAGGGGAATTAACTTTAGAGTGTAATATTTTCACCTAACATCGATTGATGTATTAGTAAATATTCTTTTTGATAAGAATTTTTTCTGAACATGTGTTTTCTTCTTGATCCTACGCATAAATAAGTGTATTTGTTACACATTCTTTTTATTAAGATAATTAATAAAGGTCAAGTATTAAGTGTTCATTATTCATATTTTTTCTGACTATTTATTACATTTGATCAAGAGTGCACCAGTAAGACTTTATTTGTTCTTCTGTGTCTTTGCAAACTAGTTAGAATTGTGACTTTCACAAATATTATCTGGTAGCACCACCAACGATAGTTTCTAACATCTATTGGTACCAGTTAAGACAAGGATGTTGGTTTTGATTATTATTTCTGCTTACTGTATATAAATGAAACTGGTTGACTAGTGCGGACTCCACAAAAAAACTCTCTTTTACAGTGTTACAAGTAGTGACAGATCTTACCTAGGGGCTGGAAGGCTGCAGCCCCCCCCAGTAAAATCAGCCACTTCAGTGAGCCGTCACTGTGACTGGAGGTGGCTTCCCATTGGAAGCTCCACCTGCCAGTCACGCTGAAGACAGGCAGCCAGGGGGAGGTGTCTCCTCCCCCTGGGACTGCCAGTCCGGGCTGTGATCCAGAGGAAGCCACTTCCCTGCCTTTCGGGCAGCCCTACAGCACTTAGCAGGACAGCAAACAATGCAGCTCCAAGAAGATGGTGTTAAGCGTGCGCATGCGCTGGTCCCGAGGCCTTCCAGATTCATTGAGCAGGCACCGGGACCCAAGCAAGCAGCAGGGCTGCCCCCTTCAGGTAAGAGGACAGGAGCCGCTGCTGGTTACAAGGAGATGTGAGAATTGTGATTGTAAAAAAGTGAAGAGTAACACTGGTAAAACGTGTGGATGCTTATGAATAAATGGGATGAAATTGTTACTTCAATTTAAACCACCAAAACGCCATAAAGAAGATGGACATTGATGGCGGTTTACAAAAAACCCATCAAAACCGCTGAATAGTAAATTGAATTTGGTAGCTTCTTGCTTCAATTTGCTTGTGATGTTCAGGGGTTTCAGTTTCTAAATCCCAGCAAAACTGACGCTTAGTAATTTTACCCCAGAGAGATCAATGTTACTGCTGAGAAATTGATCCAGAAACTAACCAGGTGGTGCTTATCAGGTCCAGACAGAATACACTCAGAATGCAGGGCCGCAACTAAGGGGGGGCTGGAGGTGCATGTGCACCAGGTGCGCCGCTGCACCCCCGCAGTGTCCTCCAGCCTGGCAAAGCAGGGAGGCTCCAGTGGGTGCCCGGCTCATTCCCTGCAGTGCCGCGGTAGCCGGAGGCTGAAGTTCTCTCCTGAACTCCATCTACAAGCTCTCCCCATGGGCACTATGGGAGAGACGTCATGACGTCTCTCCCATAGTTCAGAAGAGGAGCCGTCGGAACCGACATCGGCGGACGTCGAAGCGGGGTTTAAGGTAAGTAATGTTTTTGGGTTTTTTTCTGTATGCGGCACTACAGGGGCATTTCTATATGGGCACTTCAGGGGCATTACTATATGGGCACTACAGGGGCATTACCATATGGGCACTACCGGGGCATTAACATATGGGCACTACAAGGGCATTACCATATGGGCACTACTACAGATGCATTAACATATGGGCACTACTACAGTGGCTTTACAATATGGGCATTACTTCAGGGGTATTACTATATGGGCACTACTACAGGGGCATTACAATGGGGGCATTACTATATGGCCACTACTACAGGGGCATTACTATGGGGGCATTACTATATGGGCACTACTACAGGGGCATTACCATATGGACACTACAGGGGCATTACTTTATGGGCACTACTATGAGGGCATTACTATGGGGGCATTACCATATGGGCATTACTACAGGGCACTACTACATGGGCATTACTACAGGGGCATTACTATAGGGGCACTACTAAAGGTGCATTACCATATGGGCACTACAGGGGCACTGCTACAGGGGCATTACTATGGGGGCATTACCATATGGGCACTTCTACAGGGGAATTACTATGGGGCATTACTATATGGGCACTACTACAGGAGTATTACCTCAGGGGGCATTACTATAGGTATAAACACACAAAAATTCTGAGCACTGTCAGAGAGCTGCTAGTATATAGGGGATGTAAGCCCCTAGCAGGAATGAAACAAGACAAAGAAAATGAAAAATACCAGCGCTGATCTATAAGTGAAAACTATTACCAAAAAATATATATCAATGGACAGTTGATATCACATGAAAAACAGTTTAATATAATCAATAACAGTAATCCTAAAAAACATTGAATATGTATAAGCAAAACAATATTTTGATCCTAATAAACATCGAAGATGTATAAGCCAGACAATATTTTGATTGTTAAAAATGCCACAAATAACGGTGTGAAGGAACCATATAATAAGTTCCTTGATGGATACTCCCTCCAGATATAACACAGTCAAATGCTAGGTGAATGAAATTGTAAAGCTAGGATATCCCTTAGGCCATGAAATTACTGGTATAGGTCATGAAATTGTCACAGTCCTTGGCGGCATGCAGCGGCCATTGCAGTAATTTTTCAGGGCTGTGGTGTTCCACCGGAGAAGAATGAAGATGCCAAAGTAAACAGGGATTGAAGGTCCAATGGGTAAATGCTGCCAGCAATTGGAAGGAGTATCACAGGGTCTGTAGGCTCAATGCATTTCACTGGCTAAGAATACATCCAGCTTCCTTAAGAGCAATGCTGCATGCCGCCACCCAGCATTTGACTGTGTTATATCTGGAGGGAGTATCCATCAAGGAACTTATTATATGGTTCCTTGACCCCATTATTTGTGGCATTTTTAACAATCATAATATTGTCTGGCTTATACATTTTTGATGTTTATTAGGATTATTGTTATTGATCATATTAAATTGTTTTTCATGTGATATCAACTGTCCATTGATATATATTTTTTGGTAATAGTTTTCACTTATAGACCAGCGCTGGTATTTTTCATTTTCTTTGTCTTGTGGCATTACTATAGGTGCACTGCTGAAGGGGGCATTGCTATAGGGGCACTGCTGCAGGGGGCATTACTATGGGAGAATTACAAAGGGGGCCGCCAAATTACTGTCTTGCACCGGGTGACAAAAATTCTAGTTTCGGCCCTGGTGAATGTTTACTATTGTTGGGACTCTAACTACTTCCACAAAGCATATTGACCAGTACCAGAATAATCAGTGCAGCCTTGATATAAAAAAGAGTACAGTACTGGTATAATAATGGTTTAAAAATAGTGCAACTGTGGAAAAAAGGCTGGTTACATTATGTACTGTAGGTAACATACAACTAGGGTAGTGGATAAATCCCCTTCAGTACAGGCACCCTGACACCATCGGTTACTGTCCAACGTCATTCCCTACTATCCATGTGGACTTAGAGGGGGAACATGAAGCTGTGGCAAGCAAAGCGAGCCACCATCCCCGAAGCGTGGCGAGCAAAGCAAGCCTGGGAGGGGACAATTTTCTTCTTTTGGTGGTCTTTATGGGCATGTAACCACACTTCTGCCCTCACTCCACGTCACTTCCAGGTACATTTATTGAAGGGGATCTATACACTACTATACAATTAGTGTCATCATTGGGCCCACAGTGATGATGTAACAATTTGGGGTATGTAAATTTTTGGCATTGTAATGAACAAGATATCCAATAATGTTGTAGAACCTAATATTTAATAAACAAGTCATTACATTAGGTAACAAATTCTCATGCAATACCAAATGTGCATCTGACAACATGGTGTTTTTTAAACTTGTATCCTTGAAAAAAAAAATGTAGAATTTCGGCCCCAGCCATTCTGTATTAAAAAAACATTTGCATATTGCTTAAAATAGACACATTAAACAATTTGCACTTCCATTGTGTGTATATATATATATATATATATATATATATATATATGCATTTTTCATGAATGTGTGAAAGGGCTCAGGGGCCTATTTATCAAATAATAATTCCAACAGCAGAAGCATCCCCTATAGGTTTCTATGGGGGCTGCTAGGCAGTCAGATTTACCAAACTCTGGAATGCAAAGATTTCGCTAGCCACTGTAGACTTTGGGCTGCATAATGTAGAAATGACTGGGAAAGGGTTCCATAGAAGCCCTGCCCGGCACTAGCCACCACACATGTGCAGGCAGCTGACCATTCAGGGTCCCGACATAGAAGTGAAATGATTACATTAGCGATCATTTTGCTTCTTACAAGTCTCAAGTCTCAGCAGGGGCATATTTATAATGGATGCAGAGTGTGTGGTGCACATGTGCCCCTGGGTGCAGGGGGGCCTGCACCACAAATGACCTGCGAATGAGCTATTGACTCCTGGTACACTCTAGTGCCCAGAGTCTATAAGTGCGGCGCTGGCCACGCAGCCGCCGGATTGAGAGGAGCGGGCCCGTGGCAGAGACAGTTACACTGGCCCCCTCCTTTCTAGAAACGCCCCTGCATCTCAGGGATGGAATACTGTAGCAGCGATAAGAAATTATAATCATCAGGTTTAGGACATGATAAGTAATAAATATGCCCTCAGAGTAATAGCCACATAATAGAGAATACATTTCACATATAAAGAAAAATCTGGTGAGCAGGGCCGGCTGCAGGTGGAGCAGTGCCCTGTGGCAGCACTTGCCCAAAAAGGGGGTGTGGCCTAATTTCCATAGACCACGCCCCTAGATGACAATATTTGGGGACGTGCCCGTATTGGCACACCTCCGGGTTTTACATCAGGCTGGGGGCAAGCCCAGCACTCCGTCAGCAGCTGGGCTGCCCCCATCCCAGCTTCCTGCACAGAATGGACACGCGGCTTCCATTCAGCATAACTGGCACTGCTGCTCTCTGCTTAGCAAAGCAGAACTGCAGCGGTGTGTGTCCCCAACCTCCCGACCGCCTGCGGGACACTTCAGCCTGCTGGTGGAACTGCGGTACAGTGCTCGAAAGATCGGACTTTCCCTGTGAAATTGGGATGGTCGGGAGGACTGCGCCCTTTATAGGTGGCTACCCTGTTCGACCGCACTGGTCAAATTCCCCAAGAGCCGGCCTTGTGAGTAACAACAGTGGTTTTCATGTATCTACAATAACATTATGGTGATGTTTTAATTACTTTTTTGGAGCATGTCTAAATTGAGTTTATTCTAATGTAGTTGAACAAACCATATGCACTAGCAACTATGTATACCACTCTTCTTAAAATACAAATAATTCATATTATAAATAATTACTTACATTAGGCAGGCTATGTTCTTCTCCCATTTGTGGCAGTTAGATTGTAAAATAAAAATGCATCCTAGAGTATCTGACATTCCGCTGGCCAGGTTATGCTACTAGGTTACATGTCGCTGTATTGTGTGACAATAATAAAATGTAAATCTCTGCAAATAAACAAGATAAAGTGTCTGACTAGCTCTCTTAAACTGCTGGGTTGTCATGAGGACAATCAGATTTTTTTCTTATTCTGCTAAAGGAATTAAGGAATTGTTGACTGATTCAACAAATCTAGGAGCGCAAATAGGAACTGTATAATTAAAAATTGTATGAGCCAAAATGAGACTATTTCAAACCATTGACTTTACATAAATATTATGGAATTTGCCTCCCTGTCATTGCCTGTATCATGATAATACATTGAATAAAGCCTTCCATTATCTTCTGAAACTGTGAGTGCTGGTCGTACACCCTGTCTGTGAGGGATGAGGTGAGTGTTGCGCTCTCTCTCTCTCTCTCTGTATATATATATATATATATATATATATATTTAAATATATGGTTTCACATGTCCCATTGAGGCTTCTTAGACATGATCTGACATTTCACTAAAACTACTGAATTTCTAACACTCAAACTAAAAAAAGCAATGAAATTCCAACGTGTTCCTTGTGCAATAGAGATATGGTATGCCATCACACACTGTAGTTAACTGCAGAGTCAGCACTCTCACAGAGTGAGATTGCTGTCACTCACAAAATGGTGGAGCTGCTTATTTACAGAATTGTGTACTCACTGCAATACACACATGCAGTGTATGCTACTAAGGTCTGAGCAGAAGATAGAGCTGTGCAGATAGGATAAGACGGGTGTCAATGGGGGGAGGAGACAGAGCGGTGTGGATGCTACTCCAAACCATCAGGGGAGCAAACCAGGCCACCTGTAGGGGAGAAGGACAACAAAATGCAACACTACATGAGTGGAGGAGGGGACAGCACACAGAAGGTGTTTTGAGGGTGCACAGGGAGAGATGGCTGAGGGGCAGCTGCAAGTGGGCGGGGCAGTGGCAGCAGTGGGGGTGCGGAGCAGTGGCAGTAGTGGGGCAGTGCACAGGGGCATCAGCGAGTCACAGAGGGGCTCACTGGCACTGGGCATGCATCTGAGAAAATAAAAATCAATGAGATCCATCCATGCATCTGTGTTAAAAATTGAATATGTGAAGAAAAAAAAAAAAGGATGTGGCCCTCCCCGCAAAGCAAAACCAGCCCAGAGCCTTTCTCTCCCTTTCCTGGTTGTGAAAATGCAGGGGACAAAAAGCCTAGGTTCTTTGTATTTAGCACAACCAGCACTGGGCTTTTCAGAGCCAGTCCTGGTTTTGGAAATACAGGGAACAAAAAGAGTATGGGTCCCCTGTATTATCCATAACTAGCACCTTGCTCTTTCTAGCGGGGGAATAATGCCATAGCCAGGGGATCCCTTTCACTAGTCAGCCCAGACGAGGGACACCCCCAATTAAGGGGTCCCCCTCTACAGGGCACCCCAGGTCAAGGCTGATAGCCCAGGGCTATTCCTGGCACCCTTGGGAAATGGGTGCCAGCTTGATTGTGTAAAGTGTAGTGTAAAATAATATTGTACTTTGCAGGTGAACCACAGGTCACAGCAAAACTCCCCCGCATACTAGTACTTGGAGAACCACAAGTACCAGCATGCAGGGTATTATAGGCCCACTGGCACCTGTAAAGAAAATATTAAAATAAACACAATAAACTTTAATATTTTAACAGTTTATTTTACTGCATCGTCACCTGTGGGGTGGCAGCCTTTAAGCTCTTTACGGGGCTGTCGCTACCTCAGGACTTCCAGCATTTTCACCTGGCAGGCGCCAACCCGCCAGGGCTTCTATTGTCTTCACCTGGCAGGCACCAACCCGCCAGGGCTGCCACCATCTTTCCTGGCAGGGGGCCAACCTGCCAGGGCTTCCGATGTATTCGTCTGGTGAGCGGCGGCCAATTAGCTCTTTTACGGGGCCGCCACTGCCACAGGACTTCTGGTGTATTCACCTGGTGGGTGCCAATCTGCCAGGGCTTCCAGCATCTTTGCTTGGTGGGCGCCAACCCACCAGAGCTTCCGGTATCTTTGCTTGTGGGGCGCCAACCCACCAGGGCTTCTGGTGTCTTCACCTGGGGGTGGAAGCCAATTAGCTCTTTTGTGCGGCTGCCACCTCTCTCAGATCCAGGCCTGCCACCAACACAGCACCGCTGTCGGGTCCCGCCGCCAATGCCCATATCGGGTACCGCTGCCTGCACCACCGCTGGACCCCAAGTATGCCTTCACAAAAATCCCCCATAGACTAAAGTAGAAAAGTGGTCCTAACTGAAAGTGGCAGAAAAAACTGACAGTTTAAATTTTAGATTACTCCCAAATCCTCAAATTTCAGCTCGGTAGCTTTTGAGGTGTAGCCCCTGAAGCACCATGCCCCCCATCCGGAATTCTCTATGGGAAAATTTGATTCAGCCTTACTGTAAGGGCACAACCCTTATATATAGTATATGTATACATACATATAGTATATACTACACAAATTTGAAATATAAACATAAATAATATACAGATAATAGAAATTGTATGTGCTACATAAAAATTACAGAGGGAGAGAGCACTGACTGCTGCAGCAGCCTCTCTCCGCAGCCCATCGCACAACAGTGTGTGCCGTGCTGGGGAGAGAGGCTGCTGCTGTAGCAGTGTCTTCTTTCTCCCTGCCCTAAGTGGCCCTAAGTGGGTGAAGGGCGGGGCTACAGGACCTGGGCCCCCGCCGGGCCCCTCCAACAGGCCCAGGTAAAGAGTACCTGCCCCTCTCGGCGGCCCTGAAAGTGCAAGCACTGAAATAACCGGGTGCGGCCCGCACCCCCTGCACCTTGTGATGCCACTGACTAACCTAACTCTTTTTAAGTTTTTATACATTTCTATAATTTTCATCTGGGTCAAATAATGAGAATATATTGAATTCTGATTATGTTTGTGAATCCGGTATTATTGTATGCTCCTGTCTAGATACAAATATGCAGAGAAATTCTGAGTACTCAGTATACTGTAGGTAGTTTTGGAACCTTATAGGAAACCAATCATCAAATACCTATAAGGAGCTTAGGACCCCCTTTAGCTCTGCAAATTACAAATATAGTCACATTATCGTATTGATAAATAAACATTAATATTTCCCTTTATTTAGCATGTGACGTGTGACCTGCAACAAATTAGAACATTATTTTATATTTTGCTACTTCTAAGCACTTTTACTTTGGGCTTCTGTAATTGTGTAGACATCAGCAATAAAATATATGATTATTTACAAAATATTCAATTAATCCTGCATTGCTGTTTATTGAATAAGACTGCAGTGAATTTATAGTCACAGGTCAATTAAATTTTGGTTACTGCAAGCCTTGCAAGATGTGAACAGAATTTATTGTGTTCTGTCCAAAGAGATAATAAACAAACATACCCCAATAATTAATCAATGGTCATTTTTGTACACTACAAATTTCACATATACAAAGTACATTTGTAAAAATCTTAACATTATAGTCTTTTAATGGTATTACCAGGGCTAAATTATAACAGACATAACGGTACAGTCAATTTCTTTGTGTTTTACTTTTGATAATTTGCATAAAATAAACTATAAAATATATATAGCTATAAAAATCTTCCGCATATTATTTTTTTTAAAATTGGATGTTTATGACATTCTTGTACAGTAAATTAGAATACACTCAATGGTAAAGATTAAAAGTACTATATATTAAAATTAAATACCAAGAAAGCAATAAACCTCAGGGGTTATACATAAAGATAAATGCTCCTTTATAGGCCGATATGCTCTAATATATAAAAACTCCTTACCTTTATACTATGTGGTAATGAAAGTTTTTGAACCCTGTTAACTATATTTCTGCATTAATTTGACATAAAATTTTCTTTAACCCTTTGCTACTGAGTGTTTTCTCAGTCCCGTGCTGTGACCAATATTACCATGTTTGCGCTGGTCAATTTCCAGCATCAGTGTCACTCATTGCTTTACGCAGAACCCACACAAGGTATACCTTATTTATTTCCATTCCTAGAGAATACTATTAGGGTTTTTGCCCCTTTTAACTTTTATTATTGAAACTTCCATAAAGTGCCTTCCATCCTTATACTATGTTTTACTTAGCACATGGTAATATTGGGCCTGGTTCAGAGATGTACGCTAACGCCACTGCAGCTGCGAAGCTGTAGGCTGCGGCTCTGCAAAAATATGCAAATGTCGTAGCCTCCTGGATTTGTATTGAGACGGCCACTAGCAGCTTTGCAAATCCAAGCGACTATGTACAATGACGCAGCATCAGTTGCAGATCAGTCGATTATCGGACTTCAGAGTAACTCTATCGTTGAGCAGACTGGCACGGGAACTTAAAAGCAAGCGCGATTTTGACTGTGTATGGGATCGCAGTTGCAGGCTGAGACGCATCTGAAAATGGTCACATCACGCCTGTATTGAGTCGTGGCCTCTCACCCCATTGGTGCCAACAAACGGTCCTTGTCCTTGTTTCTCAATCACATTGCAAATAAATCCTCACTACGAGCAACAAATAAAGTAAAACCTATTGCATGACTTATTGCATGCGCAGCATACTGACGATCGTTCAACTGCGTAAACATCAGAATTGTGTCTATCTCTGAATCAGGCCCATTGTTTGGTGATCACACCAGATAATAACTGCTAAGTGACCACATCATTTAAAAGAGGTACTGTACTTCCCTACTTAATATGTGGGTGCCCCCACATGTACAGGTGTGATAGGGCATGTAGTGCGTTCCTGAGCATATATGAAAGATGCATGTTTTCCGTAGTCCAGAGTAATATTGTGATCATAAGACAATAGCTACTAGGAGAACACATAATTTCAAATCTGATGACATCTGATATGTATAGGACAGATGTAATGTATGTAAAAAACAAATCACCCCCATATTAGGTAAAACAAATGCAGTGACGTGCGGTGAGGTCAATGGCTGGGGAGGCACACATGTATTAAAAAACAGTTTTTATATCAAACCTCTGGAGTATGATAGGGAGTATGATAGGGGAGGGAGTATGACAGGAGAGGCTCTGCCTCCCCTGCCTACCCTGACTGCAAGTCCCTGAACAAATGATACATTTATGTAAAGATACCTGTTAATGCTGCATTCCCGTTTACTCATACATTTTCACTGACTTGTTTCTTCCCCTTAGTGGAGCGAAATAGTTTTCTCCTTGGGCTTCCCTATTTCTGTAATATAGCACCAGCTGTTTGCATACAGCCCATGGGGGTGTGGCTGTGCTAACCAATAAGAAACTGACCAATAAGAAATGGCAAGCAAGATTGATTTAGAAAACTGATTGTTAAATCATTGCTATACTATGTGGAAAGAGCAAAACAGTAAAAACTAATTGAATTCCCCCTTATGTGTGGTGTATTACCAGGGGTGTCTTAAGAGAGGAGGGTGCCCATGTGCATTCTCCATGCAGGGCCCCCTCCTCTCTCCCCGGGGCTAGCAGCCGACTGATGCTGCTGGCCGGCCATCGCAGAAGCAGTAGACTCTTGGCACTAGAGTGTGCCCGGAGTCCACTGCACATGTGCAGAACACTGGAAAAATGGCCGCGGGGGCCATTTTCTGGTGATCTGTGCAGCGCTGACACCCGACGCCGGACCATGGACAGGTGAGTTTTAAATTATATGGATGTATGGTGTGCGGTGCAGAGCCCAGGGGCGGGCTGGGCCGGGGGGCAGGGTGCCATCTGCCCCCCGCGCTAGTACAATTTTAACACTCTGGGGCCGCAGGCAGCCTGTGGTCAAACACCACCCACACATTGTTGGCGGCTGGGAGGCTGGCATGGGATGTTCCCGGCCGCTCATGTTGTATCACTCTACATTAAATTAGCAGGGCCGGTGGATGTGTATCTACCCCTGTATTAGAGGCTGCTGCCCAGGCAGGCTTTGCTTTCACTTAAGCAGCAGCAGCGTCGGACCAGCAGCCAGCCCCTGCTGCTCCTGAGATCCCTCGCACTGCCGTTGGTGGGGGAAGTGGCCTGTACACAGGCGGCGGCTTGCACCCTCTATAGTCACCAGTTTGGGGGAGCGACAGAGGACTGGTGGTGTCAGACATTCAGGCTACTACCCCTCCTCACCTTGGATGGCCCGTGGTAAGCAGCAGAAAGGCCGGGGAGCGCCACCACATCCCGTGCATCATCTTTGTCCTTGACTAGTGATGGGAGTGGCCACATGTGAGAGGGCTGTCAGGTTTCTGTCCCGATCTCCTCAGTGCGGTGGTCCCAGTACCCAGTGCTGAGGTAAGATGGCGGATGCTTCTGCCTGTGTCTGCAGGCACCGCGGTTACCGGCCCCGTCCCTTGCCGCGCGACCACAGTAACCTGCACCATCACCAGGTCCTCTCCTGCCCTGTTCCCATTGGGAAACTGAAGGGATTCTATACCTTTCCATAGGAGTGACTGTGCAGTCACTGTGTCCTGGGCATTGGCTGATCTCTTTCCACACTCCAGCCTGTCTGAGGTGATGATTGTTATGTGATGGGGCAGGACTATGATACCCATGGGAGGGAAGGGAGATGGGGCAGGTTACCCTATGGAAGGGAAGGGAGATGGGGCAGGTTACCCTGTATGAGGGAAGGGAGATGGGGCAGGTTACCCTATATAAGGGAAGGGAGATGGGGCAGGTTACCCTATGGGAGGGAAGGGAGTTGGAGCAGGTTACCCTATGGGAGGAAAGGGAGATGGGGCAGGTTACCCTATGGAGGGAAGGGAGCTATGGGAGGGAAGGGAGATGGGGCAGATTACCCTATGGGAAGGGAGATGGGGCTGGTTACCCTGTATGAGGGAAGGGAGATGGGGCAGGTTACCCTATATGAGGGAAGGGAGATGGGGCAGGTTACCCTATGGGAGGGAAGGGAGCTATGGGAGGGAAGGGAGATGGGGAAGATTACCCTATGGGAAGGAAGGGGGATGGGGCAGGTTACCCTATGGGAGGGAAGGGAGATGGGGCAGGTTACCCTATGGGAAGGAAGGGAGATGGGGCAGGTTACCCTATGGGAGGGAAGGGAGATGGGAAAGGTTACCCTATGGGAAGGAAGGGAGATGGTAAACACTTGTTCAGAGGTACCGGGAGCGGAGCCTGAGTGTCTGACATCAGTAAGAGCAGGCCATGCACCATGGAGTTGTGGGTAGGGGTGGCTACCTCTCCCAGCAGCAGAGCCTGTTTGAGACCTGAGCCCTTACAAGTTTTGCTATGGGATCCTCAAAATTCTAGTTACACCCCTGCCTAAGGTTAGTACTTCATGGAAAAAGAGTAAGGGTGGCTAGAGAGAACTGGGCTACAGAGGTGTGTGTGGTTCTCTGTGTGAGGTTTCCATTCCAGCAAAAGAAGAGCAATATCTGGTGGTGCTAATTGGGAAGTACTTAATAATTGGAAGCAGGAAAGTACTTTATTTGTCAGGGGAACTCAACATGATATATGAATATCTAAAAGTTAACTTTTTAATAGGTATGCATTCAGTAATTGAGGTCAAACAAACTTGCATTGTTCCTATCTGGCTGCTATTTCACTTATGTGGTATGATAAACACCATATAACTTACCAAATACTGTATACTCCAGTGCAGGAATCCACACCCCATTTTTGTGATCTTGTAAGTGTCATTACTTAAGGGGCCACTGTATTAACAATCACATCATTGTTTACTAATCAATTTAGCAACAGATATTTCGCTGTGTAGTAAGTGTAACTCGCGGGGGCAGTGGTAGTGATAACAGCTGTCCCTGTGACTTACCGGCATATTGGAGGAACCTTTCACGTTTATAAAAGAGTGCTCCGGGAAATCTGTCAGTTTGCATGCACACAGTGTCAGTTTCCGGAGCTGGCCAGGGGCTGCAGGAGAGGAATCATAAAATACCTCTCCTGCAAATAAGCCTCCATGGCATAGAGCGTTTTACACTGTCTGAGGATGGTGTGAACCAAAGGGGCCAAATTTCCAAAATGGTACATAAGGGTAAGATCGTAGTCCTCATTGATAATAATGAGGACTACGGTCTGCATTGCTAATAAGACTTTTGCAGGAGACTTCTGTGAAATTTCCTGCATTAGGCTATTAGTCCATAGCAGCAATTTATAGGCAGGTGCAAGTGGACGCGATGGTGGACTGTCTGGAACCACCTACTGTGCTAATGTGCACAGGGGTCCAGAAAGTGGGCGTCTCAGGGCTTGCACATTCTGGTTCAGGTATTTGCAGCGGAGGAAGGCTGAAACTAGCATTTGCATATTATTGCTGGTATGACGCCACATTCCAAAGCAAGTGCGATACAGCAGTCTCCACCTCTGAATTAGGCCCAATATATCTTTCCTTTTTCCGAATTGTACTCTTACACCATAAGTGAACTATATATGGTTAGTAAAACCCTTGAGAAGCTCCACTTTGTGATACCAAATTTAATTTTGTTACTGTGACACCTATGCTTATGATGTGAAATGATAGTCTTTACCTATTTAAAGATGTGACGCTCATGTGTGCGCTGAGAGAGAAGAGGACAGAGAGAAACGGGGGTGCCGGGTGGTCGAAGTGTAAAGAGACGGGAAGAGCTAAGCAGCTGTGGGGCAAAGCAGCCGGTTTCCTTTATATATACACATACACACACGTAATAAGTCTTTTTGGGTTAAGCAACACTAGGCCTCGTTTTAAAAAAAAAATTATAAATATGTATTGTACTGAAAACCCCCATAAAAGGATGGGCAGTTCATATGGGCCAGTGCTCTGGACTTGCCCCCCAGGCTAAAAGTTACCAGCCAGCCCCTGGCAGGGCCCCCCTGGACCCGGGGAACCATGTGCCCCATACACCATGCATTCATTAAAGATACGCCCCTGTGTATTACCCATATAGTATTTTCACTAACTTCTTCATACTAATGTAAATGACCTGTACACTTTTATTAAAATTTTAAAATATAGATATATGACAAATTCAGCAGTACAGTTCTTCCAATGGTTTCAGGTTATATAAGGTTTCAGCAATGTAGACAATCAGTGGGAAACTTCTTGATTGCATAGGAAGAGGAATTAATAGCAGGAAGTAGGAAGTTATATTTCACCATTATAGGTCACAGTTAAGCTCTCACCTCCAGTAATATATATAGTGTGCAGTAGACGTCCTATCTCCACATAGACAATAATATAATAAAACAGTTTTACAAATCAGCCAATGGTTACTATAATTACAGATGTGTAGTTCGGTTTTACTCGAATTAACTCGGATATGTTTTGTTCTCATAAACGGCATCATATTGGCTATCCGGCTGTTATGAGTTTTTTGATAGCCAATAAGATAAGTGCGAACTAATCTGAACTTGCGCTAATTTGGTGGTAAGAATCGAATAAAACGGAACCGGAACATCTCTAACTAAAATGGTGCATGGGATACAAAACAAAACTTACGAAATACATCAAGAGTTGAACAATCTGTATATAACTTAGAAGATAGAAGGTGCAGATATGATATGATAAAAAACATTCATAGTTTCACAAATATAAAAAGAATTAATAGAGTTCAGTAAGGCAGTATTTTTTTTTATTTTTTTTTAAAAACAAGACAATTCTAAAACAAGTAGACACACTTTGACGTTAAAGAAATATTGTTACTCATTGGTGAAATCAGAGGATCTAAATGGCCCTTTCCAAAGAGAAAGCGCAATGGGCCTAGACCTTTGTCATAGAGATACTGTTGAGTATACGGAGAGTAAAAAGGTTTGTGTACAACCCATGAGGTTCAAGCAGGCAGAATGCAAAGATAACTCGAAAGATACAAAGTCAAACTGAGCATTCTAATCACCTACCATTAATTTACTTATAGTGTACTGGCTGGCGTGTGACCAGTGTTTCAGCCTAATTCAAGTTCAAGACCAATGGTATAGACGAGC
This sequence comes from Taudactylus pleione, assembly GCA_031769625.1. Classification (NCBI taxonomy): domain Eukaryota; kingdom Metazoa; phylum Chordata; class Amphibia; order Anura; family Myobatrachidae; genus Taudactylus; species Taudactylus pleione. The sequence continues at coordinate 35,177,328 of JAUIMM010000092.1, forward strand.
CTATCTGGTAGTGTATCAGAGGTATGTTGAGAAAGGTGTTGGCAGCTGCGATGCAAAGTGTGAGAGAGCTGCATTTGAAAGATAATGTCAAAATCTGCGCTATGCTCTGCGGTACTGACATGCTCTGTTACAGTAAGGAGGCTGTTTCTTAAGAAGTTGGGGAGACGTTATGGTTCTCAAACATTTTACCTTTTTGCCTGGGGTTGTGGATAGAGAGGCAGCTTCTGGTGTCACGGTTTCCAGTACACGGATGTGCAGAGTAAAGACACCTGTCCAGACTCCAATATACGCCAATTTGCCTATAAAGGGGCAACTCACTAAGAGCTAGGTAATTAAGTTCCATTCCTGTATGACTTGGCACTGTTTACGTGGACTTGTCTTAACCTCATGACTATTGCCTGATCAGCAGTGTACCTAGCCCCTATAATGTTTATTGGACTTTGCCTTATCCTTTCCAGGTTCACTCTGAATGATAGTGTACAAGACCCAGACTGTTGCCTGGTGAGCAACTCATCAAAATGTAATTGTTGCTTATTATGGCTGCTATTATGTCATACTTGCCGACAATCAGCTCCAGCCTTCCGGGAGGGAGCTGATTGTCGGCTAACAGCGGGGGGCGGGGGCGGTCATTGGGGGCGGAGCCGGGGGCAGGCCAGCCAGTTGGTGGTACATTTCGGCAGTGTGAAGCAGGGGGCGGGGCCGCGATGACGCGATTCAGCGCGAATCACGTCACCGGCTCCCGCACTGCATGGGTTTCTAATCTTTTCAAGGGGGAGGACGGGAGGGTCGGAGGCTTCCGAGAGGCTTGCCTGCCTTTCCGGGGGGCCGGGAGCGGCACCCGAAAATCGGGAGGCTCCCGGCCAAATCAGGAGAGTAGGCAAGCCTGTATTATGTGTCTTTGTTACTGGGAACCAATAGTGTTGTGATAGTGAATATACTGTAGTATTCATACTGGAAAGCAGTAGATCAGAGTGGTAAATTAGTGGGATAAATTTGGAAGCATTCAGACAAGGTCCTGATGCACAGTCTGTTTTTTTAACGTACAATATGTAAATTGATATTGAGCACACCCACATAAAAACCCCACAAAAAACGACCATATGCAGAGTTGGTCATATTTTATGATTACAATAATATCAAATAGTATTTGCTCAGATCAACTTAATAGTCTTTCACAGGTGCATGAAAGGGAGGAGTTTTAACGATACTAGAAAAAAAAGAAACAATGTCCTCCAGAACACTGCAATAGACCAGCAATAAGATTTGAATACTACATAGAAATCCAGAGATCTTTGTTGCATATATTTGCAAAGATATGTTTAAGCACTGGGCCACTTCAAGGCGTCTCTGTACCGCTGTCCCTAACGCATGATAATAGCACCCACTTCCTGAGAAGCAAAACGGGGGAGGGAAGGTATGGGAAAACGTAGACTAACATGCAGCGAGAGTGTGCTCTTATAATTATGACTGAGGCAGACCTGCATGGTGACACAGATCTGTCAGGGGGAGTATTTCTTGCAGGTGCTGGAGGCTTAGTGGTTACTGCTTGCACTGATAATGATGACAAACACCTCGACTAATTAGACTATTCTGATTGGATGATTGTGGATTAACATCTCTAGCTGTTTGTTGCTACTATATAATATGATTTAGCAGCCATATGTTAGTGTGACTTATTTGCTATTTGTATTCATGCGAACCAGATTCTTTTTTTTTAATAAAATAAAATAGTGTGAATGTGTGTTTCTTATTCACAACAATTGTATACAAACTTTTCTTATGCTTATGGCATTTATATTAGAATTATAATATTTGTCTAGTGTCACTGTATATGATTGTGTATGTTTAGTGTACCCGATTGATGCTTTTACAAGTAACACTATAAACCCACTATGCGGTCTTGGAATTTTATCAACAATTTAATTGTGTCTTCTTATCATCTCAGATCATTTGTGGTTTGAGAAATGCCTTGGCCAAGATTAAGACAAGTAAATCAATTTTATATTTTAAGCTCAGTATATTTGCAATGTAAACCTGATTACAGTTTTTTGTTGCAAATGTATTTGATGTGAATTTGACATGGTACATGGTATACCTATGTCATTTTGTGCAATTTTACTTTAACATTAAACAATATTAGAGATTACAATTGCAGAGATTTGTTTTAAATGTTCTGCATTATTTATTAATTATGTAACATTAAGCTAAAGTCAGGGAAATGTTTTTTTTCTTTTTCTGACATATATGGCCAAATGTAATAGGGTGAGAGTTTAGAAAATGTGAGAGTTTAACAGTAACCTCTCACATTGGTTGAGTTTTATCTTCAAAATGGGAAAACATCTGAATGAGATTTTAAATCGTGAGAGTTTTTTAAGTCTAAAAAAACATGCAAGTTCGCTCTGTTACTTCGTTTTTGGACTTTATTACATTGGCAAAGTTTAAAAAGTGTCAGAAACTCTCACTTTTCTAAACTCTCACCCTATTACATTTGGCCCATAGAATTCTCTTAGGCCAATGATATTTATTTTACCTTGGTGTAAGCTAGAAGGAGCAACATTGCAGCCAGAGGGAGTGTGTGTACAGCCTCTTTGGGATGTACACACACTCAGAAGTGATGTACCAGTTCAAACTTCCTCTCCATGTCATTATGAAAACACTAATGATTTTGCAGAGTTACCTTGAGCCTATGACCAACCACACACCACTTGTGAATTATTGGCTGTGTTACTGTATATTTCTGTGCAACTGGGTTATTCTAGACCACAGTAACTGTGGCATCTGGACTGGTCTAGCCTGCTTTGGGTACTGAAACACATTATACAGGCTTTCCTGTCTCGCATTAGTCTGTTTATTCATTTGCCATTTCTTGAGGAAATTATTTTGCAGATGAAGCAACAATTTTACTCGATTTCTTGATTTATGCACTGGTAGCCACAAGGAAATGCCAGTCTAAAATAGCTGCTGTAATACTGGGAACTGATAATACTTTCTGTCTTACACTAGCCACATGCACTTTCCCTACTACTAACTACGACTGATATCCCTCTCCTTTATGTATCAAATTTCAGTTGTTCCCCTTACCGCTTACATTGCAAGCTTAATTGGACTAGACAGGGCTGGATCATAGGGGGGCAGATGGGCGGTCACCCAGGGACCCCCACACATTGGGGACACCCACACTGCCCTAAAATATTGTACCCTGCCCATTTCCACTGGGCAGTTGCCAGCACCAGTGGCTCGCGGCACCAGCTTGTACTACACCACATGCGACAGGCTGCCACTGGTCTGAACATTAGCTGCACCCACCAGCTAAAACAACATCAAGAGCAGTCACTCTGTCATTTCCCGGCAGCTGGCGGGTTTACAGCAGCTGCAGCCGCATGATCCTGTCAGCAAACTAACTGCAGCATACAGCCCCGTTGGAACAGGTCACCATGTAGCATCTACAGTGCCGCACTTCTAGGTTGATTGGAAGCAGTCACCACAGCCTATGCTTCCGGTAAGTGGTATAACAGTAGCGGTGACTGCAGGTGTGTGGGTGGGGGGAGAGGGGGGGTGTTGGATGGTGGAGAGGGTTTGGGTCTGTTTTAATACTATTGGGTGGTCAATATTATTGGTGGGGCCTCCCACAATTTAGTTGACCAGGGGACCCTCACAAGCCTTAATCCGGTCCTGGGACTAGATGGTACTAGAGGATGAGGTATCTGGTTTCTAATGTTTCCTTGCTTTACAGTATGTTACTGAGGTCCCTAATACAAATACCAATGCAGTATGCTTTCCTGAAGTATTGCCAGCTGTGGCTGGCATTATACTATACTCTTAACTTGCAAAATTAAGTGTGTCATTCTTCAATTCATTCTCAAGTAAAAGAAAAAAAAGGAATTAGTCCACTCTGTAAGTGGTATAAATAAATGTCTATCCCAGCATTCCTTATGGCTGGGGATTCTGGGAACTGTAGATTCCCCAGCAGCAAAAACCAGGGAACCATCTCAGGACCCCAGGGACTGTCTGGGGAGATGCCTGTCCAATGACCCCTGATGTGGAAGATGCATTAGGGGTGACATCCTTCTTTCTCCTCCTGTATGCCATACTTACCTACTTTTGAGCTCTCTCCTCCGGTAGAAGCCCATAGGAGAGATGCCGGCTGACTGGAGGTGGAGGTGGGGCCCAGCACTACACATCTTGGGGAAAGCCGTAATTTGCAGGTTGATGATGTGATTTGCATAGATTAAAGTAATGTTGGCCCCGTCCCCTCCACATTAACCTATCCATAGTGCCCACTTCGTTAGGAAGTGGCCACTGGATTCTGGAGGACCGCCTACTCTTCCGGGGGTTCTCCCGCAACTTCTGGGAGAATAGCCAAATATGCTGTATGCCATCATGGCAGAACACCTATGTATGTAAAAGAATTGTGGATTCTCACAGGACTACGGCCCAGATTTATCAATGAGTGAAGTTGTTACTAATCCTGAATGGTGCTCAAAACCAATCAGGTCCTAACTGTCATTTTTCAAACACATGACAGGACCTGATTAGCTGGAGCACCGTTTAAGATTAGTAACGAGTGATAACAAGAATATCACTCATCGATAAACCTGGGCCTAAGCTAGATATTCATTCAAGAATTTAAATATACACCTTCATAATGTTTTATGTTTATGCATGTTCTATGTAACTGTGTAATAGTTAAGTATAGTCAGATTATGTTGACACTACTAATGGGGGATACACTTTAGATGAGAAAAGTGAACGCTGTATATCGTTCATAACTTCATATCATCCAGTATGTATGCCCCAAACGACCAACGATGCGTGCTCCCACGGGTCATTAATGATGTTTGCTGTCGTGCAAACATGCAGGCCAATCTGATGGTATAGTCAGAAAGTGCCTGTTCAGGGATGTAGCAGGATGACGTCAATAAACGATATCGTTAACGATATAGTTCAGTGTGTACACCCAATATCTTTCACCAATATCTTTCATCAGTATTGCTCAGCACATCGTCTAGTGCAGGGATGTTTCTAGAGAGGAGGGGGCCCGTGTGCAGTCTCCAACACGGGCCCCCTCCTCTCCGCCCTACGGCTGGTAGCGCACTGAGCTGTGTGTGGTCAGCACCAGAGTTATAGACTCTGGGCACTAGAGTGTACCCAAAGTCTATAATGTATGCACAGGTCACCGGGAAAATGGCCAGTCATTTTACAGCGCTGGACCCCTGTGCCGATGTGGGACTCCTGAGAGGTAAGTAATATTATGGGTGCAGGGTGTGCGGTGCGGGGCCCCCCTGGACCCAGGGGCCCGTGTTCCCCGTACACCCTCACCCATTATAGATACGCCCCTGGTCTAGTGTGTATCAGCCTTTAGTCTTCTGGCCTTATCAATCACCGTAGACAGACAGAAAGATGTATTACTTAGAATAGCTCTATACACTTAAACATACATTTATTGTGGAATTGATAATTATTATATTACAGCAATATTGTGGTTCTGTTTTCCATTTCACAGAGCTTGGTGCTTTGCTTGTTGAGATATAATAGCTTTATAACATAAACCTTAATCATTTACTTTATTTTCTTTTGTTGCTGCAGCCTTCTCTCTGGCAATGAAGGGATTAAGAAGAACAATCACATATCTTATTTTCTCACATTGCCTAAGCATAATGAAACCATCTGGAGAGCAAAATGAGCAGCAGTAAAAGGGAGCACAAGATATAATACAATAAGCTGCACAGTTTGGGTGCTCTTTAAAATATCAATGTAAGTGGAAGAAAACTGTTAATTCCCATAAATTATGGAATCTGTTTGTGTTCTTGAGAGACCTGTGTAGTTTTTCCCTATGTATAGCACATATTGTTCACTTTGCACAGGCTGACTGTAATACCCCGAACACACACATACATACACACTGAAAGGCCCATTTGTCTTTGTACCCTCTCATTTATAAATAAAGCTATTTAATCATATACACCTTACCACAAATCACTGCCTGCCTGGCCCATCTTACACTAGTCACCCAATTTATAGGTCTTTTACTTTTGTGCAAATGGGACAAATGTAGGTCTGAAATAGAAACAAAAAATGACTTGTGCAACAGGGGCACAGACTGCAATTCCATTGCAACAGTAACTTGATCAGTTCTCCTAGTGCAAACCACAGTGATATGATCCATAGGCTCTGTAAAGGCGCACATCCACTAGTCGATATTAATGAGCATTTGAACAATAATGATATCGTTATCATTCAATCGCTCATTAATCATGCATGAATTGGGCACTAAAATGTCGGAAATGACCAGTGATGTGCGCTCCCGCTGGTCGTTTCCGACATCAATCATCGCCTGAATATGCCGGTCAAAATGCCGATAAAGACAGATTGACCATGTTCAGGGATGAGGGAGGGTGCCTACACTGAACGATATATTGTTCAGTGTGGGCACTGCACAGTTTAATGAACGACTGAATGATAACGATATTGTTCAGCCTTTCACTAGTCGCCTAGTGGATGTGCCTCTTAAGGCTTTTTCAAAGTATAAAAATAAAAGTAAGTGGGTGGGTTCAAATTAAATCAAGGTTTTTTTTTAAGTATCTTATAAAATGCAGCCAAATGTACAGATTATTATGAAAGAGTCTTAGATTTGCATCAACTACAAAGCCAAATCTTTTTGATGTAATCACTTAATTAAATTGATTTGTGGAACAAAAATAGGTATGAAATGCTATGTTATATATAAAAATATAAAAAAGTAAGAAGTGGAAAGCATTCCAGTTGTATTTGATGTTGGCAATATACTGTAAAGTGTCTAATGATGTAAGAGCATTTACAATGGGAAACAAATGGTAGGAAGAAGGAAATAGATTTATATATCAATCAGGTTAATACATAACTAAAAAACACATTAGAAGTCAGTTCAAGAACCAATCATAATCAATTTACTATATGTAAATAGTTCTTACTTTTGCCTGCTGGAAACCCTCCCTTCCGTTTTTTGACTTTGTCACTGTTTTTTTTTTTTTGCATTGGTGGTAAGAACGGCTATTTATTTGAGTTGAATTATTCCTTAGTTGGGCACTATATCCTCAGTTGATGATATAGGCAGGGGCGTATCTATAATGGGTGCACGGTGTGCGGTTCACATGGGCCCCTGCCATTTTCCCTTTGACTCAAGCATGCGCAGTACTGCTGTCTCTGGGAAAACGGCACTGGCGCCATTTTTCCAGAGACTTGCGCATGCGCAGTAGATTCTGGCACTACTGCTGCACCCACAGGCCGCTGCAGCATTAGCACCGGTAGAGTGAAGAGGGGGCCCGCACAGGGGGGCCTCCTCCTCTCTTAAAACACCTCTGCGTATAGAATTATTGTCCCAACCGGGAATTTGACTCCGTCTGACCGAGTGTGTTTAATATTGACCTCAAATAAAGCTGAACAACTAGAGCGATATGTTACAGTTAGTTACTAACATTCTGAATGAAATTGTAACAACCTTGGCAACACAATATGCATACTGAAGGTGATAGTAGGAGATTTGTAAGCAAGCCCCAATATACAGTAGGTACTGTATTGTAAAAGAAAAGATAATACACTTTCCTTATATGCAGATGACAGTCACATAACTTTGACATATCCCTACCTGTAGCTTCCAACATTCCTGAAATAATATATTTAGAGAACTTTCAAATTTTTAAATTAGCAACGATAAATCCAAAGCATCCCTGAAAATCATGGCTATTTATCTCTCAAAACAAAATTACAATTGTAAATGGCAAATTTCTAAATTGTATATCAATGCCTTTATAATATGAAACACTATAAAAACATTGTGAATGTTCACAGTCATCATGTCGACATAGTGTTTTCAGTGGATTTTAGCCCTAACCCCAACCATACCCTATCCCTAATGCTAAAATGGACTGTCGACATTGCGCCTGCTGATATTCTGAATGTTGACATTATAACTTCATACCCATAAATACATAAAAAACACAAAAATAATCCATTCATTTATGTTGGTAATACAGATGTATCACTACCTGGGTGTACAAAAATTGTACTACTTTCCGCTTACAGCATTATCCTCGGACCTCTGCTGACATATATGAAAAGTATCGGTACAGCCTGGCTGACAGTTGAACCATGAGTATGGCAGTTATGTGACAGCATCCGAGTGACCCAGTGCAGTTGGTCATGGTCCCTTATGCACAGAGACTGGAGCAGTCAGAATACTAACAGGCAGCCTTCCTCTCTAGCAATGGTAGTACCTGGTTTGTGTGTCTCAATAGTCTGCACCTGGAGCACTCAGGTAAAATAGCATTAAAACTGCAGTGGGCACTAAACAGAGACCTTGGCAAACAGTGGCAGCAGGAAAATTGTACTCTCTCTGTCATGTACATAATGGCATCCAAAACAAAGTCATGGCGTCCATAAGAAGTTCTCATATCACATTGTAGGAAAGTGTGGACAGCTTCCACACCTGCCAAATGTGCAATATGTGTATATAAAGCTTGTACATTAAGGGTAAGAAATCCCCATCCTCGTTTCCATTATACTGTAGTCCTAGAGGTTTTTTTGTAATACATGTGTGGTGTCCTTTATATAAGACTCGAGCTTGGTTACATGACCTTGCAAATGGTTGTCCACAAAATATAACAAATTAAAAGTGAGTGAATTAATCCCAGAAATGATAGGTCTCTCGGGTGGTGCTATAAGTGACTTGTGAATTTTGGGGAGGTGATAAAAAGTAGGTGTGACTGGGAGAGTAAGAAACACAAATTGTGACTTTCCCTTGATATAGCCCCCTCTATCAAGGCTTTATCCAACAAAAGTTGAAGTTCCATCTGAAAGGTGGTGATGGGATCTCCCTCTATTACATGGTAAAACATAGTGTCTTTGCACCTCCCATATATAATTCTGCTTATTTTGTATGGGTTGGGTATGGGATCTTGGCAGTCAGGATGCCGCTGGTCAGAATACCCACAGTGGCATCCCGACAGTCAGAATCTCGACACTAGAAAGTTAGCTACCTAACACTAACCCTTACCCCTACCCCTAAGCCTCCCTCCCCGGTGCCTATAGCTAACCTCGCCTCCTAGTGCCTAAACCTTATCTACCCCTCCCCGCACCCTTAACCTAACCCTCCCCTCTTAGCCCTAAAGCTCCCCCTAGTGCCTAACCCTAACCCTAAACTTAACCGTCCCCTTACCCCTGATACTTACCTGCGGGATGCCGGCAGTCGGGATACTGGAGCCGAGATCCCGACACTGTTGGGATTCTGCCGCCGGTATTTGGACCATTGGCATTCTGCACGCCGGGATGCTGACTACATCCCTTATGTATAGCCACTCTCTCCCTTAATCGGCAGATTTGATCACCAATGAATGATTACTTTTACATTTTGTTAAACCAATTCTTTTTGTTTTAGAGAGATTGGAACTTTTTTTAGATTTTTGTTTTGTTGCATGGTTTATATGGCAAATAGATATTGCTGTAATTTGATGCATACTGTTTCCTTTGCCAAGGAAGTTTTTGGTTCAGTTAGTTAGAATGTGATTAACTATGGACAGCGCATATTAGAAGAAAGACATTAAGACAAGAGACACAATAATGTACTACAGTATGTATTAACGTATAGGGCAGTAAAATTGTAAAATGATTAGGAGTACTAAATAGACAGTCCATACAGTCAGTATCCAGGCACAAAATAAAGAAGTACTTAAGAGAGGACACTGAATGGACAGAGGTTTGTTTTTTTAGAGACCTCTTAAAGCTTTAGCATTGAAGCTGGACACATATACAGTAGGTGCAGTTTTTGTTTCTGAATTGCATTTCTATACAATTAAGTTAATGTACAATTTCATTTTCTTTCATTTATCAAATATGATTTATTGCTTGACACTCATTACAATTTGATCTGACAAATCAGGAAGTTATTTTCAGCGGATTTACTATAAACTGATCCAGGGCTATATTTACTAAAGTGGTGGGTTTTCAATGCCTGCAGAGTTTAAAATGACAATAACATTAAATGCAATAGTTTTGCCTGAAATATCATTGCCATTTTAAATCCACAGCCAAAACTGCAGAAAACCATTGGCTTTGAGAGCCTGCTGCTTAGTAAGTACTGTATACCGCTTAGACTTCAATCACACAATTACAATGCATTTACTTTAATTACTGTAGTTTAAATTAAATGTCTTTTTAGGTGAAAATGTATTTCTGAAAATGTTGTCAGTTTATAACATGGAAAAACAATGTCTCAATGTTTCTAAAAGTGTGAACTTATACTATTTTTATTATGGAAGTTCCAATGAAGACATGCCCTAAAATTTTATGAATGGGAAAGCATCAGTTTCCTTTGAATGTACTAGGCTGTAAAATAGAATGTATCCTTAGGATGCAACTACTGTATAGAATTCAGGATTTTCATCGCTGAGCACAATGATCCCCATTATACCATCAAAATGTGGTGTCCGACCTGAATTTTTGAACATGGCGCCTGATTCAGACCCGTTCGTTAGGCTGCATTTGCACGTAGCCTGTCAATGTTTGCAATCTGCACATGCATATATGACGCAGTGCGCATGCAGGAATTAGCCCATGCGATCGTGAATCGTTCGCACCCTGGGCCTGATTCAGACCCGTTCGCTAGGCTGCATTCGCGCGTAGCCTGCCGATGTTTGCAATCTGCACATGCTCATAAGACGCAGTGCGCGTGCGTGATCTAGTCCATGCGATCCCGATGCGTTCGCACCCTGTACATAGATGCCTCGCTAGAATGAGTGGCAGGATGAGCTATTTGTGGGTGGTGACAGGGGCTGGTCGATGGAAACGGGGATGTGGTGGTGCAAACACAGGCGTCTCTTTGCGTCTTAACTCCGTTTGAGGGGCCTGCATAATTAAGACGCAGCATCAGCATACACGTCACATGGCTGAAGTACACACTGCAGCACTCGCAGTGCTTGCGGTAGGGTATGGTCAGCCACAAGTGATGCGTATGGGTCCGATGTTACTAAATGTTACCGATTGTTTCATACACTTCCTGCAAATGACGTGTGTTACTAAGGGAAAGTGGGCATCTTGTGACAGGCTGGTGGACGTCTAAATACATGCTGCGATCGCCCAGCAAGACATAGTTGGTGTACTATTGTCTTGCCGTGCGATCACGTGATTTGCATACTTTGGCAGCTGGTGGCTGCATGCGAACGCATCCTAGCGAGCGGTTCTGAATCAGGCTGATGGTTTAACCCGTGTCATAGCCTATAATCTCTTTTTTAATGCACCTTGGATCTGGGTTATTCCCAGGTCAGCCCAGTTCACACTGAAACCAGGTCTGCCCTGCAAAACTTGTGTATGTCACTAGAAATGGCCTTTTTTCAGGCTCACAAAGATGAGGTAATAAAAATTGGGTGGTGACTGCTCACTGAAGCTCCAATCAACAGGCCAAATGAAAAAGGTAGAGAATATTTCTGTACATGATATACACTTCCTGATATCTACTAAAGGGTTTTATCTGCCTTCAGCCTGCTAGCACTAAGAGCAGGCTAGAATATTGCTATTCAATAATTTTCTGGCAAGGGACAAAACAAAAAAATAAATTCCTTTTTTGGGGAGCACTCACTTGAAACTAGTATAAATACAATTGAGGAATGTAATTGATGGTATATATACAATTGAGGAACGTAATTGATGGAAAGTATTAAAATATACCTTTTAATAGTTTCTCATAAGATGATGAATAGGTATATTTTAATACTTACCATCAATTACATTCTGCAATTGTATATATACTTGTTTCAAATGAGTGCTGCCAAAAAAAGGAATTTCTTTTCTTATTTTGGCCCTTGCCAGAAAAATATTGAGTAGTACTTACTCTGTTCCAGGGAGCACCGGCAACTCACGCACGTAAATTAGACTCATCATCCAAACATTACAAGCATTTGTTTGGTTATTTGTTTATATGGTTACATATATGTGTTTTGCTTCAAAGATCTTTAGTCCTGTGTGGGATCATATAATACTCTTTTAGAATATTGCTATGGTAGCGCTGTGTCCCTGGTGTTATTAATGAGAGCAGTCACTTACTGTCAGCCGTCATCTCCAACGCCGGCTTCACCTCTAGCTTCTGTTATCTGCGTCTCCTCAATGTAGTAGCGGTAGAGAGCTCTTTGTCACTTTGATCACTTGTCAATAAAGTTTTGACAAAAAAAATCTTCTTTGCTGCAGCTGCATAGGATGGGGAGAGGTGGAAGCACAGTGCAGTGAGCATGAAATATGCCCCTGCTGTCACCGCCGTGGGGGTGGCTTAACATTCACTCTCCTTGGCAGGGCTATTCCACCTGCTGCTTGTCACTGATAGCAGGCAAAGCAGGAGTCGGCTTTATCTCCACGGCTTTATCTCCACCCCTATGTCCAGAGGCGTAAATATGGTTTTTTGAAGTTGAAGAATGGTACCTCCCCCATACACACATAGCAAAATATATATGCTCGACTAAAGGTGCATACACATGGGACGATCTGTACTACCAACGACTTGAAAGATATCTTTCAGTGAGTCATCCTACCACATCTCTGAACATGCAAAGTTGATGGCCTGCATGTATGAACGATCATAGATATCGTTATCGTTCATGTGGGAACGCACATCGTTGGTTGTTCACTGAATAAAAATGAACAATATGAATGATATATCATTGAACGATATCGTTATCGTTCATATCGTAATGATATATATATATCCGTGTGTACGCACCTTAAGGCGCGCTGCAAAAAAATGGGCATGGTCACATACAGAAGGGGTGCAGTCACTGAAAATGGGGTGTGCCAACATGACACGCCACCCATTTCTGGTCACTCTGGGAACATTGCTTTCCACTCCATATGCAGCTCACCTATATGGTGGTTTCTCACAATGTGGAACCTCTGAAGGAATGTATACTCCATGGGAAGACGGTGTCATCAGTTGGTATTCGCTATTCATGTACAGATGGGCCCAAATACATCTAGCCTCCTGGCGCGTTAAACAGCCCTTCTATGCCATAGCGTGACAGTAGCGCTGCACGTCTTTTTGTGCGTCTTTTTTATCTTCAAATGTGTCTTATTCGCGCAATGATGAGAATAGATAGCACAAGCAGCTTCTGCTGATTAAAATAATATGCAGCATGCCTATGTTCTCATATCGAGTGTGGGTGTATCTGCATGCGAAATGTTGCGTTACAGTGGTACAGTCGCTGAAACTATAATGTAGTATTTTGCATGCAGATACACCCACACTCGCTCAGAGAACATAGGCATGCTGCATATCATTTTAATCAGCAGAAGCTGCTCGGCTCTACCATGTCACACTGAGCTCCTGCGTTACTTGTAGTGCATATACGTTAGATATACAGTCAGGTGCATAAATTTTGGGACATTGACAGAATTTTCATATTTTGGCCTCTATTCACCACCACAATGGCTTTGAAATGAAACAAACAAGATGTGCTTTAACTGCTGACTTTCAGATTTAATTTGAGGGTAATTACATCCAAATCAGGTGAACGGTGTAGGAATTACAACGGTTTCTATATGTGCCTCCCACTTTTTAAGGAGCCAACAGTAATGGGACTATCAACTCAAAAGCTATTTCATGGACAGGTGTGGGCTATTCCCCCATTATTTCATTATCAATTAAGCAGGTAATAGGTCTGAAGTTGATTTTAGGTGTGACATTTGCATTTGGAATCAGTTGCTGTCAACTCTCAATATGAGATCCAAAGAGCTGTCACTATCAGTGAAGCAAGCCATCATTAGGCTGAAAAATCAAAACAAACCCATCACAGAGATAGCAAAAATATTAGGTGTGGCCAAATCAACTGTTTGGAACATTCTTAAAAAGAAAGAATGCACCGGAGAGCTCAGCAACACCAAAAGACCCGGAAGACAACGGAAAACAACTGTGGTGGATGACAGAAGAATTATTTCCCTGGTGAAGAAAAACCCCTTCACAACAGATGGCCAAATCAAGAACACTCTCCAGGAGATAGGTGTATATGTGTCAAAGTCAACAATCAAGAGAAGACTTCACAAGAGTGAATATAGAGGGTTCACCACAAGAGGTAAACCATTGGTGAGCCTCAAAAACAGGAAGACCAGATTAGAGTTTGCCAAACAACATCTAAAAAAGCCATTACAGTTCTGGAACAACATCCTATGGACAGATGAGACAAAGATCAACTTGTACCAGAGTGATGGGAAGAGAAGAGTATGGAGAAGGAAAGGAACTGCTCATGATCTAAAACATACCACCTCATCAGTGAAGCATGGTGGTGGTAGTGTTATGGCTTGGGCATGTATGGCTGCCAATGGAACTGGTTCCCTTGTATGTATTGATGATGTGACTGCTGACAAAAGCTGCAGAATGAATTCTGAAGTGTTTCGGGCAATATTATATGCTCATATTCAGTCAAATACTTCAGAACTCATTGGACGGCACTTCACAGTGCAGATGGACAATGACCTGAAGCATACTGGAAAAGTAACCAAAGAATTTTTTAAGGCTAAAAAGTGGAATGTTATGCAATGGCCAAGTCAATCCCCTGACCTGAATCCGATTGAGCATGCATTTCACTTGATGAAGACAAAACTGAAGGGAAAATGCCCCAAGAACAAGCAGGAACTGAAGACATTTGCAGTAGAGGCCTGGCAGAGCATCACCAGGGATGAAACCCAGCGTCTGGTGATGTCTATGGGTTCCAGACTTCAGGCTGCAATTGCCTGCAAAGGATTTGCAACAAAGTATTAAAAAGTGAAAGTTAGATTTAGGATTGTTTAGTTTGTCCCTTTACTTTTGGCCCCTTAAAAAGTGGGAGGCACATATAGAAATCGTTGTAATTCCTACACCGTTCACCTGATTTGGATGTAATTACCCTCAAATTAAATCTGAAAGTCTGCGGTTAAAGCACATCTTGTTTGTTTCATTTCAAAGCCATTGTGGTGGTGAATAGAGGCCAAAATATGAAAATTCAGTCAATGTCCCAATATTTATGCACCTGACTGTATGTGGCACATCTGTAAGTCACATTGTCCGGAAGATGCCTGATTGTGTAGGGATATCAACAAGGTCATCATCATACAACAGTGGTTCAACCAGACTCATTTCCCCTGTGTAACTTCCTTCCCTCTGTGTCTCTCAGCCACACAATCTCCCCCTGTGTTGTCTCTCAGCACACCTTCACCTCCCTCCCTGTGTCGCCTCTCAGGCACACTATCACCTCCCCCCAGTCATCTCCAGCACAGCATTGTCTCTCCCCCTGCGTCATCTCTCAGAACACCATCATCTCTCCCCTGCATCGTCTCTCAGCACACCATCAGGACATGTGAATGAGGGGCTGAATTTTTACTGTATTGTCAAATATCCACATGTGTATTTGATGGACTCAGATATGCACACAAACACACACTGACACAGACACATGCTGACACAGATACACACTGACACAGATACACACAGATACACACACACACACTGACACAGATACACACACTGACAAAGATACACACAGACACACAGACACTGACACAGATACACACACTGACACAGATACACAGACACTGACAAAGCCTACACAGACACATAAACCTCTTTTACACAAATGCAGCCAGCCAAATAAATACAATGTTGCAGCCCCTACCCCCCTGCGGCAGTCCGTCCCTCGCGGCAGTCTGGCCCCCCTACTCCCCCTGAGCCCACGATAGTCCATCCCCCACCCCGTACCAAAAAAAAATAATACACCCCTGCTCCAGAGTGGAGGGAGCATCGGGGAAGGAAGAGTCACTCTGTCACCCGGCAGCTCTCAGGATACAGAATGGGAAGACTGTCTAGGAAGGGCTGCGCACTTCTGCTGCATCTCCCCCTACAGTCAGCACCAGCAGGCACATTTGCCTGCTCATTACATGATTAGAGTGTGGTCCGGGTGCAATGGTGGTGAAAGGTGCGGGTACAATGCACTGGCCAGTGGCGCCCCCCTCTGCTGTGCCTGCCATGTCACCCAGGGCACATGCCCCGCTCAGCTCCCCCTAGTTATGCCACTGTCTATTTCACAGTGCTAGGTAGACTTCTGATACAATGTTACATGTGAAATGAATGTGTCACCTGACTATATGGCTGAGGATTACAACAACCCATCATTTACTGCATATATTACACACCTTCTCCCAGGTAGCTTAATCTTCCCATTCAGGACTCTTCATTAAGCTCTCTAAACATGTGGTTTACCCTAAAACGCTACCCACTTTAACATGGAAAATGGGCAAAATAGAAAACTCTTTGCTGGCAGTGTAAAACATGCAGCTTTCTCACCATTGCACAGTTATTTTCTCCGTAGTAATGTTTGCTTACTTCATGCTACTTTCCACTATTTCATTTAGCAAGATACAAGATGAAATATATTTGATGAATTGTATAAAATGTTTAATTTCAAGATTCATTTGATGTAGATTTTGAGAACATTTAATGAAGACTGAGGCTGCTAAATTGAGCCATGTAATGTGAGTCTAATAGTTCTGCAGCAGTTTAGAGATAAATGTGAGTCAGGTGGAAGGAAGTGAAATCATCAATATAAACATACTCTTCATTCTCATTTATTCCATCCAACTCTCATCATCAATGTCGTTCCAAATTACATTCAGATAAAATATTCACTGCTCCCCTGAACAGTTTTGCCATGATTGGTGTGGAGGATTAGACGAAAAACTGACAAATGATAAAGAAATTCCAAGTTTGATTAGTTTGGGCAGGAAAGTGCTGATGTGCACAAAATTTTAAGCTGGAACATTAAAAAACACATTTTTTTTCAAATGTTGGTATTAAACAGAACTGCCATCTAAATAAAACAGATTTTAATCTAGAACTTCATATTAAATAAATTAGTTTCTTTACGATTTAGTTATATTGAGGTCTCACTGATGACCATCTCAGTTTTAGACTATGCTATCAACACAGCCGGCAACAGGACAAAATGCTGTGTTCACAGTTTACCATCCCAACAAATACTGTATGCAACAATTTTTCAGAAGGAAAGGAGAGTGCATAGAATAAATGATTTATTGAGTAACACAGCTCTATTAAACACCACACCATCCATTATTTTACTAGTAAATGTGAATGGTTGGTGAACATTAACTATCAATTAAAAAAAGAAAGCTTAACATAAATAAAATCAACTATAATCTACATGGTGAATATTACTTACAGATATTCCTGGATGGATAAGTGGAAGATGATAGGTGTGGGGACGTGGCACAGTGAATTGCATTACCAAGCCCCAGGACACCCCACTTTGCAATGGAATCCAGGAGGCAGGTGCGCTCTATCGGGAGTTGGCTTGTAGTACCGTTGCACATCCTGGGAGGAGGGTTCTTGTGTATATGTGAAGGTTATGGGATATTGAAGTGTACGGTGTACTTGATATTGTAATTTGTAGTGCCACGTCTGTGTCAGTCAGATGTAAGCGATGACTATTTTAGAAAAGGTAGTGATTTTCTAGATGAAATTGATAATTATATAGTCCTTATAGAGAATACACTGTTCTACTTTTTGTTAGTTTCTTTTCTCCTGCATACTTTCGGTCGAACATATGCTCCAAACAACAAGTGACTCTTCAACTAAGCCCCAACATACTGTAGAACAATTCTTTGTGTGGATGGAATTGGTGCTTCTAACACTGCCCATCCATTAGGCGATTATACCTAGCGATGGAGCGATAACGACGGTTGTTAACGGTCCATCGCTTGGTAATCGCCTGCAAGTCGGGCAGTAAAAGGTTAAAAGCGACCAGCGATGCCTGCGCCCGCTGGTCGTTTTTAACATCAATCATTGCCTGAACATGACGATCAACCTGACGACCGCCATCAGGTTGCCATGTTCGGGGATGATTGATCTGCATACACTGAACGTCTGAACATTCAGTATATGCACTTCACCCCGCGGGAGATGACAGCATCGTAATCGTACTGTCATCCCCCACATCTTGCAATGGGTGGGCAGCATAAGATCTGTATAGTCTCCCTATAGCATTAAATGTATGGTGGTACCCAGAAGAGAAAAATAGACAAATATAATTCACACTGGGCGAATCAAGGCGGGTGGTATAGCACCTACAGTAGGTATATACTGTACTCACCCTTTGTTTAAGGGTAATCAGATGTCTTCACAAGACAATGAAAAGCATCTATGACTATTAATCAGTATATATAAAATATCCTAACCAGAAATGATTTATTACCAGTGATTTATATTTATATATCTCATACACATTCCACAGTGCTTTATAGACAATATTTGGCAATTCACAACAGTCCTTGCTCCAGAGGAGCTTACAATCTATGGGCCTGATTCTGAGATGTATGCAATGCTAATATTTACGCAGTTGAATGATTATCGGTAATCTGCGCATACATCTAAGTCACAGTGTGCATGCGTCAAGGTACATTACCGTTGTCGTTAACAGCGACTTTTTACTGTATGTGTGATTGACAGTCAGGGAGCGTTTGTGGGAGGTAACAGAGAGAGGTGTAAAAAATGCAGCCTGCATCTGTGATCTCAGTGCACATGGCCATTATGCACAACCATAGGGTTACTCAGATGGTCGATTGGATTTGTGATGCCACCTGTAGGCATCTCAATACAAATCACTGTGCCTGCAACGTTTGCATGTTTTCACGCAGCAGCTGCGTACAAATTGGAAGCTGTGTGGGCATTACCGTACATCTCTGAATTAGGGCCTATATTCTCTACCACATGTACAAGCACACACTAGGGTTAATTTTTTTGTTGGGAGCCAATTAACTTGCTAGTATATTTTTGGATTGTGGGAGGAAATTAGTTAGGGCCATGGTGGGAATTGAACTCACAACTTCAGTAACTGAAAAGCATCTTTAAATGGTTAAGAGGAGTGCAGGGAATACCATCAGTGTGTTTCAGTTACTCTATCTGCCTAGTGACTCATTTCAAAGTCAGGTGATGGCTTCCACAGGCTGTTTAAACATTTATTTTTATACTGATACTTTCTCTTTCTTTCATTAATGCTGTGAATATTAGATTACAAACATTATATGCATATAAAGTTTTTATTTGCATACAGTTAGAAACTTGGTCTTCACAGCAAGGCACCCCTGTAAAGTTTTGAATAAATCATATATTTATTTCAAACTGTCAAAACCAGATGGAAAGTCTTATATAGCGCCCTCAAGTTGGAGTGAGTAAAATCTGTTTCTTGGCAAATTTTCTAACATGCAAACCGTAATCAAGGTTTATATTCACCATTTCAAAAGAAAGATAGAACTGCAATTATCTAAGGGTTTGGAAAGACTTGATCATTAGAACTGGAGACATTAACAAGGAAATCCTGTTTTATATATGTTCTCTGGGACTTATTGGGAATGTCTTATCTATCCTAGGCTGCAGTTTCAGGACACACTTAAAAATACCTGTACTCTATCAGGGTACTTCCCACCTGGTGCCAACCAGGACAATTTTGTGCATAATTCTGTATATACTGTAGATATTCTCACACAATTTGTAGATACATGCCTGAAAATGTAATGAATTATCCAGTCTTGATTAATATGTTTTCATTATGACCTTTCGCTATTTGCAAATAATGGTGGCCCACAATCCAGCTCCCCTTCCCTAGGATATTATATGAGTGTTGTCCAAAAAGTAATGCCTAAATGCTCATAACTCTAAAATAATATGCAACAAATTATTTGAAACTTTGTTAGTTTGTAGTTTAATATGTCTGCTAGCTACAGTATATATGTATTTTTGTTTAGGTAGTCCAAGAAATACCATGGAATCCAAGATGAAACAAAGAGCCGTCATTGAATTTCTGGAAAAAAAAGGCTGCAGTGCTACAGAAATCCACAGAAGACTGAAAAAAGTGTATGGTGAGCATACGATTGACTATAGCAATGTCAGAAGGTGGATGAAGTTTTTTCAATCGGGAGAATCATCCGTGTGTGACAAACTTCATGGTGGCAGACCATCAACTGCAGTGACAGCAGAGAACTGACACAAAGTCGATGCCATGATTCAGAAAGACCATCGTGTGACCATCAGACCATCAGAGATATCAGTGATCAACTTGAATGTAGCCATGGCACTGTAGAAACACTAATCAATGACTTGGGATATCGTAAAGTGTGTGCTAAATGGGTTCCAAAGCAATTAAACAGGAATCATAAGGCCCAGAGGGAGGAAGTGTGCAATGACCTTTTGACCAACTTTGAAGACAACCCTGAGACGTTTTTGGAAAATGTCATTACAGAAGATGAGACCTGGGTATTCATTTATGACCCAGAAACAAAGGCCCAATTAAAACAATGGAAACACCCAAGTTCACCTAGGCCAAAAAAGTTTAAATCACAGCAATCTGTAAACAAAGTCATGGCCACATTTCTCTGGGATTGCAGAGGTGTTATTCTCATCGATTACTTGGCACCAAACCAATCAATCAACTGGGATCGATACATTATTGCACTTACGAAGCTGAAAGAAGCCATCCGCAAAAAATGGTCAACAATTCCACTGTCAAATGTCATCTTACACCATGACAATGCCAGACCTCACACTTCGATGGCAACATCTGCGGCCATTGCCAAAATAGGGTGGGCAATAATGCCACATCCACCATAGAGTCCTGATTTGGCCCCTTCTGACTTTCATCTGTTTGGCCCTCTCAAATACTGTCTCCGGGGTCAACATTTTGAAGACAAAGAGGTTGTTAAAATCGCCATACGTTCCTGGGTCAAACACCAACCACTGGAATTTTTCCAAAGTGGATTCACAGCTTGGGTTGAGAGGTGGAGAAAATGTTTGAGGGCAGATGGTGATTATTTTGAGTAGAGTCATTCTGTTACTAAGACTTCAAAGTATTTTACTGCAAATTTTCAAATCTGTATCTATAATAAAATTTTAGTTGTGAGCATTTAGGCATTACTTTTTGAACAACCCTCGTATAAGAGTAGAAAATCACTGAGACTAATCCTTATTAATATAATTTTTTTTAAAAATAGGAACACTATGATTTAATTTGTTATCATAAAAAAATGAGAACATTAACATTAAAAAAGAGTCATTAACACTCAATATAGATATCCTTAAATGCCAATTTTATTCTAAACTGTGGAAAAAAACTATTGGTGCAAATCAAATCAAGAGACACTTGATTTGAACAAAATTGACTTTACTAGAAGAACACGTCGCAGCTTTTCATAGTTTCAGCAATTTTTAGTTTCAGCAATTCAAAAGTCAAAAGACTAATACATTATTTTAATATTATATAATACATATCTGCACAATATTACAAGTTTTCAGGACCTCTTTCTTCTGCTTTTATTGGCCGGCATATGTAGCACACAGGAAGTCCAGTAGCAGCAAGGGAGTGGAGAAGAGCTCTTGTAGATTACACAGAAGAAGAGACACCAAAGAAGAGAGAAGACCATTGGGAAGAAGATAGATGCTGAAAAATGGAAGAAGAGAAATGTCGCCAGAAGGAAGGAAGGAAGGAAGAAGATTCCATGTCAAGCCAGAAGATACCTAGACACCTAAATCCTTGAGCAAAAGAGTTGATGCTTGCTCCCTTGCTGTCTAGGTGAAGCACAGCAAAAGTCAAAGAGCTGTCAGAGCTAAGCCAACACTATGGACCTCATTCAGAGTTGCGGCCTCACGGTCGTACGTATACGATGTTTTTCTTACTGCGCCTGCGCACGGCTTGCAGAGCGCATGTGCATAGGAGCTCTACCGATCAAAAATACTGTTGGTCGCAGGGCTTCCGACACGGAAGTGGATTGCTAAAGTTGATTGACAGGAAAGACTGTTTGTGGGAGTATAAGGGGGTGGTGGTCTGGAAACGGAGGCGTTCTTCAGCGTTTCCAGGCGTTTTAGGGGAGTGCATAAATTACCTGCTTCATACGACCAAGAATTGCGGATGCATGAAAACGTCACTCTACGAACAGGCTGATCGTCCAGGCTAAGGTAGGCAAGAAGCGTCCGTAAGCCACAACAGTACAATCGTTAATCTGATGTTACCTGCGATGTTTCGATTTGGAACCACACAAACCAAGCAGCTAAGATTGGTGCATTGTAACTATTAACACTGCTAATTACCTTGTAACTCATTTCACTTGCGTGTGCATTAGAGAATTCGTAACACAAATGTTTATTTGTGTTTTTTAAACAGTTTTTTGATAAAACAGTTTTTAAAACATCTAGCATTGTGTTTTGCGTTGCAGCCTTTTCAGATACCACACTGTTTAAACCTTGTATACATTGATATAGTTAAAGATAGACATTTTTTATATGAATTTTTTTTATTTTTGTGAAATTTGCCTTTCATCACAATGTAAAGAATAATTGTTTAGGCAACATTTGTATATAATTAAAATAATGTTAAAAAAAATAAAAACATTATGTGTAAAAAATAACAAAAAGAGCTTGAGACATTGGTGACAAGAAATATGGGGACTGGACAACAGGTGAGGGTGGAGATATCCAGGGCTACTTGCGTCGTTTGGGCCGGCTCAGAGGAAGAGGTAAGCTACGGACAGCTGACTGGCGTGTAACACGCCGACTGGCCTGGCCAGAGGTAGATGGGATTTCCTCTGGCCTAGGCATAGGGCTCTCCATGCTTGCGGGGGTGGCTGTTGGGCTGCCAGAGGTGGTGGTCCTGGGAGGAAGGGAGTCTCGCTCCATCATGGCAGGTGGGTTGGCCTGCTCCTGGGTATTGGCCAAATGATCTAGGGCCCCAGCAATGGTCTCCAGGGCACCGCCACCCTCACCAGAGTGGTCTCCATCCTCAGAAGAACACATGTGTTATCCTGAGATTGGGAGACCAACCTGGTGAGGAGAGGCACTGCTCGGTCTAATGGTTGCCCTGGAGTAGACTCCACAGGGTCCCCAGATGGAGTACTTGGATCCTCCCCTGCAGAGTCTCCATTTGTGCTGGACCCAGACCTGACCTCAGGAGCAGGCACTACCTCCTCTGAGTCTGGAATATAAAAAAAAATGTTATTTGTTTTTCACAAAAAAAATACAGAGACGTTTCAGCTTTATACTTTTTGTCTAACAAAACTAAATTACCTTCTTGCACATGTGGAGCGTTAAAGTCGGCCATGTCAGTGTCCATAGTGGACACGCCGACTATCTCCTCTTCCGTCACACATCCCTGAGCCAACGTCTCCAACCTTGTCAAGGCCAGCTCCACAGGGATGGGACCACCACCTGTCCCTGCAGCATGGTCCACCCTACTCCGTAGCTTCCTCTTCAGTTGGTACTTGAAATCCGTCCAGCTGTCAATGTTATTTTTGAAATGTAAAGTGTTAGTTTGTTTTAAATAAGATCAAGCTTTGGACTTCAGTACACTCACAATATCATTTTCTTACCGTTTTTTTTATGACTTTCTGTGTTCTGTAGGTTGTCCCCACACCATTAACAGCCCTGGATATCTCCTCCCAAATCCTGTCTTTGGCTCCAGCCCCCATATTTCTGGGTGCATTGACTACGTTCTCCATTGTCATGGTCACCAATGTCTCAAGCTCGATCCGTGAAAATGGAGGGTTTCTTGGCCTTGGCCTGTTTGGGCCCGCCTCCTCCTGCTCTGCTGGTGGTTTTTGATTCCCAGCACCTACAACAATTTTTTAAGAGCACAAAATTGACATTTTTATTTAGGGAAATATGACCAGTTCTTGTGTTGTGTAAAAAATGTGATTTGAACTTAACTGGCTCAGTTGGCCTCTGCTCACCATGCTCCTCGCTTGACATTCTGCTAACCTGTGAGAGAACATGAAGAATACTGCTTGTGCAGACTTTTTTATAGATGTGATCGCATCCCTGGATTGGTTACCCGTGCATCCTTATTTCCCTAACTACAAATGCACACCTATCCTGCATTCCGTAATCACTGTGTGGGTTGTGCTAGATGTGAGCGCATCCCTGGATTGGTTACCTGTGCATCCTTATTTCCCTAACTACAAATGCACACCTTTCCTGCATTCCGTAATCACTGCGTGGGTTGTGCTAGATGTGAGCACATCCCTGGATTGGTTACCCGTGCATCCTTATTTCCCTAACTACAAATGCACACCTTTCCTGCATTCCATAATCACTGCGTGGGTTGTGCTAGATGTGAGCGCATCCCTGGATTGGTTACCCATGAGTCATTATTTCCCTAACTACAAATGCACACCTTTCCTGCATGTTTCAATAATTGGGGTTTGGTTTCTTTATTTAAGGCAAAGCCAAATGTTCCCTTACTTGTGGGTTGTAGTTGGAGTGTTTGGTGGTGCAGGAGGTGTTTGCTAATAGTTAAATAGTTTGAAGCTGATTGAGAGGTGCTTGTGTGTGTAGTTTGAGAGGTGTTTGTTTGAAGTTGATTGAGAGGTGCTTGTGTGTGTAGTTTGAGAGGTGTTTGTTTGAAGCTGATTGAGAGGTGCTTGTGTGTGTGGTTTTTTTGGGGTTTGAATTTATTTTGGTAGTGGTTTTTTTTTTTTTCTTGTTTTTTTTTTTTAGGCTTGGTTTTTTTTTGTGTTACTTTCTTTTTGGTTGTATTTTGGTGTTCCTTTCTTTTTGGGTTGGTTTTTTATTGGTGTTCCTTTCTTTTTGGTGGTTCTTTTTTTTGTTCCTTTTTTTTTGGTGTTTGTTTTTTGTGTTCCTTTTTTTTTGGTGGTTCTTTTTTTTTGTGGTGTTGGTTTTTGTGTTCCTTTTTTTTTATTTATTTTTTGTGTGTTTTGTGTTTGGTGGTGGTTTTGGTTTGACAAATTTGATTGCTTTGGACTTTGAAAAAACCCGTAAATTTTTGTGCTTGATTCGGTGACTTGTTTGGTTTGGTTGGTCGGGCTTTTGTCTTCTTCCTAAATCCAACATTATTCGAAGAATCAAGTAAGTGTGCCAGCCTACTGCATTTTGTTTTTACATTTTTGGGGATCAACAATCCTAAAAATCGTTCATTTTTTGTTATTTAAAAAAAAAATTTTTTAATATTTATTAAAGGTGTTTAACACTCCATTTTGGACTTGAATCAGGTAAGTGTCTATTTATTCAAACCTACACTTATTTTTTAATTTTTTTAATTTTTCATTAAAATTTTTTTGGGAATATAATTTATTGATCTATTTTTAAAATGTAAATTTGAACATTTAACAACAATTCATATTTGCGAGTTTAAAACTTAAGCATGGTTTTAACACTAAAAGTAGTAATATTGGTTTGACCTAAAAAAAATTTATTTTGTTTTTTTATTCCCTCATTTTAAAATCGTACAACAAATACACATGTAGTGATTTCTGAAGATGGCACTGCCCGACCCTGTAAGAATATGCACCATTATTATAAAGCTAAGTATTTTTGCACAAAATATCAAAATACACTCTGTAGAACCAATTAAAAATATTAATTTAACTTTACAGAGCGATGTTGGACATCTAATAGTGGCCATGTTGACCCCCACCAACCTTTCTCAGCCTCCTCCTGGGCATAGGCATAGGAGGCGTGCCAGGGTCAAGATATATAGAACACGTGTCATCACCCTTTTTGGAATGCCTGATGATGTGGTTGTAACCTCTTATTGCCTGCCTCCAAATATTATCCTAGACACTCTTTCAATAATAAAGAATGATCTAGAAAGTCAGATTAACATTCATACAGCAATCTCACTACTTACACAGTTGTTGGCGGTGTTACATTTCTGTGCCTCAGGGTCCTTCCAAACCACTGTGGGGCTGGTGGGTGGCCTCTCCCAGCCCTCATTTTCACAGATCCTGAGGCGTGTGCTAGATGCATTTTTCAATCATCTAGCACATTTTATTAGTATGCCTTTGGATACGGAAGCCCTTGATGTGGTAAAGCAGAAGTTTTTTGAAATTGCAGGCTTTCCACACGTCATAGGGGTAGTGGATGGCACTCACATAGCACTTCAGTCCCCTGCATGCAGGGAACAAATATATAGGAACCGCAAACATTACCATTCCCTAAATGTAATGGTGCTATGTGATGCTTCCCTCCAGATCCTCTCCCTGAATGCCAAATTCCCAGGCTGCAGCCATGATGTGTATGTGATCCAGCATTCAGGGATTTGGCCCAAATTAAGCACACTGCAAGCTGGTGACGCGTGGATTCTTGGTAAGTAAAAATCCAGTATGTATTTCTAGTAATAGTGTAAACAGGTTCTATGGTAAATGTATGTATCTTTTGGTGTCCCATTTCCATCAGGTGACAGTGGATATCCTTGCACGCCCTGGCTCCTTATTTGACTCCCACACCAGGGCCCCAAACTCAATATAATGCCACGTTTACTGCCACCAGGCAGGTGGTGGAGCGCTGTATCGGCCTTTTAAAGGGCCGGTTCCGGTGTCTCCATCACTCTGGTGGTGCACTCATGTACTCGCCAGATATGGTTTCTCGCATTGTGGTCCTGTGTGGGATTTTACACAACATTGCAATAAGGAGTCGAGTACCCATGCAGCCAGAGGAGGCCTTGCCAGAGAATGGTACCCCAGAGGAAGGTATTGTGATGCTGTCGGGGGGGGCCAGACACGATTATGTCATTTCACATTTTCTTAGGTAAGCATATTTAAATTTTTTGGAAAAGAAAATACAAGTTTGCCAATGTATTTTAATGTGTACCTTTTTCTTTTGTTTTCTTTTCCTACCAACAAAATCACAACACTTTCCAAAACCTGCTAAAAAAATGGAACCCATTGCCAATACCCTGTATGTTTTTGGACAACTAACACATTTTGCACGGATATCCCCCAACATGTTTAGTTAATTTGCCTTTTGTTTTAGTAATTGATATGTTTTCCATTCCAAATCTGTTTGTTTTTTACTATAGTTGTTTATGTTTGACTAAGCCAGATGTTTAATTTGCCCAAACCATGAGGACATTTGTTATGTTTGAATCTGTTATGATTTTTTTTTTACCATTAAAAGCCTGTTGGCAACATGTTTGTTATGTAATAAATGTTTTAAATGAATTAAAAATGTTGTTGTTTGATTCTTTTAAAAAATTGTAAGCCATTTTGAGGTGTATAATGTATGCCAACCCATAATTGAAAAATAAACTACATTACTGCAAATGTTCTTAAGGTTTACTAATACATGTTTTAAGTTCTTACACTATGGAAAGGCACCCACCTTTGGTCAAAAATTTTTTGACATGCAGAATTACACCCTTTAATGTGTGTCAAAAAAGAGGACAAATGTTGGAAATAACAAAACTTTATTTTTTTTTTAAAAGTGTCATAAAAATGTAAACAACAAAAAAACAAAAAACTACACATCCTCCAAACGACCCACTAATCTTTGTAGGCAGCAGTAGGCCTGCATTAAATAGCCCGAGGTCTCTCGCAGCTCCTCCCAAATTTCCCTCAGGATGTGGGTTAGATCTGTGGAAAATATAAAAATTTTGAGGCTTAAATACTTAATTACAATTAGAAACATTTGAACATTACACATTATTCAATGTACCAAAAAGTGTTTAATCACACTGATGTTACGGTGTGTTTGAAAGTATCAGACACACAACATTATTAATAGGTTTCTACTTTTCTGTTGTTCAACTAATTTGAAACCCTAACTATGTGGCATAAGCCAAAATCCACTATGATGATGTTACAAATAATGGGAGGTGTATTCTTAAGTCATGATGGCCATATCCTTAAAACACAATGCACGTATTCAATTCTAGAATGTTGTTGATAAACCAAAAATAGAATGTGTTGGTTTGCTATGTAAAACATCACTTTGCCTAAGTACATTAGTACATTTTAAACACAGTGTACACAACATCAACAAGGGTAGTCTGGTTCCTAGCACCTTGCCAAGTTTGGTGCCAGGTTTTTTTACATTGTAAAATACTAATCCAAATGTAATCATTATTTCCTAAAACTCCAATACATTGTTGAAAAACCAATAAACCTATATTTTTGAAGTCCCCAAATCAAAAAAAGGGCCAGCCACTAAATATAAGGTCGTAATTCTGAAAAACAGCATTATTGCGCAATGATGTTGAACCCCATACAGAAAATTTTCAAAACAACAAAAAAAGGTCACAAATTTGTAAAAATACATGGATAACAACAACACCCCAAAAAATTAAATAAAAAAAAACATACCCTGAGAGTGTTCCAACACAGCAACAGATGGTGCCGGAGATCCTTCGAGTGAGGGAGAATATTCGGGAGTGGGGGGAATGGTTGAAGGGGAAATGGAGCAGGAAAGATCACAGGGAGGGGAGATTTGCGACATTTGGGATGAGTGGGCAGAGGAGGGAGGAAGACTTGGGGAGGATTGGAAGAGGGAGGGAGAGTTACTGGGGGAGTATGGTGGTGGGGAGGGAGGGCTGGGTTGAGGAGATGCAGGTGAAGGCTGCTGGTTTACAGTAGCTTGTCTTTGCACTCGGCGTGCCCTTCTCTGTCTCTGCTGGGCTTCTAAAATGTAAACATAAAATAAAAAAAAAAAGTTTAGAATTTCAGTTACACAATACAAGTACACATTCTGTACAATAGGGACAACATACAGGAGGGTTTTTTAACATTGACTAAAATAATTGGCAAAGGAACATACATTTTTAACAGTCCACTAATTAATACTTTTAAACAAATGCATACTTACGTCTGCGTATTTGCGCCCCCAAATTCATGAGGAGCGCAGGCAACCGGCGGCCCAGGTCCGACCAGCGCCACTCTAATTGGGCAATGTTTCTCCTATACCCCGCTGATCGGAGGGCTCGCCTCACCTCCGCATAGGCCGCCCGCTTTGTGCGATTCGAAATGGGCGGCACAGCCTGGGTAATACGCCTGTCCATCATGTTTACCAGGACAAGCAACTCTCTCCTGGTAAACGCTGCGGCTCTCATGATGGCAATGGGCGATTTTACAGAAAACATGAAATATACATGGGGTACAAAAAAGATGATTGGCTAAAATATTTTCACTTTCCTCAAAAAACCCACTATTGGCCAATCCTTTAATCATGTGTCACGAAAAATAAGGTCACATTTGGGCCCTCATTCAGAGCCGTACGCTCTGAGCAGAGCGCACGCTCTGAATGAGGGCCGGCCTCCATGAAAATGGAGCGTCCTTCTGGACGCTCGTATAGCTGTGGGTCACCACCCACAGGCTATACGAGCGTGCATTTTGATGGCCGCGATGGTCGAGACCATCGCGACCATCGAAATTGCGAGCCGGAGCCTGCGGTTGAGGTTTTCAACCGCAAGCTCCGGAGTGATTTTGGCTCTATCAGAGCCAAAATCACTCCCACTGACATCACTAGTGATGTCAGTGGGCCGGCTTTTGACGGGAGGCGTTCCCGTGGGAACGCCCCTGTCAGGGAGGCACACCCCTGGCACACCTACCAAAGGGGGCGTGCTGTCAATCAACATTGACAGCACGCCCCCTTTGATCGGACACAACGAGCGAAGGACTTTCCTTCGCTCGTCGCGTCTGGCGCATGCGCACGACGGAGCTCCCTCCGTCGTGCGCATGCTCAGTCCAGAACATCGACCCACTTGCGAGCGGACAGCCGCTCGCGAGTGGGTCTGAATCAGGCCCTTGATTGGCTACAACACGCAGTTTGCAATTGCAAACATAAGAGTGCAAATGATCCTAACGCAAAATGCACATGCATTTATAAAGTTAACACAAATAGCAAACGGACATTCACAGTTAATAAACCTTACTTTGTTTTTAAAATTGTGTGAAAAAATAAGAACGGAGAAAATAACCACGAAATGAACAATAAAGTTTATTGACACATGAGAAAAAACTCGTTTGAAAGAACAGCAAGCGTTAAACACTTAATTAGATAATTGTCAACAAGCTAATAACAAGCTGATCGATTGTCCATGTAAACATGACGTGTGACCATCAAAACAGCACATACGGCCGCAAACATCAGAACATAATTAGCATACAGCGACTGACAGCGCCTGACTACGATTGACTCGATCGTTCATTCAGATCAGTCGGTAGCTAGAGGAGGTGCAGTGCTAGCGAATGGGCGTCACTTTCTTTACACTCGCCCTGCCGTACAATCGGATTTTGCGGTCATTGATCGTACGACAATGCGGCCGCGACTCTGAATGAGGTCCTAAGAGTCAAGAGAAGATTCTATGCTAAGCAAGTTTTGGAGCTCCCTGACTCATATGGGAAAGGGCCATCTCAAGGAGCTTCCCACAGTGCCCGCCAAGGACATCTTAAACAGCTAAGTCAATCATAAATATATAAAATATATATATTTGTGATTGTTTGTGTGTTTTGATAGATGCCTATTATGGACTGCAGATCATATATATACAGTGTTATCTTGGTGGTGGCGTTACTGGTTACTATTGATATGCCACTGGCCGACTGACGACGTACTGTATTGTGTCATGCTGCTTGACGTACACCAAAAAAAAGTTTTTCTTTTGACAGAATGGTGTATTCTCTGTGCACTGTATGTCTCTAGGTCCAGGTGTGCTGCTATACTCGAGGCAACCCAGGCTTCAAAATTATCTAGTATGAAAGAGTAATGATCATTAAGCCTCAAACCTGTTACTTAGTGCCAAAATGTGGAGTTGACTAGGATCATAGTTGTGTGCTCGTGGCAGTGAAGTAAGGTCATAGCCAACTAAAGATGCATGGAAATTGTATCATACAAAGTACTTGAACATGTGTATGGTCTCTGATTGTACATGAATAAACAATGCTATAGTGGTGTCAAATATTCCTTACTGACAGTTAGTTGCATCAATACAGTAACACTGCTGGTTGTAATGCACTGTGTCACAATGCACTAATTGCAGACAGCAAGGTACTGTAGTACTGTAATACTCCTAAGTAACAAGGTTTGAAACATAATACCTAATATACTGTAGGACATGCAGTAATAAACAAAACACATTTTGTCTGATGCCAGAATAGTACTTTAAGTTCCATAAAATCCCATGCATAGAGTTTTTCTTTTGAATAATATCAGTTTTTGGAAAAAATACTGGCCAGTTAAGTGGTTAATACAGCAACTTGACAAAACAATAACACTCAGTTGCTCAAGCGACACTAACTTATTGCTTTGATGGGTCAGTTTATGGAGATGCACCCAATGTTTTTTCAAATATTATTATCATTATTATTATTATTATTAATAATCAGGGCTGCCATCAGAAATTATTGGGCCAAGTACTGACAAAATAGACAAGGCTCCCCTCCCCGGGGGATGGGCAGAGGTAGGCGGAGCTGTGCATAATGTGGGTGGCGTTACATCTGGAGTGAGGCATCTATTGGTGTGTAAACCATTTAAACATTCTCAAAGTTTGGGCAGTTGGGGTGGTTGTTATAACATGGCAATCTATCATAATATATGAAACTATACAAATACAGCAATATAGGAGAGAAAACTGCTGTAAATTCACAAACACAGTAAACCAGAAAAGCGACATCAATTCTATAATATATTTAGCCATAACCACATAAAATACACTGAAGTAGCCAAATCCACATAAAATACACTGAAGTAGCCAGATCCATATAAAATACACTAAAGTAGCCATATCCACATAAAATACATTGAAATAGCTAGATCCACATAAAATGCATTGAAATAGCCAGATCCACATAAAATACATTGAAAAAGCCAAGGATGGCTGGCTGGCTGGACTGGAAGGGGAAATTGCAGGGAAGGCTGGCTGTACTGGCGGAGCGGGGGGGTGTGCAGAGAAGGATGGCTGTATTGGGGGGCGCAGGGAAGGCTGGTTGTACTGGGAAGGGGGTGGCGCAGGGAAGGCTGGCTGTACTAAAAGGGTGTACAAGGAAGGATCAGTAACTACTTACCTGTCACTGGCAGCCAGTCAAGCCTGGAGAAACGGATGGCAGCATTTTGGATTGCAGCTTGCACTAGCAGCCGCCAGGGGGCAGAAACAGTGCAGCAGCATTTTGAATAAGGCTCCAGCCATGAGTCAATCACAGCTCACGGACGGCAGCCAAGCAGGAGCAGCCGCTTCTGATTGTCTGCAGTTCCATGAGCTCTAATTGGCTTGCGGCCGGCGCCTTATTTGGAAAGCTGATGGCTCCATTTCTTCTTCCTGGCTGCCAGTGCAATGCACACCACTACCGTCTGGGCCCCCTCACTCTCTGGGCCCTGCAGTCCCACCCTGATGGCGGTCCTGTTAATAATAGCAATAATAACAATAATAATAATCATTTTATATTAATTTATTCGGGATGTAGTTAAATTGCCGACCATCGGGTTGACGGCTGACGAAATTCCAGCGCCGGAATCCGGAACTGCAGACAGGACACCGGAGCTGGAATCCCAACATGAGCACAGATGCTGATGCTGTAATCCTGACAGCCAGCATCCTTATGGTAAGTACAGTGGGTGCTCTTAGCTGTTAGCCGCAGGGGGGAGAGGTTGGTTTAGGCACCCCAGGGGTTTAGGGTTAGGCTGCAGGAGGGGGGAGGTTAGGGTCAGGTTACAGACAAGGGGATTAGGGTTAGGCACCAGTGGGGGGGGTTAGGGTTATGCACAACCGGGGGAGGTTTAGGTTTAGGCACTAACTGGGAGGATTAGGGTGCAGTGTAGGGAGGGTTAGGGTGCAGAACAGGAGGGTGCAGTGAGGGAAGGTTAGGGAACTTACAGTATGTGTCCCCTGTCAGGATTCTCAGCATTGGGATACCAGACTCCCATCCCAAACCCATTTATTCTGCTATTGGCATTTACTGTGGTT
Organism: Taudactylus pleione; assembly: GCA_031769625.1. Classification (NCBI taxonomy): domain Eukaryota; kingdom Metazoa; phylum Chordata; class Amphibia; order Anura; family Myobatrachidae; genus Taudactylus; species Taudactylus pleione. The sequence goes on from JAUIMM010000092.1 coordinate 35,210,057, forward strand.
GTACAAGTAGCACCACATATATATAGTTTGAACAGAACACTGTGAAAAAAAAACCAAATACATGTTACACTACAACAGACAATAGGGAAATCAAAAATAAAATATCATTAATAATCAATGTCATTCTACAAAACATGTTGGAAAACAATACTAATGGAAGACTTCTCTAATAATAGAATAATTGGAACTAGTAACTTATTTATTATTGAACCAAAATGAATCAAAAGGTTATTATATAAAGGTTATATCAACAAAGTGTAGCAGGATATCAATGATAACTCCATAATAACTGAATATAGTATAATGTTTCAGAATCAAACAAATAAATCACGTTTATTGGAGTCCTCCAGTTAGATAAAATATCACAAGGGAGCATCATGCTGAGAAGATCATATATACAAAAAAAATTATATCTAATTAATTTAAGTGCGTTTATTATAATCATTATTAGTTATAAACCACCAAAAAGGATCCATAGCACCTTGCAGTGGGTTGTATAAAATGTATATAAAATGTCCATAAGGGGTTTTAAGTGTACTCTACTGATCAGATACAACATACTGTGTAGCCTATAACAATTTACTTATTGTTTATTAGTTCACTAACCTTGGTTTTGCTGACTTTCCTATCCTTATGTTTTATATTTATTTTTTATATGTATTTTATAATTTTTCATCAAATTTTCACTTTTTGGTGAACTCAAACTAAAAATTACCAATACCAAAATCAAGAACAAAACATGAGGATGTTTTTAAAACAAAACAAAAAAATGTGTGGCTCACTCATCTCTAGTTTATTTGGATACATGCATGGATAAGTTTGTCAAGAATGCATCCTCTGTTAGTGCAAACTGTTACTGATAGGAGGAACTGAGGATATCTGGGTCTTTCCTGTTGAAAGCAGGTTAGAGGCAATAGTGCAGTTAATATTGCACCTGCATGCAAAACAAGATATCTTTTGGAGGATGCAAGTTTTGGGAGTATGGGTGTGTATCCCTTTTGTTGGCGCAAACTTTAAATAACACTGTTATTGTAATAACACCATTATACTTTTATTATTTTAATTCTATTTAACATGTAAATATTTTAAGCAAATACAATAATAAAGTTTGAAATAAATCTAAAACCATATGTGGTAAATGTAGATACATACAATAAACATATCCAGACAGTCAATAAATGTTAAAATTATATGCAGATAAATAGGAAATAAACAATAACTGATATAGATAAAATAAAAATCTACAGTATAAAGGCAAGGAATTAGCAAATTAAAAAATCTGCTCCTGTAGACTGCTTGCCTATATAGATACATACTCATACTCACCTCCATTTGAATATCCTAGGTAGCAGCAATAATGAATCCCACATACAAGGTAACATTCTATTAGATAGGGAATTGATTAGAGCACTGCAAATAATTTGTCTGTGTCGTGTCTATGAGGTGGTTGCCTATGTGCGTAAGTAATGACAGAGTCTTATATGGTTTGTACTGTTTATTCTATGTATGAGGCACAATGTTCTAGGCACTGTATAAATAGAAATGATAAGGAGGCAATATTTGGGAGTTGGGGTGTAGGTCACTTCTTTAGGGAGCACCTCCCGTACATACCTGGTCCAGCCAGCCTTGACGTACGTCCCCCTGATTAGCCACTAAGTGGCTCTGAATCATTCCTCTTGGTGAGGTGTCCTTTATTGCTTTGCAGCGTCCTGCAGTTGGAACCATTGGCACCCTTGGGTGTAGCGTCCAGATGCTACCTCAGACAGCTGTACTGGCGGGGTTCTGTACTGACCACAATATGACCCTTGCCATGTACTGCAATGGGTGCAGGATGTTGCTGCTTGTTCAGAACACCATGTGTCTTCTTAGGTGCTGCTGTTGGAAAAGTGTGTTGGAAATATATAATATTTCTACTAGGCTTTTACTTTAGGATGTTCGTTCTGGATTAATGGAAACATTCTATAGGGTCAGTGCGGCGGCGATGTGTGTGTTTCAGCAGCCAATGAGAGTCAGACAGACTCTCATTTGCTGCTGCTGCGCCCACTGCAAGAGCTGGCCTGGAGCTCAATCATGAGCTCCGCCTTCCAGCTTCTACAGTGGATGATGGGAGAGATGTCATGACATCTCTCCCATAATGCAGTGCGCGCCAGTCCGGGAGGACCGCTATGCGAACAGCGGCGGAAGCAGGAGTTCGAGCGGAGATTTAGGTAAGTGTTTTTTTTTTTACTCGTGTGTTTGTCTGTACTACTGGGGGCTCTGCATTGAGGAGGGACCTTTGCTTGGGGGGCTACTACTGGGGGCACTGCATTGGGGGGGAACCACTTCAGGGAGGACTACTACTGGGGGCACTGCATCGGGGGGTGATCCTCTACTGGGGTCTACTACCGGAGGGGCTACTACTAGGGGAACCGCATCAGAGGGGGGACCACTACTAGGGGCACTACTGGGGGGGACCACTACAGGGGGCACTGTGGACAGTATATAAAGGGCACTGCATCGGGGGACCACTACCGGGGGCAATGCATGGGGGGGACTACTACTGGGGGCAATGCATAGGGAGACTACTACTCGGGGCACTATATAAGGGGCACTGCATAGGGGTGACCACTACTGGGGCACTGCATAGGGGGGACTACTTCTGGGGGCACTATATAAGGGGTTCAAGGGTACTGCATTGGACCACTACTGGGGGCAATGAACAGGGAGGACCACTACAGGGGGCACTGTATAAGGGGCACTGGATAGGGGGGATCACTACAGGGGGCACTGTATAAGGGGCACTGGATAGGGGATCACTAATGGGGGCCTGCATAATGAGGATCACTACTGGGGGCACTGTATAAGGGGCACTACTGGGTGCAATGCATAGCGGGGACCACTATATGGGGCACTGCATAAGGGGGATCATCACTGGGGACCTGCATAAGGGGGACCACTACTGGAGGCATTGTATAAGGGGCACTACTGGGGGCCTGCATAAGAGGGACCACTGCTGGGGACATTGCATACTGGGGGTACTGTGTAAGGGGTACTACTGGGGGCCTGCATAAGGGTGACCACTACTGGGGGAACTGCATAGGGGGGACTGTATAAGAGGCACTGCATTAAGGTGCATATGGAATGGAAAGGAATGTTCAGAGTGAGGAGAAAGGGGTGTGTATCATGTGGACATGCCCCATTTTTAAGTGACCACATCCCTTGTGACCACGCCCATTTTTTTTCGGCGCATACACCTTCGCCACGCACACTTGGGGGGAGCTCTAATTTTCGATTTACCCTGGGCTCCAAATACCCTAGTTACGCCACTGAGGGTCATATAATGTATTAACTGCCATCACTTATCGTGCCGCTATAACGCTTCCTGCTTCGCCTCTTTACTGAGGTGAAGCAGGAAGCACTAACAATGAGATGTATTAACATCTATCCCCTATAGCGATCCCTGCTAAAGCTCACAGCGCATCAGCCTAGTGCTAATGCACTGTGTCTCACTCCTGACCGGCTCCACTGAGCATGCCAGGGATCTCATAAGCATCGCGAGATTCCACGTGTAGCTGCCGCAGCAGGGACAGCGCTGTCCCTGCTGCGGGGATAGGACATCGCCAAGCTGCAACTATCGATATTGATAGCTCTAGCTGGCTGAACAGTCAGGCGAACTGACCGTTCATACATTGCCCTGCCCATAGCAGCACCGATATTAACAGGGGCGTATAACAATTACCACTCAGACCACCATTGGGGATAAGCGGTATCAGTGTATGCTGATGCCTCTTCGGCGGTTCATTCATCTGCCCCTTTGTTTCATAGATGTGTGCTAAATTGTTTTAAACTGCCATGTGTTTGTGCCGCTGCTCTGTTGCTTAGTTTAGTCAGCACGCACACTGCAGTCTTCAGCCAATATTGGTGAAAACAATATTGTGAGCTGTGAGGTGAAAAAAAAATCGACTGGAAATGAATATTATTGATGTTAATAATTGTTTATTAACAAAAACAGGTCCAAATTACATTATATTAGATGTTATTAGTTTACCAATTGAGGGTGGCTTTGCCAAAACCCCCAAAATATGATGATTTAGAGCCAACACATGGGGGTCTGTGCACATCTCTAATATTTACACTAATTCAGCAGTAGGTCACCCTAACTAAATATAGGCTAGTGTCATTTCATCCAAACAATAACACATATTCAGTGCCTGAAAACCCTACACCTTCAAAGACATGACTGATGTTGTACTGATAGTTAGCATAATGCTAATCTTTTTCTTTTCTATATGCTTCATAATATATGCAGAAAAATATCAATAATGGGTTTTTCATTGCAACGTCCTTTATATCCCAAAAGAGCAACATTATTTTTAATTGTAGCATGTTTTCTGTCCTTATTTAGTTGTTTATATTATTAAATTTCAAGTGTTCCTAGAGAACATTTCTATTACTCTGACGAGATAAACAGTGTTAGTAAGAAAAATAAAGTAATATAATAGCTGCTCTATAGGGTGTATTTCCATACACAACACGCCTGCAATGTTCAATATAGCTACTTAGCTGAAATTCAGTCACATTAAGGCAGTTGATGTTTCCCCCGTCCGCGCACTGTGTAACAGATGGCAGGGCATGTTTGTAGTCATTATATATAACATTTGTGATTGTGTTTCCTTTGGAGACCGGAGTTACAGCCCAGATTGTCAAAAACAACAAACGATAAAACTTCATGTCCCAAAATATTCATCTATAGCTGTATCCTGACTGGTAAATGTGCAGACTGCCTGATTACTTGGCTGGTGTTATAGCAGAAACCCAAATGGAAACACAGGGAATATTTCAGTAGCTGATACACACAGTACTGAGAGCAAACCATCATGTGGTGTTAATTCAATAACATGGATTATTTTTTAATGAATGGTTTTCTAATCTAGCATGAACATTATGCAGTTATGCTCCTTAACTTTTGTCATGTGGAAAATGGCACATAGAATGACATAAAACACATACAGGGGGAGCAGGGCCGGTGCTAGGGTGGTCAGCGGCCCCCTGCAAACTATAAATGTGCGCCCTCCTACAAATATGTCATCTTGACATGTTTCTTTACGCAATGATAGTACTTTATAGTATTTCTATATTTTATTTATTAATATAGTATGTTCTATATTTTAAACAGGGATAGTGCGCATCAAAGGCGCGTGTAAAAAATAAAGGGGCGTGGCCTTACTGGGAAGGAGCGTGATCTCACAAAAGTACCAATTTACATTACGCCACACATCAGTGTCCGTTATTCACATTGCACCACACAGTAGTGTCCATTATTCACAGAAAGGGCCCTTATACACGTTACACCACAGAGTAGCGCCCCTTATACACATTATGCCACACAGTAAACCCCTTATACACATTACACCACACAGTAGTAACCCTTATACACATTATGCCACAGTAGAGCCCTTATACACATTATGCCACAGTAGAGCCCTTATACACATTACTCCACAGTAGAGCATCTTATACACATTACTCCAAAGTAGAGCCCCTTATCATCATCATCATCATCATCATCATCATCATCATCATCATCATCATCATTCCTTCCCCTCATTCCACCTCCTCCTCATCATTCCTCCTCCTTCCTCCTCCTCCTCATCATTTATTTTATTAATAACATATGCAGACTGCTGCAGCACTCACCCCCAATCCGTAACTGTGAACAGGGCAGACACTAGTGCTGCACTGCTGCTGCACTGTCTCTCAGCCTGACACCAGCTTGTAGGCTATCAGACAGTCAGTCTCTCCATCACAGTGCAGTCTCTTCTGCTGCTGGCGGAACAGCTCCTCAACGCAGGTCACTGTGGGCAGGGCCGATACTAGGATATCTGTCACCCGGTGCAAGGCAGTAATTTTGCGCCCTCTCCCTTCCCGTACATGGATTTTGTCCTTGCTCCTCCATAAGGCAGTACAATAGTCAGATGTCCCTGGTATAGTCACTTACATTATTCCACACACCATAATGCCCATTAAACATTATGCCACACACTGTAATGCCTATTACCAAAGTGCCACTTACATATTTGCCCGACACCATTTTATGCCCCACAGTAAGGCTTCTAATTATTCTAAAATTATCTGCTCGTTGTCAGGGGTTTTATGCTCATTACCAGGGGTTCCATGCTCATTGTCAGGGGTTTCATGCTCATTGCCATGGGGTTTCATTCTTGTTGCCATGGGGTTTCATGCTTGCTGTCAAGGGGTTTCATGCTCGTTGCCAGGGGGGGTTTCATACTCATTGCCAGGGGGTTTCATGCTTGTTGCCAGGGGGTTTCATGCTCGTTGTCAAGGGGTTTCATGCTCATTGCCAGGAGGTTTCATGCTCATTGGGAAGCACAGATGGTGTAATGGTTAGTGTTACTGCCTCACAGCACTGAGGTAATGGGTTTGATTCCCACCACGGCCCTACCTGTGTGGAGTTTGTATATTCTCCCTGTGCTTGCGTGGGTTTCCTCCGGGTGCTCCGGTTTCCTCCCACACTCCAAAAATATACTGCTAGGTTAATTGGTTCCCAACACAAATTAACCCTAATATGTATGTGTGTGCGCATGTGATAGGGAATATAGATTGTAAGTTCCACTGGGGCAGGGACTGATGTGAATGGGCAAATATTCTCTGTAAAGTGCTGCGGAATATGTGTGCGCTATACAAATTACTGGTAATAAATAAATAAAAAATTGCCAGGGGGTTTCATACTCGTTGCCAGGGGGTTTCATACTCGTTGCCAGGGGGTTTCATACTTGTTGTCAGGGGGTTTCATACTCATAGCCAGAGGGTTTCATGCTCATTGCCAGGTGGTTTCATGCTCATTGCCAGGGGTTTCATGCTCATTGCCAGGGGGTTTTTGCTCGTTGCCAGGAGGTTTCACGGGAGAAGATGCAGCTTTCTGCATCTTAACTCGGAAGCGCCGGTGTTCCCGGCACTTCTGGGAACACTATGTGCAATGTGCTAGCCTAACAGACACTAGAGGTCCAGTAGGACCTCTAGCATCTGTCTTCTCCTTGGCTGCAACCATTTTTGGATGGCCATCTTCAGCAGAGCCCATGCGGACGGAGCCGTCCGCATGGAATCTGCAGCCCCCAAGTCACCGGGCACTACAAGACTGCACGGGGTGTGCAGGGGCTGAGTCAGCCCCTTTTCACCCCCTGCATACTGGCACCCAGTGCATGTGCACCTCTAGCCTCCCCTAGTTGTGGCCCTGCTGTGGGACTTGGCTGTGGAGAGACATCGTGATGTCTCTCCCGGTCCCTGCAGACACTGCGGAAGATGGGGGATGGGGCAGAGCACACAGGACAGGCAGCATTAGCACTGCCCGCTGTAATATATATTAGTAGCATTCAGGGGCTGGCTGGCAACTCTTAGTCTGGGGACAAACACAAATAAGTGGCCCAGCTTTTCATTACAATGGGCAAACAGGTGTGATAATAACCTCTGTAGGCAAGGTTTATCTAACGTGGGCATGCTCTAAATCGACGATACAACATGAAAAATTATGCCAAAGAATATAAATAAATACACTTACCACTGTCCCATCTATTAACGTGGAGACTATTCTAGCGCCCTCTACAAAATGCACACAGCACTTTAATGATCGATATACAATACAGGGACCATTCAAATGGCCTTAGTCCTAGGAAGCAAGGACAGCAGTGGAGACAGCACTTGTGTCTGCAAGGTGATACATTTAGTATCCCGACAAAAGGGATGCCAGCGGTCAGAATGCTGATGTTGGAATCCCCACACTTGTCAGAATCTCGGCGTCGGCATCCTGACCGCCGGCATCCCAAAACTAAGTTGCAAGGTTAGGGTTAGGCACTAGGGGGAGGATTAGGGTTAGGCAATAAAGGGGGCGGGATTAGGTTTAGGGTGCAGGAAGGGGAGGTTAGGTTTAGGCACTAGGGGGGAGTTTAGGTTTAAGCACTAGGGGGGAGCTTAGGTTTAGGCACCAGTGAGGGAGGGTTAGGGAGAGGGGGAGGGTTAGGATACCGATGGACAGGTGTCAGTATCATAACCCTGTTGGAATGCCGGCATCAGGATTTTGACTGCCAGGATCCCGAGCGCCGACATCCCGTACCCATCTTGTCTGCAAGTCACCGATGGCAGGGGCAAACACAGAATTTTCTGTGAGGGCACTCACTAGACTTCAATATTACTTCAGTGTTTTATTGTTTTGCCAGTCAACCAAGTAAATTCAAAGTTGATGTTTTGATCCAGCAGGATCTATGTCAAGACAAAAATCAATATACTGCAGCAGGATCTCAAATCCAATCCAGGACATAAAGTGGCCTTGCCTAGCGCCTCCCTGTATACTGTATACACATGTGTGTCAACTAGTCAATTGGTGCCAAAAGAAACTTCCTGTATTACAGCTTACCAAGCATCATCTACAAGAGATGATGTCATTTCCTGTGTAGCAAATTTTCAGCAATAGGGACCAAGTAGACAATATAGACCCATCAGAGAACAACCCAGTGGCAATAAACCACTCTGTATTTTATTACAAAGTATATCAGGGCAGCAGAATCCTCATACGCTCCTCATACTGGTGCCAGGCCTTCCAGCCTGGACCGCAAGTCGGAAGTTGCTACTGAATCTGTGAACCTGAATCAATGTTCAACAATGCGTTCCACAGTCATCTATATACAAGAAAGTGGAGACAATAGAACCAACCACTCAAAAAGCTACTACTGTTTGCCGGGGGTCATCTCATAATTAATAAAGGCACAGATAGGGAGACCCAGACTTGAACAATAGCATCACATGAAAACTAATCTATCTAATGTACAAATAAAACACACAAACACATGCATACAGAATATACAAACTAACATACATACACATTAACAGCATACACATACAGTATATTCACACTAATATACATACACACTAACACAGCATACACATACAGTATATACACACTAACACACATACACACTAACACAGCATACATACTCACACTTTTTAATGAAGCAGATGCTGCAGGTTGCTGATGGGGGTGGGCACCTTTAATCATTAACCCCCACCCCCTCATGCATAATGCCGATATTCGCAGGGATCCGTAAAGGAGCAGGGCTAGTCACATTAGCCCCATCCTCTCCATGCAGCCAGTCAGTGTAAGGAGATAAATGGGTCTCGTCAGGTTGTTATTACTGTTCTGGCGAGAGCCCGGGTTCCTACCATGGATTGGAAAGTTATTACAGTTACATTGCTTGCAGATTGCTGGTGACTTCTCACCATGCCAGACCCAAAGCGCTCTCTCCGGGCTCTGCAGCACTATGCCCGCCCAGCCACTAGCTTTTCACACTCTTTGGTCACAACTTGAAATCGCCTGCTCTCTGTCCTGAATCTGATGCCCATCAGACTCCGCCTACAACAGGCGGTTCAAAAGAGGAAACCCAGCCAATAACAATGCAGCTGCTTGGATGTGAGTCGGGAACTACTGCAGAGCACTTTCCTCCTGTCTGCACAGCTTGCTCCCAGTAGCGGTGCACCCGGCATGGAAGTAGCCGGGCACACTGCTACTATTATACATTGCACCGGCCATCAGCAACAGTGGACACAACAGAAGCAGCAGTTGGGGGGAGCTCCTCTCCAGCCTGGCGCCTCCCTGCAATGCATCCCTTTACTGAGTGTGTTGCACCGGCCCTGAGGGGGAGTTTTATTAAGCCTTGGAGAGTGATAAAGTAAATAGAGATAAGGTATCAACCAATCAGCTCCTAATTTAAATTTATGGAATATTGTTACAATCTGATTTTAATAAACAAAACCAATCAGCTCCTAACTGACATCAATCAAACACAGCCTGTAAAATGACAGATATGAGCTGATTGGTTGGTACTTTATCTATCTCCAAGGTCTAGCACATCTCCCCCTCAATGTTTACATTGAATGTATACAAATATGCTTAATTTACAGACTTTGACATTCCATTTCTGTATTATCATGTGTACTATTTACAAAGGCACTGAGGAGTAAATTTACAAAGATTCGTGTTGGTCCCGATTTGTCCCGTTTTTCAACTCGGATAGGGTAGATCAAAAACGGACATTTTTTTCACTTTAAAAATCAGGAATTTTCCAAGCTCCTGGATTTGACAAGATCGTTTTGATTGACGGTTGTATTTGGTCGATCCTGTCCATTTTGAAGCCCCGATTTCATCCCCCGAATTTCTCTCTTGAACAAGCAAGCTGCATATATCAGTGAAATATGTGCAGACTGTTTCTTTTTTCTTCATTGTAAGGGTTAATTTAAGGAAAAAATTAGCGTGGGGTCGTCCCCCCAAAAGCATAACCAGCCCCGGACTTGTCAGCCAGTCCTGGTTCCTAAAATGACGGGAAACAAAATGAGTAGTGTTCCACCATTTCATAGCCAGCACCTGGCTGCAGGGCCAGTCCTGGTTTTAAATATAGGGGGGAAAAATGTGTAGGGGTCCCCCTATATTGGGTGTAATGCCACAGCCCGGAAACCCTATTACTGGGTCTCCAGGGCCAAAGCATTCTCACCCCGAGTTGGTCAGGCCACGCCGGGGATCTCAGGGGAGGTGGGGACCCCTAAAAAAAGGGGTCCCCCTTTCTCCCAAACTTCAGGCTTGGTCTGAAGCCCCAGGGCTCTTCCCCGCACCTCTGGAGTGGTGGGTATGGGGGTAATAAAGTGTAAAAAAGGATGAAACTATTGTATTTTACAGTGAAACTACAGGTGCCAACATGCCTGCCCATTGGTACTTGTGGAACTACAAGTGCCAGCAGGCTGCCAGCACCTAAACCCCCACTGTAAAATAAATAGTTAAATAAAGACAGTACACACATATGCTGTATTTAATAAAAGTTTATTACATGCATAATTCAAGCACATACTTACCTTCTACAAGATGTTTCTGTCCCCATGTCCCCGTAGATTCCAATGTGAGTACTGTACCTGCAACAAAGATCCTATACTCACCTGATCCTCGCGCTGGTCTCTGTAGGATCCCGCGGGGTCTTGGCAAAACAATAAAATGCTTACCCGATACCAAACGGACTAGTATTGGTATGTGTCTTGTCACACATACCAATACTACGTGAATGCCAGCTGCTGGGACGTCACTGGGTTTTTCACATCCATCAGAGGCCGCTTCACATCTAGCGGCCTCTCATTGGTTGGGGTACACATGGGTTCCAGCCAATGAGAGGCCACTAGATATGAAGCAGCCTCTGATTGGCTGGCGGGACGTGGGAGACCCTGTGATGTCCAGGCAGCTGGCATTCACTTTGCCCACAGCACTCAAACATCTGCGGTGTCAGTGGTATGTGACCACACCATTTAAATATTTAATAATTTTGTGGTCACACTTGCTCTTGCACCTCATGTTCTTATATGTAAGTAAAATTTTGTCAGCATATACCACAGGTGTCATTAGTTAGTATGCTTGGGTGTGGTTCTGTCTCTTTAAGCCAGTGAGCCAGCACCTAAACCTATTAGAAAAGCATAATGTGTATTTAAATCTATGTGATACCTAGAGCCAAGTGCTCATATTTTTGAAAGTCAGCGTAGGGACTGACCAATGACAGGCTTAATTAATTTAGGGGTAGGGGAAGGAGAGCATACTCCTTCTGTCTGTATTGTCACCCTTTCGGGATGCCGGCATCTGGATTCTGACCGCCGGGATCCCGAGTGCCGGCATACCCTACCCAACCCACCACAAGTCCCATCATGTGTTTTATTTTGAGTAGAGTTTCTGACAGAGGGATGGATACTTTGTTACAGGAAGCTCTGGCTGTATATACTGATATCCCAAATTCGGTGAATATGCAGATGGCCATCCGGATTATTACTGCTCCACTGCCCTCACAGCCACTCACAGCTGAGGCACCTCCATCTCATTTGGAAGTACGATACAAGATGCACCGATGTTGATGATCTCGAGAATGAACAAGGGTAATCCTCACAGAAAATGGCTTGTATAAAACAGTAACAGCGCGCTAATAACCCTCTGACGTGTTTCACTCCCCCACATATGAGGCTTTATGGCTTTTTATAACCTTTAATTATATCCCCATTTTCTCTGGTAAAAGTATGCAAGTCTCCGTAAATACAGGTGTATTCATAGTAGGGGTGAGCGGGTTCGGATTTCTGAAATCCAAACCCCCCCGAGCCCCCCCGATCCGAGTCCGATCCGAATCAGGCTCGACTTTTCCCGCCTGACTCGGATCTGAAATCGAGGCAAAACGTCATCATCCCGCCTTCCGAGTCTCGCGGGTTTTGGATCCTATATAAGGTACCCGCGTCGGCGCCATTTTCTCACTCGGCTGTGGACAGTGAAGACGGAGGGTGGGAGTTAGGGCTGTGTAGTGTAGTGTAGTGTAGTGCTGCTGTTGTCCACTACTTCAAAGTCCATAGGGGCTGGCTGTGTTGTGCTGTGCTGCTGTTGTTAATAGGGGCTGTGTCCACTACTTCAAAGTCCATAGGGGCTGGCTGGACTGTGTTGTGCAGTCAGTTCTCCATAGGGGCTGTGTCCACTCCAAAGTCCTGTGCAGTGTCCCAGTCCTAAAGGGGTGCTGTAGTGTTGTCCAGGGGGTGCTCTGTCCATCAGGGGTGCTCCCCCCAAGTGCTAAAAAAATAATATATTTTCTGTGTTTGTGAATTGTGTGCACAGTAGCCGCACGTGCATCAACAAAGTAGTGCCAAGCGTGCGCCTGTGTCATAAGTAAAGGGCCGGCTGGCTTGACCGTTAAGGGTGCTGTAACCCCCGAAAGTACACTCCAGTCCAAACCAAAAAAAAAATTATTTTCTGTGTTTGTGAATTGTGTGCGCAGTAGCCGCACGTGCATCAACAAAGTAGTGCCAAGCGTGCGCCTGTGTCATAAGTAAAGGGCCGGCTGGCTTGACCGTTAAGGGTGCTGTAACCCCCGAAAGTACACTCCAGTCCAAACCAAAAAAAAAATTATTTTCTGTGTTTGTGAATTGTGTGCGCAGTAGCCGCATGTGCATCAACAAAGTAGTGCCAAGCGTGCGCCTGTGTCATAAGTAAAGGGCCGGCTGGCTTGACCGTTAAAGGGTGCTGTAACCCCCAAAGTACACTCCAGTCCAAACCAAAAAAAAAATTATTTTCTGTGTTTGTGAATTGTGTGCGCAGTAGCCGCACGTGCATCAACAAAGTAGTGCCAAGCGTGCGCCTGTGTCATAAGTAAAGGGCCGGCTGGCTTAACCGTTAAGGGTGCTGTAACCCCCGAAAGTACACTCCAGTCCAAACCAAAAAAAAAATTATTTTCTGTGTTTGTGAATTGTGTGCGCAGTAGCCGCACGTGCATCAACAAAGTAGTGCCAAGCGTGCGCCTGTGTCATAAGTAAAGGGCCGGCTGGCTTGACCGTTAAGGGTGCTGTAACCCCCGAAAGTACACTCCAGTCCAAACCAAAAAAAAAATTATTTTCTGTGTTTGTGAATTGTGTGCGCAGTAGCCGCACGTGCATCAACAAAGTAGTGCCAAGCGTGCGCCTGTGTCATAAGTAAAGGGCCGGCTGGCTTGACCATTAAAGGGTGCTGTAACCCCCAAAGTACACTCCAGTCCAAACCAGAAAAAAAATTATTTTCTGTGTTTGTGAATTGTGTGCGCAGTAGCCGCACGTGCATCAACAAAGTAGTGCCAAGCGTGCGCCTGTGTCATAAGTAAAGGGCCGGCTGGCTTGACCGTTAAAGGGTGCTGTAACCCCCAAAGTACACTCCAGTCCAAACCAAAAAAAAATTATTTTCTGTGTTTGTGAATTGTGTGCGCAGTAGCCGCACGTGCATCAACAAAGTAGTGCCAAGCGTGCGCCTGTGTCATAAGTAAAGGGCCGGCTGGCTTGACCGTTAAAGGGTGCTGTAACCCCCGAAAGTACACTCCAGTCCAAACCAAAAAAAAAATAATTTTCTGTGTTTGTGAATTGTGTGCGCAGTAGCCGCACGTGCATCAACAAAGTAGTGCCAAGCGTGCGCCTGTGTCATAAGTAAAGGGCCGGCTGGCTTGACCGTTAAAGGGTTCTATAACCCCCAAAGTACACTCCAAACCAAAAAAATATATATTTTCTGTGTTTGTGACTTGTGTGCACTGTGGCTGCACGTGCATCAACAAAGGAGCAGCGCCAAGCGTGCGCCTGTGTCCCATAAGTAAAGAGCCGGCTGGCTCATTTCTTAAAGGGTGGTGTAACCCACAAAGTGCACTACTCTCCAGCAAAAATAAAAAAATATTTTCTGTGTTTGTGTGCGCTTTAGCCGCACGTATATATATCAATATAACATAAATGGAGGACCAAACTTTCTCCGATAAAAATAAAATAGGGAAAGATCAAGAACCACTTCCTCCTAGTGCTGTTGCTGCTGCTGGGAGTTGTTCATCATCCCAGAGAGGAAGTAGGAACATCACTACTTTTACTAAACAATTGACCCTCCAACAGTCCCTAGCGATGAGGATGAAGTACGACAGCAGTCATCCTGAAGCAAAACATATAACTGAGGCCTTGACTGCTATGTTGGTGTTAGACGTGCGTCCGGTATCCGACATTAGTGCAGTGGGATTTAGACAATTGATGGAGGTAGTGTGTCCTCGGTTCCAAATCCCGTCTAGATTCCACCTGCATCCTCAAAGCAGCAGCGACAAGCGTGCGTCTGTCTGTTAAAGGGTGGTGACACCCTCAAAGTGTGCTACACAGACAATTAAAATATTGTTCTTTTTTTTTCTGTCTTTGCGAATTGTGTGGGCTGTAGCCGCACCTGCATCCTTAAAGCAGCAGCGACAAGCGTGCGTCTGTCTGTTAAAGGGTGGTGACAACCTCAAAGTGTGCTACACAAACAATAAAAATATTCTTCTTCTTTTTTCTGTCTATGTGAATTGTGTGGGCTGTAGCCGCACCTGCATCCTTAAAGCAGCAGCGACAAGCGTGCGTCTGTCTGTTAAAGGGTGGTGACACCCTCAAAGTGTTCTACACAAGCAATTAAAATATTGTTCTTTTTTTTTCGGTCTTTGTGAAATGTGTGGGCTGTAGCCGCACCTGCATCCTTAAAGCAGCAGCGACAAGCGTGCGTCTGTCTGTTAAAGGGTGGTGTAACTCTCAAAGTGCTCCAAAAAATAAAAAACTATTTTTTTCTGTCTTTGTGAATTGTGTGCGATGTAGCCGCACTTGCATCCTCAAAGCAGCAGCGACAAGCGTGCGTCTGTCTGTTAAAGGGTGGTGACACCCTCAAAGTGTGCTACACAAACAATAAAAATATTCTTCTTTTTTCTGTCTTTGTGAATTGTGTGGGCTGTAGCCGCACTTGAATCCTCAAAGCAGCAGCGACTGTCTGTTAAAGGATTACATCGGTGACAGCATCCAAGTAGGCATGTCAGACAGTCCGTACCTGTACTGGCAGGAAAAAGAAGCAATTTGGAGGTCCCTGTACAAACTGGCTCTATTTTACCTGAGTTGCCCCCCCTCCAGTGTGTACACCGAAAGAGTGTTTAGTGCAGCCGGGAACCTTGTCAGCGAAAGGTGTAGGAGGTTGCTTCCACAAAATGTGGAGAAGATGATGTTCATAAAATGAATTATCAACTCTTCCAGGGAGACCAGCCTCCAGAACGTACAGAGGGACCTGTGGTTCCAGCAGGGACGAATTAATACTCTGTGAGGATGAGGATGTACACACTGAAGAGGGTGAGGAATCGGTGGATGAGGAGGATGAGGATGACATCTTGCCTCCGTAGAGCCAGTTTGTGCAGGGACAGATAAATTGCCAGCTTGTTTTGTGGGGGCCCAAACGAACCAATCATTTCAGCCACAGTTGTGTGGCAGACCCTGGCGCTGAAATGATTGGTTTGTTAAAGTGTGCATGTCCTGTTTATACAACATAAGGGTGGGTGGGAGGGCCCAAGGACAATTCCATCTTGCACCTCTTTTTTTTCTTTGCATTATGTACAGTTTGGGGCCTAGTTTTTCAATGCCATCCTGTCTGCCACTGCAGTTTCACGCCTAGATGGGTCACGTGTTTGTGCCGCCCACTCGTGTCGCATAGCATAGTCATCCAGCTACCTCGGTGCAACCTTTTGGACATAAAAACACTATTGTGAGGTGTGAGGTATTCAGAATAGACTGGAAATGAGTGGAAATTAAGGTTATTGAGGTTAATAATAGCATAGGAGCAGAAAAACCTACAAATTCTGTGATTTTAGCTGTTTTTATGCTTTTTTTCAAAAAAATACAGATCCAAAACACAAAACCCAGAACCCAAAACACGGAAGGGTGGTTTTGGCAAAACCAATCCAGATCCAAAACACGAAGAAAGATCCAGATCCAAAACCAAAACACAAAACACGAAAAGTGGCCGGTGCACACCCCTAATTCATAGGTGCGTGATGTCACAAAACAATATTAACACTCCTCAGTCTGCAGGCTTGTTGTTCAAGTTCATAAAGGTGTACAATGTTAAGCCTTTCATGGGTTAAAAAAATTATGTTATTTCTGTTTGGGTACTAAAAGGTGTATTAATTACAAATGCTGCAATCATTGCTTTGCCACAAATTGATATTTTGAACAATTTCTCCCAGAATGCAAATAAAACCACACTATAAAGGAATACAGATGACCCTGAACTACTGTATTTGTTATTAATCCCAAAAATTAGTTAATTATTTCAAACAACATTTTTTTCCCCTCTGTTTGCCCATTTTGTAGTGTAAGTAAATATATTCTTTCAATGACAACTACCTTTGGAATACTCTTGGTTGCCATCTGCTGTAGATCAATCTCTCTTATCCTAGGCTTTTGTGGCTGAATCAACATACTGGGGTTCCCGCACATGTAGGTTAAATAACAGCAAAGTATACTGTATATAACATTAATATAAGTAAGTGCAAAATCATACATCATCCCTGGGTATCTGGTCAGCTAGTTGACATTCAGAATGTCATCAGGTTCTGAATTCAGCGTTGTACGGTATAGCACATCTACAGGGAAGCGGCTGTGAAATAGCATACAACTCATATGCAAATGCAGCAGGAGCCGTCTGGTGTAAATAGACGCCTCCTGACTGCATTGCAAATCTGAGTGCTGTGTCCATTGAAGTCAATGGTGGGAACCTCTCATTGGCTGAGAGAGGCAGAGGCTTGCCTCTAACAGCCAATGAATGTTCAACTAATGCATTCTATGGGAAATGCAGAGGCTGTAGCGTAATTCGCGAAGTACTGTCCTTAGAGGACGGTACTATGATTGATGGGTCCGGGCTTGCCAATTTTTATTTTAAGAAGATGGTGGATGCCTACATGGACCGAAGAGGACTGAAGGGGTAGTTGTGTATGTTTTTTTTTTTAACAGGTCCCGATCTGGTTTCTACTGGACAAGAGGACACGATCTACACCAGGAACAAGGTGAGTATGTGTGTTTGTAAAAAAGTTATACTGTCATGGGGCGTGAGTCTTGTCTTTAATTTCTTGCATGTTGGTACTTGTGGTTTTCCAATTACCAGCATGTGGGGGAGGCTTGATAGGACCTCTAACACTCCTGTAAAGGACAATAGTATGTATTCTGTTTATTAGACTATCAACCCAGTACCCACCAACCAGGGGTGCCGGGGATAGCCTTTAATGGGGGGTCCCCACCTCCCTAGGGATCCACGGTCTTGTGTGGTGCTAATGCTTTGGCAGGGGGAGCCCATGAAGTGGGTTCCATGGCTGAAGCATTACACTCCTGCTAGAAAGAGTCTGTTGCTGGTTGTGGCTAATACATGGTACCCCTACTCATTTTGTCCCTCGTATTTCCACAACCAGGCCTGGTGCTGGTTGATTAAAATACGGGGTCCCTTAAGTCCTTTTTCCCCCATATTTTCATAACCAGAACCGGCTCAGAAAAGCCGGGTGCTGGTTGTGCTTTTAAGGGGGGCCAACATAATTTTTTTAACTTATTTAACACATTAATTGTTTTTTTCACACAGAAGCATGTACGGATCTCACTGATCTGTGCATGTGTCTGTGTAACTCGCACCTGCTCAGGCTATACTCGCTAGCCTGAAGAAGGTCTATTATTTTGCGAGTTTTAGGTGAGTAATGTGTAATATTGTGTGAGTTAAAAGCTTGCGCTCTAGTACATTGGCCAAGTTGTATGTTTTCTCTGGGAAAACATCTGGATATGAGCTTGGCCATCGTAAGTTGTGGAAAAGCAAGAAACATGCAAGTTTGCATGTTCTCACACCCTATTACATTGTGTGAGTTCTAAAAATGTGTGAGTTTAGCAACAAACTACCACATTTCCAAAACCCTATTATATCCTGCCCACAATATTTGAAGGAAAATATGGCACGCTTCTCCTTAGCATCTCTGTTGCACTTTTCATCTTATATTACGTGGTGTATGGACAATCAGTAAGTCATGAAACTTCTATAGCTTAACTTGAATGTGTACAGACTATGTACATCTGAAGCATGTTTAATTTAGTACAGTGGTATACTCCTGTGATTGTCTAAATCAGGGGTCGGGAACCTTTTTTCTGCCCAGTCCACAATGGCCGGTGATTACAGCAATGCCAGGAGCATCCTGAGGATGCTCTGGGGAGCTGTAAGGGCAGCGGTGTGATTGTCTTAAGTGTCCTAAGAACACTCTAGGAGGCACTGCGGCATAGATTCTGGCTGTAGTGTGCCATTCTAGGCACCCTACTAGCCAGATAAGGCTAGCAGAAAAAAATTCAGAGGGCCAGACCAAATGATCCCGCGGGCCTTATATGGCCCCCGAGCCTGAGGTTCCCCACCCCTGGTCTAAATGATAAAGAATATGGCTGTACTGCATGTTGGTGCGCTTGGCTGAAGGTACTGCTCTCCTTGGCACAAAAAGAATCTGGTCACCTTCCATTTTTATTCATGTATTTCATATAGAGTATAAGTCAAATATCTCAATTGCCACAGTGACCACATTAAAGAGCACACACACTCTTCATCACTGAAGCAGCTAAAACAGTACAGTTATTATTAGTAATGTATATAGTATACAGTATTTTTGAAAGGTAGAAAAATAATCAAAAAGGATCAAAATGTGTAAGGTGAGAAGAAATCTGTAACAGACAGAAATTTAGTACAGTTAGAATATTCTATCAGTTGCGTCAATGAGCTATTTTATTTTTTTCCATAACTATTCTTATGTATCCATTTAATTATTTTAATTAATTTTCAATACTTTTACATCTTACTGCAATACAGTATAATTGTGATAAACAACTGTAATAGAGGGGGGTACCATATTAGGTGTAAAATAGATGATGAGAGAGTGGAGTACATTTGCAAATAGACATAAAGAAAACAAAGGATGTTTAATACCTAACTATATTGGAAATCACTGCAAGCTTTCAATGGTCTAACAACTGTAGTATGTAATCTATTACAAGAAGAGCATTGAAAGCTTTCAATGATTTACACTATAGTTAGGTATTAATAATGTTCTCTGTTCTCTTTTGTTATATCTATTTACAAGTACTCACTCTCTTATCATCTATTTTACAGCTAGTATGGTACCACCCTCTATTACAGTTATTAATCACAAATCTATTGCTACAACTTTTAATTACTTTTTTTTACATTTATTTGACACTTTCACAAAACTCTTATTTCTCAACAAGACATATTTATAATATACAATTATAGTGGCATATTCAATTATCCACAGGGCTTTTAGCAGCCGGTTAAGTGTCCGGACCTATTCAATTATATTCTGCTGGAAGCCCCATACCCCACATATAGGGGTCTATTCAGCATTGATTTTTTGACATAAAAAATACGGAAACTATGAATTCCGTATTTGTTATGTAAATTCCCATTTTCAGCAATGGGTTCATGGAGAAGATAACGCAATTATCTTCTCCACTAATTTCCATATCGCTGAGTACCGCACTGTAGGGATCAGCCATTGATCTCTACAGTGCTTTAAGGCTTTTTGCTATTCAGCATAGCACAAAGTGTTAAATCACTTGATAAATCATTACTGTATATAACGCCATTTCAGAATGATGCTATATGAAGAAAATGCCTTAAATTTCCCAAAAACTGCAGGGACAGAGGGAAATTTTCCCATAAGTCCCTGCAGCAACTTGTAAGCCCGCCCAGTCTCCGTCTCTGCTTCACGGTGATCGGCGGCAGGTAAGGCCAATTAGAGCCTATTAAACCTGCCAAAAGTGATTGACATGTGTATACAGGCTTTATACTAGCTTGTATTCATTCATATTTATGTACTATTATATAATTATAATGTATATATACATTTTAAATATAAAAGCACATACATATACATGTATAGAGGCTAATATAAAGCCTGTATACATATGTCAATCTATTTGGAGAGGCTGGAGCTGTACTTACCCCACCGCGGTCACCGGGAAGCCAGGACGGAGACTGTTCCCGAGCACATGACAGAGCATGCGCAGAGGAACAAACAGAAGGAATTGTTTTTGGAAACCGAAAACAATCCCTTCTGTAACATCGCTGGGACAGCATGTTACTGCAACCGCTGTCCCTGCATTAAATATTGCTGAATAGGGGCCATAAATATTTATAATTGCTAAAAAATTGTGACGATGTTGCCCGATAATATTCTGGGCAATATCGTCACTATTGCTGAACAGACCCCTAAGCCCCACGGTTAAGTCCCCTGTGCTATGCAGTTACATTGCGCTGTAAGCCCACGGTAAGCTTTTAGGGTGCACTTAACGTGTATTTCTGTTAACACCCTCCTGAGGTGCGAGCAGAAATCTGAATTCAGGGAACTCTCGAGGCTTACCACCTTCTGATGAAACTGATGGCTTACCAAGCCAGAGAAACGCATTAGTTCCCTGTAATTATTCTTCTGGGACTCTGCTCTTAAGCTGCCTTTGATGTGGTGATCGCTCGCTGCCATTCATTGGATAAGCCGGAGGTGTTTGTGTCTCCCCAACAATACCGAGTGATTGCTGTGCTCTTCAAATATAGGACTCCAGCAGGGGTAAGAGAATTATCAGCTGCCCCTCTCCAAATGCTGTTTGCCCTGACTGGAGACCAGCGGGACTTGTGAGGTGGAGTATAGCGGTGACTTGTGTGTGATCAGCAGTTAGTGTTTCTCCCTCCATCCCATGCAGTTTATGTGAGCATATTAAGACTTGAGTGTATGAACAGGGTCGAGCATAACACAGGGTCATTATTCAGAAACTGTCCTGTGCTCTCCTCTGTGTGCTCACTTTCAGCATTCTGCAATTCACTCTAATCATTTGATTGGCACACACTCTTATTGGAGGACACAATAATACTAGCAACTGTTAATATGGAGCATTAAATATATCAGACACCTACCAATTTCAACCTTCAAGTTGCTGACTTTCAACCATAATCAACAACCATTGTAATATACAAGCGGCTTGGAGTGGATTTATTCATCAGAAGTAAGATTTGTGTGATTCAGATATGGTATATGAACACTTTTTTTTATGTAATTGATGCTTTTATATATTTATTTAATTTATGTGACTTATATATTCATGTGTACATTTTAATTAATTGTTTTTGTGTCATTTTGTATAAGTGAACTATTCTTTTGCCCCCTTGGTGGGTAGTATCATCTTTAATCATATAATAGTTTGCAGTTTGGACAATACAGTTTTGCTGGCTGGGGTGCTGCAATTAAGTAATAGTTCTAGTCTAATCCTTTAAAGTACCGTGGTATTGGATTTTGTTATTACTTATACATAGTAATTGAATAGGTCCGGCCGCTTAACCCGGCTGCTAAAAGTCCATGGAAAGTTCCCTGGCTAATTGTATATTACTATAATATGGTATGATATTGGTAGGCATATCTGGTAGATAAAGTCTAATTCTAAAACTACTGTATGGGGTATATTTATCATTGATGGTAGTGGAGTCTCGAAAAAAGTATCATTTGTTACATAGCATATATACAGTAGCATAATAGTGGTAAGAAATGTTTTTACAGTTATGTTTAGTAAAAACTCTTTCAGAGCGGCTTTTGCTCTAATACTGCAAATGTGTGGCCATAAGGCCACACATGCATTTAATGATACAGAGGATGGGGGGACCCCATGCTTGCCAGGTGGGATCCCTCTTCAGCAAGCTTTCCCATATGGTTAGAGGAAGAAGATGGCAATAGCTATTGAGGCCAAACTGGGACAGATTGCAGTCGCCATTGATAATAAAGGGGGACTGCAGTCTTCAGCATTAGTCTGCCTAATGCAGGGGGTATCTTTGATATCTTTGAATTAAAATATTAGCAATATTAGTAGAGATACTTATATCATGTGGAAATAATTAATCCCCTATATCAAACAGTTAGTAAGAAATGGTTTGAGGAATCAGCTCTGGGAAACAACGTAGGGAAATTAGAGTTAAAATTAATATTCTAGGAGATTACAGAGGATAAAACTGATTTCCTGGCAAACAGCACTGGGCTAAAACTGTAATTTGGAAGTGAGGGAAGAGTGCAACATGCATTTCTAAATTGGCACTATGGCAATTAAAAGAAAAATAATAATTTGACAAAATTTGGAAACACATATCACCAAGTACAGTACACCTATATAAACAGTGAGTTCACCTGACACAGTACTCACACTTGTCCTGCACTGTAGGGGTGGAATATAATGAAGTACGAATGTTGCAGCAACTTCTAAGGGCCTCCTGAGCTCCTGATTGTTCATGTCTTACACTGGAGATAAGATAAAGCTCCTGATTGGCTGTCCAGCAATTAACTAGCCAGACTGAAAGAGTGTGTATGAAGCCAGGAATGAGGTAATAAGTATGTATGAGTGTGTATGAAGCCAGGAAAGAGGTAATAAGTATGTATGAGTGTGTATGAAGCCAGGAATGAGGTAATAAGTATGTATGAGTGTGTATGGAGCCAGTTATGAGGTAATAAGTATGTATGAGTGTGTATGAAGCCAGGAATGAGGTAACAAGTAAGTATGAGTGTGTATGAAGCCAGGAATGAGGTAACAAGTATGTATGTGTATGAAGCCAGGAATGAGGTATTAAGTAGGTATGACAGTGTATGAAGCCAGGAATGAGGTAATAGGTATGTATGAGTGTGTATGAAGCCAGGAATGAGGTAACAAGTTTGTATGAGTGTGTATGAAGCCAGGAATGAGGTAATAATTATGTATGAGTGCGTATGAAGCCAGGAATGAGGTAATATGTATGTATGAGTGTGTATGAAGCCAGGAATGAGGTAACACGTATGTATGAGTGTGCATGAAGCCAGGAATGAGGTAATAGGTATGTATGAGTGTGTATGAAGCTAGGAATGAGGTAATAAGTATGTATGAGTGTGTATGAAGCCAGGAATTAGGTAGTAAGTATGTATGAGTGTGTATGAAGCCAGGAACGAGGTAATAAGTATGTATGAGTGTATATGAAGCCAGGAATGAGGTAATAAGTATGTATGAGTGTGTATGAAGCCAGGAATGAGGTAATAGGTATGTATGAGTGTACATGAAGCCAGGAATGAGGTAAAAAGTATGTATGAGTGCATATGAAGCAAGGAATGAGGTAATAAGTATGTATGAGTGTGTATGAAGCCAAGAATGAGGTAATAAGTATGTATGAGTGCGTATGAAGCAAGGAATGAGGTAATAAGTATGTATGAGTGTGTATGAAGCCAAGAATGAGGTAATAAGTATGTATGAGTGTATATGAAGCCAGGAATGAGGTAATAAGTATGTATGAGTGTGTATGAAGCCAAGAATGAGGTAATAAGTATGTATGAGTGTATATGAAGCCAGGAATGAGGTAATAAGTATGTATGAGTGTATATGAAGCCAGGAATGAGGTAATAAGTATGTATGAGTGCGAATGAAGCAAGGAATGAGGTAATAAGTATGTATGAGTGTGTATGAAGCCAAGAATGAGGTAATAAGTATGTATGAGTGTATATGAAGCCAGGAATGAGGTAATAAGTATGTATGAGTGTTTATGAAGCCATGAATGAGGTAATAGTTATTTATGAGTGTGTATGAAGCAAGGAATGAGTTAATAAGTATGTATGAGTGCGTATGAAGCGAAGAATGAGGTAATAAGTATGTATGAGTGTAAATGAAGCCAGGAATGAGGTAACAAGTATGTATGAGTGTGTATGAAGCCAGGAATGAGGTAACAAGTATATATGAGTGTGTATGAAGCCAGGAATGAGGTAATAAGTATGTATGAGTGTGTATGAAGCCTGGAATGAGGTAACAAGTATGTATGAGTGTGTATGAAGCCAGGAATGAGGTAATAAGTATTTATGAGTGTGTATGAAGCAAGGAATGAGTTAATAAGTATGTATGAGTGTATATGAAGCCATGAATGAGGTAATAAGTATTTATGAGTGTGCATGAAGCAAGGAATGAGGTAATAAGTATGTATGAGTGCGTATGAAGCGAAGAATGAGGTAATAAGTATGTATGAGTGTAAATGAATCCAGGAATGAGGTAAAAAGTAAGTGTGAGTGTGTATGAAGCCAGGAATGAGGTAATAATTATGTTTGAGTGTATATGAAGGCAGGAATGAGGTAACAAGTAAGTATTAGGCTAAGGAATTATTTTATTTTCTGTTTGGAAATGTTCTTGTTTTTATTTAATTCCAAATGGGGAACTACTTTATTATTATATAAATATTTTAGTATGAGTGACTGAGGGCCTAGTAGGTATGAATGAAATTGAACCTCTTCATCTGTATATGTATTCAAATAATGCCTTGGAAAGCTATGGGTTCAGATTTTCCCAATTATCTGGCTTTGTGACTTGTTTTCTGTCAAGGGATGGGGTGTGACTTGTCTCTTAATGAAGAAAGGAGTTTGGCTTGTTGAGGTCTCTTTCACAGTAATGTCAGTGAATAATATCTGCACATTATTGTGGTTGCTACCTATATTTTATGGTACCTGTGATTTGGTTCTGATTCTGTCTGCGTTTATATTCTTTACCACTGTCTACCTGTTTGTCTGCTTTTTCTTATCTGTTTTTCCTTCCACTTTAATTTTGTTGTTTTCCCTTTAATCTATTTCTTGTATCTGTCTCCTTACCTACCTCACATGTACCCTTACCAATGTGCCCCGCTTCTGGAGTTCCTCCTGGACTCTGTGATGGAGGCGAGCAGCAGATTGTGTACTCCTGTCTGGTGCCATGGGAGGTGCCACAGCATTGGGGCATGTCTCGGTTCAGTTCATTTGGGGAGTTTATACTACAGCAATACCACCTGCAAGGGAGATCCAATATTGTCAACTATTTGTGTTGAATAGGAGACCCTATTTAAATGACCAAACTACTGTATGCAGCAGTGAGTGTTTTAACCTCCCTAATTAGTCAGTGTTGGTTATTGAATTGCATCTTGCCCTGTACCTGTTTGTTTGTGCTTTACTCTGCCACCAATTGTTTATTTCTTTTACATTTAATTCATTTATATAGCTTTTAGTTGATTTGTTTTATTCTCCAAACTTGGTCTTGGTTATTATCTATGTTTAGCATTATGATAAATGTGGACTATTGTTAGGGGGTTTATTATTGTAATAGGCAGCACTACATGACTGGTGATCATTTGTGAACTCAGGGCCTAATTCAGACCCGCTCGCAAGCGCAGGACGCTCGCAAGCGGGTCGATGGTGCCCTAATGCGCATGCGCAAGATGGAGGTAGCTCCGTCGTGCACATGCACGTCGCTCGGGGTCTCGCACCAAAGGGGGCATGCTGTCAATGGTGACTGACAGCACGCCCCCTTTGGTGGGTGTGCCGGGGGCATGGCTTCCAGACGGAGGCGTTCCCATGGGAACGCCTACCGTCTGTGTCCGGCCCCACTGACATCAGTAGTGATGTCAGTGGGAGTGATTTTGGCTCTGATAGAGCCAAAATCACTCCAGGGCTTGCGGCAGCGAGACCCTATCGCAGGGTCTCGTCGCAAGCCCGATGGTCGCGATGGTCTTGACCATCGCGACCATCATCATGGACGCTTGAATAAGCTGTGGGTGGTAACCCACAGCTATGCGAGCATCCAAGAGGCCGCTCCAAGTTGAGGTAGGAGGGCCCTGATTCAGAGCGAGCGCTCTGGTCAGAGCGTCTGGCTCTGAATCAGGCCCTCAGTGCTTATTACAAATTGTGATTTGTATTCCGAACACTGAAATAAATTGTGATGATGTGTGCAGTTTTCTGTTATCTTTGCAGCGATTTAGTTTCTATTACATATGGTGATTTGTATCATTTTGTTTGTTTTTAACAAAATTTGAAAATATTACTTTCCCCTAGGAAAGCAATAACAATGTGAAAAAAAATTCACACCAGTATTTTGCTTACAAAGTTTCAGTAGATTCCAATCACACAAACATGGGGTTATGTATCGGAGAATTTTTCAAAGATAATTCATCAAAATAGTCCAATCTTTTACATGGCCAAGAATTATGATGTATTAAAAACAGGTACGTACAACAATGAATGAGAGCAGCAAAAGTGGTGAAACACTAAAATAATTTTTATATAGAGTGAAAATGGGCAACTTAAAAGAAACATAACTGAAACTACCTGTACTTTTGCTATTCATAAATGTGGAAAAGAAATATTGAGTCCATTATTTGAAAGGTATGGTCTGAAAAACACATTTGTCAATTTTCTAAACAACATCAGAAATGTCTCACAGGACGTTGTGCGCTGATGAAAAGCAGCAATTAATATATGAAATGTGAAAGAGGTTTTCTTTCTATGTTTTCTGTAAATCCATCAACATGCTGTTATTGCATAGCGGTTTACCCAATGAGTTATTTAGTCAAACAATAAAAAGCAGTTCTGTAATTATTCTCTGATTGATGAGGAAGGATTAGTCTTAGCTTACAACTATGACTCAGTGCTGTTAGTAATCAATATGAGACAAATAGAAAAGAAAATAAGTTAGCGTTCTATATAACTTCTTGTGGTTATTGATGTCACAATGAACATTAGGGCATTGGAGTCCAAGCATTTATCAGATACAAATAATACAATTAAATAGTTTTCAAAATGAAAACCTTTAAATGTACTTCTATTTGTGAGAGTACATTTGTAGAAGCTATTGCTTTATATTATTATGGGCTTGCTTAAAAGTATGTAAATAGCTTGGGTACTGTAGAAACTGCACTATTGGAGCATTTGAGTGTTTTTTTTTTACACTAGAGGTCAAGGAAGTATGGCTTCAATCCAGATTTTACACTGCTAATGCTGGGCATACACAGCCAGATAAAATGTCTGTCAGACGACAGACATTTTATCTGGCCGGCTGCCAGCCGCAGATGTCGCCGGCATACACTGTGAGAGAAATCTCACAGTGTATAGCCCGACATCCGCGCTCCGCCCCCGGGGGAGGAGACATTTCCCTGTTCCTTCCGTAGGAAAGAACACAGGAAATGTCTGTCTGTCGGCCGCGCTGGGCATACACTGCCCGATGTGGCCGACAGTTACCGGGTAAATATCGCATCGGACGGGCATGCTGGACAATCCTGGATGCCCGACCGAGTAATATTTAACCCTCGGTCGCCTGCACACAAGCTACAATTATCGGGGCAATCCGCCGATATGAGGCGGATCGCCCCGATAATTGTAGCGTGTATGGCCAGCATAAGCGAATATGATTTCATTGTTAGACCACATATTAGTAAACATGATTGATATGGATAGTCAACAAATAATAGGTTTACATTGAAGAGAATTTATCCTTCATTGAAAGAAAGTTTTAACCAAAATTGGATGCACAGAACAAAGCCTTACAAGCCTATTTATCACATCCCAAATTTTTAATGCAATGTAGATGTTATAATATGCAATGCAAAAATTTATATTTTCACTGGAAATTAGCAAAAATCTGGTGCTAGGACATGCAGGATGTAGTCATATGGGGATTCCGGTGCTCAGAATGCTTGCACCGGAATCCCGACACCTGTCAGAATCCCTGCGCTGGCATACCGACCCTGCCGGAATCCTGAAGGTAAGTAGCGAGGTTAGGGGGAGGTTTAGCATTAGGGTTAGGCACTAGGGGCTGGTTTATGGAGCACCTTAGCCACTGGGCACGAGGACCCATTGACTCTCCACAAGGGCGCAACCTCAAACAGATAAAGTCCAATCATAGCGAGAAGCCAACTGTGTGAAGAATGTGTAAGGAATTTGAACCTACTTGGTCTTTGTGCAATAAATCTGGTCAAATTTCACTTAACCTAAAAGAAAAATTTGGATATAATTTTAGGTCTGTATTTAAAATACTAATTGGATGATAGTCTGATAGATTTCACTATGATTCCATCCTCAAATTATTACAACACTTCCAGGAGAGGCGGAACTTTCTAATAAAGAGATGAAGTTGCTTAAGACATACAGTTTTCCATTCTTGAAATGTTGCTTTGAGAATGTAAATGAGTAAAAATAAATAAATAAAATGTTTTTTTTTTTCAAGGGATCTTGACTAACATCACACAATTCTGTAAATTCAAAATTGCGTAGACTTTCACAGATAAAACTGTAAGAGATTTAAGGATGGTGAAAGTTAATTTCAAGTATGTAAAACAGATGCAGTATCTCTTTGGAAAGGTCATTAAGTAATCATTCCTTTTCATCACTTTTAAACATTTTTAGTCCTATCAAGAATCCTCTGATTACAGCTTTGTATGGTTCCCATTTTAAAGCTGGAGATTTTGCCTCTGCTATATTCAAAAAAAATGTTTTATGTTTGTCTTAAGTAGTAATTTATCATTATCCTTTTAGCAAGAGGGGGGAAGCTTCCACATAGGAGAAATTATAATTGCTCCCAAAATATTATGCATACTGTTATGATATGTTTTGTCCCAGGTTATATATCAAAGCGAAAATAAATAATTTGTCTTCCCACACCTACATAGCTGACCCTCATCCCTACTCATCTGCCCCTCCCACCTCTGTGATGCCGCCCACCCAGTCACAACCTACTCCCAAACTTACTAACCTGTCTACCTTAGGCCGGGCTATTTATAGTGCCCTTTTGGAATATGAGATTTCTGGGTTTGACAACCTTTAAAAGTTTTATTTTATGTTGTTATACAATTATTAACAAGGTTTATCTGTCTCAATAGCTACTCTATGGTATATGTTGATGACGATGCTGATTGGACATGGTCACTAAATACATTGGCATAAGGACAGATTGTTGGAAGCCGGGGCCACAATCTGGACTTGTGCCACGTGTTTCTTGACCTGTTCACATCGGCGTCAAACCCACCATATAGAGCAGATTAGCTATTGGGACTGATAAAACTTGTTGATAATTGCCTTTTACTACTTCTAAGGTCTTATCCAGAAATGGATATTTAAAAGTTTTAGTACTGCTGTTATACAATTATTAACAAATTTTATCTTTCCCAATAGCTACTCTATGGTATACGGTGCTGACGACGCTAATTGGACACTAAAAACATAGCCAGTCTGTGTTTCTTTACCTATTCACTTTGGTGTCAGACCCACCAAATACCATAGAGCAGACTAGCTATTGGGACTGAGGAAAAATATATTGCCATTGACAAAAACGGCCGTTTATCGAAAAAAAAGGGCAACATTTTTGCCAAAAAACTGGTAAAAATGGCAACAGGCGGAAAAAAAAATGGAGAAAAGTTTTCTCCATCCCAGACAAGGAAAAAAATATGCAAAATCCCTATTTTTGGCTAAAAATGTGGAGATTTCTTTCAGAACCATTTGGACACCTCCATAAATTACCCCCCAAAAGATTCAGAAATTGCGTACTTTGGCGAAAAATGACTGCACAAATTTTGTGAGAAAAAATAGTTGAATACGGCCCATAGTTTCATAAATTTTAGATACAATTCCTAAGGAAAACTCAAGACTTGATGACTACACATCTTATCAGTATATTACCATTAGTTTAACCTGATCTTTCTGAGTGACTTTAAGTGATCTACCTCACGTCATCCTGCTAAACTCTTTTGTTAATTCTCATACACATAAGACGATGTGCTGTATGAACGATATTAATGAAAGATTTCCCTTGAACTTTCTGTAGTGCAGGACACATGATATTCGGTGTACACACTGATAGTTATCTTTCAGTGAAGTCATCCTGCCACATCTCTGAACAGGCAATTTTTGATGATATTGTCAGATTGGCTTGCATGTACGGACAACAAAAGACATCATTAACGACCCGCGGGAGAGCGCAGTGGTCGTTCCCTGCATACACTCTGAACAATATGAACGATATATAGTTGAACGATATCGTTAGCGTCCATATCGTTCATAAAAATCGTCAAGTGTGTATGCAGCTTAAGTTAGATAATATTATTCCCACTCAGTGCTAGGAGCCATCAGTATTCATGCAGGGAGGACTCTTGCTGTAATACCTCATATAGGACAGTGTATAGCTACTAGATATTACTAAATGCTGATATCACTATCACCTGAAAATCACCAGCATAAAGTGTACATGTATAAACTGAAATGAGATATTATAAAGAGCAGATGCCACAGGGGTGTTAAACCCATCATTTGATGTAAAAACATTTATGAGCTCATAAACTAGTCTGAAGTAGTATATCATATTTACAAAATACTTGTAATCAAAACAAGTATGATGTTAAATTGACATCTTGTGACTTGTAGTCGGTTGGTTTAGCAGGCTTCTTTATTTTGTTTATTTTCTCTGCATTGCAATTTGAAAATGTCAACCAGGGAACATAGGATCTTTGAAGCAAAACTGACATCTAATGCATCAATGAATCAAATGCTGTCCATCATTTGTATGTGTTCCAAACATATCAATCCTCATGTTGATTGTACAAGCCTCTCTGTTTAATGATGCTTGCCTAATGAATGTGCTACATTTCGTTCCGTTGTACAGTATATTTGTGAGTCATACAGTAAAGTAATATCTGTGAGTCACATAATTATATAAAAGTGTACTGTGGGCATGATTCAGAGATGGATGCATTGCAGATGTTTACGCAATTTAGCAATGATCGGTAATCTGCGCATTTGTCTGCTACACTGCGCATGCATCAAGTTTCATTACCATTGTCGCTTGCAGTGAAGATTAATTTGCAAAGTGATCAACAGGCAGGGACGGTTTGTGGGCGGAAACGGTGAAGGGGTGGTGACTCAGATACAGGCTTGTTGCGACTGTTTTATGGGTGTGCCTTTGCCTGTGACTGCAATCCTGTATGGAGTAAAAATGTCTCTCACTTCCAGCAGCCATTCTGAGTAACCATAGGGTTACTCAGAACTCCGATAATCGACTGATCTCCGACCGATGTTGTGTCTTTGTATGCAGTCATTTGGATTTGCAAAACCGTCCGTGTGGGTCTCAATACAAAAACAAGGGGCTGCATCATCTACATATTTTCGCACAGCCACTAGATACAAATTTGCAGCAGCTGTATCATTAGCGTCCATCTCTGCACCAGGCCATGTGTTTGTAAGTCCAGAACACAAAAGTTCTTGGATGCAGTTTAATTTGACCAGGTACACACTTGTTTCCAGAGTTGTTAGACCCCCCAATAAAAATGCAGCTGCCATTTTGGATCACCTGTACCCAGGGGCATATAGAGCTCTGCCGGGCCCAGGTAAAGAGGGTGTGTGGCCTAATTGTGGGAGGCATGGCCACACCCCCTTGAGCCAAAACCCCCTCAAAACAACACACTTTTGCAGCTGGGGAGGGGGGCGCTATGAGCCCCTCAGCCTGGCGCACATCCAGGGGGGGCGCGATCAGTGTGACCGCTCCCCCCCACAGGCATAGGAAACTGCTGTGGCTGCTGCTTAGCAGACACAAGCAGTCTTCCACTGCAGCTCAGCACACGCTGTGTGCTTGGCTGCTGTGATGGAGAGAGAATGGAGGGGGGGACGGTGCCGGGCCCAGGCCCCCGCCGGGCGCCTCAGGAAGCCCAGACCCGGGTAAATAGTACCCGCTCCCCCCAGGGGCGTCTTAACAGAGGAGGGGGCCCGTGTGCACTCCCTGTGCAGGGCCCCCACCTTTCTCTGTGGTGGCCGGCAGCCGACTGATGCAGCTGGCCAACCACCGGAGCGATAGTAGACTCCGGGCACTAGAGTGTACTCGGAGTCTACTGAGCATGCGCAGAATGCAGAGAAAATGGCCGCGGCAGCCATTTTCAGGGGTTCTGTGCATGCACAGTAAACTCTGGGCACTAGAGTATGCCCGGAGTCTACTGCGCATGCGCAGAACACCGGAAAAATGTCCACTGTGGCTATTTTCCTTTGTTCTAAGCAATGCTGAGACCCGCCGTGGGACCACGGACTGGTAAGTTTAAAATAATATGGGTGCACGGTGTGCGGTGCGGAGACCCCCTGAACCCACACTGCACCCATTATAGATATGCCAATGGCTCCCACCCTCTTGGCGCCACTGCCTGTACCCATCTCATGGATGCCAGTTGCACAATAGTAAACAACTGAAAGTGGCATCATTTTATACAGTACACCCCATCCATGATACTCAGGGCAGACTAATGTGATTTATTATATCATTTTGCCTTTGCACCTGTTGGCGTTTAAAGCAGGTAACTTCACTGACACGACCTGGCCAGACTTGCCATGTTTAGATAAAGTCTTCATTTTCTAGGCTGAATTGACTTACTGGACCACATCTTATTGCCTAAGGGAAAACTTTCAGTGCAACCAACATGACTAATGCTAAGAAGGAAATAATCCTGATTTTTGTCAGTCAGAATTTTTAAATGATGTCATGGTGGTATTTAGGTCTGCAGATACAGGTTTTCTTCTTACACCTCCTTTTTTTGCTTCATTTGGCACGAGATGCTATGCACGGCTAAGATGCTAAACCACCAGTAGCGATTGGATAAATTCCCAATAATTTTTTGTGGCAAAATAATTTGTATAAAGTAGCAGATTTTAAGAAAAATCACAAGACGTGGCTAAACCGCAGAGTGCATGGCAATGGCAAATTTGGCCATATGGCTAGATTTTATTTGTATGTGGACACATCTGTAACTGACACCACTAGGAACCAAGGCTGTGGGAGCTCTTGAGGCATACTATGGCAGGAATAGAAAGTGGCTGGTCAGAGCACAATAACAAGCAATCTTTATGTTGTTAACCATAAAATATCATTATCATGATGATGATGGGTATTGAGTTCCATGACCTACTTCATACTCATTATAAAGTGGTGAATAATTATCCATTGTGATACGAATGGTGACGTTTCCCAGCTACCTCACAGACTGAGTGAATCTGAGACATGTTGACTTTAAGTCATATCCAGTTGTATTGAGGGCCTGAGTCAGTGCCTCGGAGTCACACTGTGTATGTGCCACGATGGTATTGCAACTGTGGTCGCAGTGAGGATTCATTCACATATTCACAAAGCGATTGACAGGCACGGACCATTCATGGGTGGCAATGGGTAGTGATGAATTAAACATAGACATGTTGTGACCGTTTTTGGGAGGTGTTTCAGCCTGCGACTGCGATCCAGTTGCGAAGTCTCTGTCGTCTCAGTTCCAATGGCAATTTTGAGTAACCATAGGGTTACTCAGAACTTGGATAATCTACTGATCTGCGTCCGATGCTGCATCTTTGTACACAAGCACTTGGACTATGTGAAGCCGTCGGTGGGCGTCTCAGTACAAATCCTGATGGCTGCGATATTTGCTTATTTTCTCAGAATCACTGCGTACAAAGCTGCATTAAAGACATCACATACAATGATGTGAAATAGAAGGTCAAGGCGACACTGCCCAAGTGAGATTGGTGTAGGGGAAAGATGACACATAAGGTAATGGAATAACAATTGTGGCTAGTGGTTAATAAAGTGTGGGTGGCTACATCAGTATTAAAGCAGCTGTTGGTGACTGGGATTTCTGTGCAGCTACAGGTGGTGAAATATAGTTTGAATGAGGGGAGACAGCGAAAGGCTTAGACATGAACCATGAGCCAATCACTATAGAAATCTTAGGACAGCCAGCAGCTGTCAGCCATTGCTACTGTAGGTACATACTGTCTGATTTTATTGATCAGGACGACAAATTTTTGTGGCAATTTTTGGCAAATTGAAAGCCCCAATATCTATACTACACATTATGTAAGTTAAAGTCAGCTGAACTAAGATGATATTGAGTATTTTCTAAACAACACTATTAAATTATAGGGTTGTGCTACCATGTGATTTCCCACTGCCTTCACAAATCTTAAATGTTATATATTTATGGGAAGATAAATATGTGGGAGGTTAATCACAGATTAGCCATCTACATTTCCCATTGCTTTTCAGACAATAATAAATGCTTCATTTTCACAAAGTCAATTCATCTTTAAAAATGTACAATGTGAATAGAAACAATGTAATATCTGCAGATTACACTGCCTAAACCACAGGATTCAGCATTGCATTTACAGTAAATCAGGCAGCACAATACCTTAGTACAGCCATGCTGCACTGCAGGTGGAGCAGATTTAAAATGTGCAGAGTTGTAAGCTGGGTACACACTATACGATGTAACAAACAATGTGACAGTCGTCCTAATTTTACCAAATATCAGAAAATACAATATAGAGTATATACACAGGGGCGCGGTGTAGGGAGGTAGCGGGTACTAATTACCCGGGCTTTTATGGAGGGGCCTGGTGCAGGCCCAGGTCTGCCACCATCCCCCTCCCTCTTACCTGTCAGTAAACTCTCTCCTCAGCCAAGCACACATTGCTATATGCTGTGCTGCAGTAGGGCCAGGGAGGCACTCTCCTCTGCCTGTGCAGGGGGCAGGCCCGGCGACAGGGGGGTACAAAGGTACACTTGTCCCGGGCCCGGAGGATCAGAAGGGCCCCAAGGATCAGGGGCACAAAGCTGGGCCGTTGTTGTGCCTAATAGCTATTTAAAAGCTGACTGCTGCCGTCAGTCTTGCGCAGCAAAAGTTGGAAATAATAAAAACCACACCACCACTCCCTGCTTACCCCTGTCACCTGGTCCGTGCTGTGCATGACGTCATTACGCATGACGTTGATCCGGCCCTTTCCTGTTCTGCTCCTTCCGCCGTGGCCCACTGTCTTTTGGGCTGGTTCATGCTGCGCATGACGTCATTGCGCATGACATTGCTGAGTTACTGTGGCTCTTTGTTCTGTTCCTGCTGCACCATTGTGGCCTGGGAAACCTAAGGGGAGGGGAGCACCAGAGCAGGAACAGTCACCTGCTGGGCACAGTCAACTTCATGCTGCAGACCTGCAGCACCAGCACTGTCCAACTACGCTCCCTTTAAAGACATCCTCACTGGCTGGCAGTCCCACCTGTGAGGTGACACAGACTGGCAGTGCAGCAGTGTGGTTAGTCAATTGGATTGACAGTGTATTTTTACTCTATTTTGCATTGGATTCCCATTTACATTATATATGGGATATTATGGTATATTATCCCAAATAAATATGCTATGTTGCTGCTGTTACTCCCAAATGTATATATATGGATTGGGGGGTCTTAAGGTGCGCCAACACAATTTGTTTATAATAGTTCAATAACGCCTTAGTTGTCCTGTTAAGTCTTTCAGTGTTCTTTTCGAAGTTGGAGGATAAGGTTCTTCTTATTGTTTCTACAATGAGACCCTCACACCAGAGTTCACCCAAAAATGCAATAATCAGTTTCTGTATACTTGATTCATAGTTATTTATTATAAAAATTAAAAAGGTTAAAAATCTTACATAGCACATGCAGAGTGGCCTATATGGGCTTGATGTTAATAACTTGATGTCCCTCCTCTTCAGGAGTATGAGCTCTTTAACAGCAAGTTAGCACACTTTTGGTCACTTTTGCATTATCAGCCAACGCGTTTCATCAACTATCGACTTCTTCAGGGGTGTCTTAAAGTAAAAATGGGTGTCTCATAAGTCTCAGTATACCACACAATACAATTAGGATAGCACAATTTTAAAACTATTTAAAACTATTAAATACATTTTGTTTTTTCTCAGGCCATTACATACATACTGTATGATAAACACAAATATCAATTAATTTACTGTGATAATATATATTTTTATAAATTATTTTTAACAATTGGAAAACTCTGTTTAAGCACTCACTTAATATCTGAACAGATATGCCCAATAGATACTTCAATTCTTTATCTGGCCACCGACTGGTTTTAATTAGGATAGGAAGAAGGGGAAGAAAAAAAAATAGAAACAATAAGAAGAACCTTATCCTCCAACTTCGACAACAAAAAGAACAGAACAACTAAGGCGTTATTGAGCTATAATAAACAAATTGTGTTGGCGCACCTTAAGACCCCCCAATCCATAGAATTTTTTTGTTCCTGACCTGGCAAAGGACTTAACTTGGGGTAGCAGCCTATACAAATATATAGAATTTATTGAATTATTTTGTATAATTTTACTATATTTTTAGCGCATTGTAGGCATTGTATTTTATATATAGATATATATATATATCTATATATATATATATACTGTATGTGTGTGTATGTAGAGATAACGGAGGGTGTATATATTGGTGAATTGTAAAAAGACACTAGAAATCACAAAAAATGGGCCTGTTTTTGTTCCTACAGTTTTATTGACCTCAATAACATTTATTTCCAGTCAGTTTTGACCTCCTCACAATATTATTTTTTTCATCTAGTTAAGGCCAAAAGGTTGCATCCAGCTAGCTGGCTGACTAAGCTAAGCGACACAGTGGGCGGCACTTACATGTGGCAGTTCAGCTTCCAATTTCCAACATGGATATAGTGTGGGTTGGAAACACCAATAGTACACTTACTGTGACAGCAGTGTTGGCAGAGCGGGGTTGCTGACGGTGTCCTCTGTACATGGAATGTCAGTGCTGCGGTCCTGGCAGTGTCCTCAGTGCAGGGTACCGGCAGTGTCAGCAGAGTGTGTGTGCCAGTGGTGTCTTCCGTGCAGGTTTGCTGGCTGTGTCGGCAGTGTAGGGATTGCTGACGGTGTCCTCAGTACATGGAAAAGCAAAGCTGCGGTGCTGGCAGTGTCCTCAGTGAAGGGTACCGGCGATGTCGGCAGTGCCATCGGTGTCTTCAGTGCAGGTTTGCTGGCTGTGTTGGCAGTGTGGGGGTTGCTGACGGTGTACTCAGTACATGGAATGGCAGTGTGGGAGTGCTGGCAGTGTCCTCAGTGCAGGGTACCGGCGATGTCATCAGAGCGAGGGTGCCAGCGGTGTCCTCAGTGCAGGTTTGATGACTGCCAGCAGTGCAGGGGTGTTCTCAATGCAGGGTGCCGGCGGTGTCAGCAGCATGGGGGAGCCAGTGGTGTCAGCAGCAGGGCTGCCGGCGGTGTCAGCAGTGGGGGTGCTGACAGCTGGTATGTCAGCAGCGGGGGGTGCCGGCAGCAGGTGTGTTGGCAGCGGGGGATGCCGGCCACGGGAACCAACACCATCTTCTTTTTTCACTGCATTCAAAGGGCTTAACGCTGATTGACTGAGAGCCATGACAGACGGCTCTGTCAGCCAATCAGCGCTTTGCCCATTGAAGGCAAAGGGATTTTTAAAAATGTGCGCTCGAGGAAAATCTCAAGATCTGACAGAGGATCGTGAGGTTTTGCCTCGATTAGAGATCTGGGGCAGAAGGAGAGATCCGAGTGGTGGGACCGGTTCTTAGAGAACCGGACTCGCTCATCTCTATCATGTACATTGAAAGACCATCATCTTCCAGGCATCTGCAGGTGCCGCTGGCTGGGGGGGGGCAGGTTCACGGCTGCTGCTGCATGTGTACGGGCGGTCGGCAGACTGCCCGTACACACTTGCTGATGGACAGATATGTCTGTCCATTGGCTGTGCAGCACAGCTGACGCAATTTGTCTGTGAACGACGTCGATCACAGACATATTGATGGTACACACTGGCCGACTGGCACCAGATATATTGGGCGATCAATATATACAGTCAGGTCCATAAATATTGGGACATTGACAGAATTTTCATATTTTGGCCTCTATTCACCACCACAATGGTTTTGAAATTAAACAAACAAGATGTGCTTTAACTGCAGACTTTCAGATTTAATTTGAGGGTATTACATCCAAATCGGGTGAACGGTGTAGGAATTACAACAGTTTCAATATGTGCCTCCCACTTTTTAAGGGGCCAAAAGTAATGGGACTATCAACTCAAAAGCTATTTCATGGACAGGTGTGGGCTATTCCCTCGTTATTTCATTATCAATTAAGCAGGTAAAAGGTCTGGAGTTGATTCTAGGTGTGACATTTGCATTTGGAACCAGTTGCTGTCAACTCTCAATATGAGATCCAAAGAGCTGTCACTATCAGTGAAGCAAGCCATCATTAGGCTGAAAAATCAAAACAAACCCATCAGAGAGATAGCAAAAAAAAAAAAACCCTTCACATCAGTTGGCCAAATCAAGAACACTCTCCAGGAGGTAAATGTATACAATCAAGAGAAGATTTCACAAGAGTGAATATAGAGGGTTCACCACAAGATGTAAACCATTGGTGAGCCACAAAAACAGGAAGACCAGATTAGTGTTTGCCAAACAACATCTAAAAAAGCCATTACAGTTCTGGAACAACATCCTATTGACAGATGAGACAAAGATCAACTTGTACCAGAGTGATGGGAAGAAAAGAGAAGGAAAGGAACTGCTCATGATTCAAAACATACCACCTCATCAGTGAAGCATGGTGGTAGTAGTGTTGTGGCGTGGGCATGTATGGCTGCCAATGGAACTGGTTCCCTTGTATTTATTGATGATGTGACTGCTGACAAAAGCAGCAGAATGAATTCTGAAGTGTTTCGGGCAATATTATATGCTCATATTCAGTCAAATGCTTCAGAACTCATTGGACGGCGCTTCACAGTGCAGATGGACAATGACCCGAAGCATACTGCAAAAGCAACCAAAGAGTTTTTTAAGGCTAAAAAGTGGAATGTTATGCAATGGCCAAGTCAATCCCCTGACCTGAATCCGATTGAGCATGCATTTCACTTGATGAAGACAAAACTGAAGGGAAATAGCCCCAATAACAAGCAGGAACTGAAGACATTTGCAGTAGAGGCCTGGCAGAGCATCACCAGGGATGAAATCTAGCGTCTGGTGAGGTCTATGTATT
The DNA here is from genome assembly GCA_031769625.1 of Taudactylus pleione. Lineage (NCBI taxonomy): Eukaryota > Metazoa > Chordata > Amphibia > Anura > Myobatrachidae > Taudactylus > Taudactylus pleione. Next base: position 35,249,113 of record JAUIMM010000092.1, read on the forward strand.
CCAGACTTCAGGCTGTAATTGCCTGCAAAGGATTTGCAACAAAGTATTAAAAAGTGAAAGTTAGATTTAGGATTGTTTAGTTTGTCCCATTACTTTTGGCCCCTTAAAAAGTGGGAGGCACATATAGAAACTGTTGTAATTCCTACACCGTTCACCTGATTTGGATGTAATTACCCTCAAATTAAATCTGAAAGTCTGCAGTTAAATCACATCTTGTTTGTTTCATTTCAAATCCATTGTGGTGGTGAATAGAGGACAAAATATGAAAATTCTGTCAATGTCCCAATATTTATGGACCTGACTGTATATATATATATGTATATATATATATATATATATATATATATATAGATATATATAGATATGTACATATACAGTATATCTTTAAAACTCAGAATTTGATGACATGATACATAATGCAATTGTTTGTACCCCACCGATAGGGACCACTGAAACCAGAAATTGCATCCCACTGGAACACACAGTTCAACAACAGTGTTCTGCAAGGTGGTGGTGGTGGGCCCCAGAGATATCAGTGTACCGGGCCCCAAGATTTCTGTTGCCAGCCCTGGCAGGAGGGGGGCAGTCAAATTGATCGCATCATCCCTCCACTGGATTTACCCCCTTTTCAGCATGCAGTGATGATCTGCAGTGCTACAAATACTCTTTTGTTTTTGTACAAGGGAGGCATGACCACGATTAGGTCGCGCTTCTCAAAAAGTAACGGGGCCTGGGCCTGCTCTCTACGAGCCTGGGTACACACTATGCAATATTTTGAATAATGGCACAATATATCGGGTCGAGGGGTTGTATCCAATGAATTGTTTCTCCAGTATACTATGTGTGATTGTGTGTGCACACTATACGATGTGCACCATATTGATTATTGCATATCACATATGACGTGCAGAACAGCAGATAGAATGATGTGATGAACGACGGCCGGGAATGACAATTGGGCATATACACTGTACTATGTGTACGATATATTGTTCAGATCCCCTTCAGAAAGATATAGTAGATGACAGATCATATAGTATGTACCCAGTTTTAGATTTTAGAGGGGCATATCCAATCTAAAATCTAAATTGCAGTGTAAAGATAAAGCTGTCCAGCGTTTGTGGGCTAAATGTAAAAGCGGGTTGGGTATAGGATGCCGGCGTTCGGGATCACGGCGATCAGAATCCAGATTCCGGCATCCCAACAGGGTTAGAATACAATCACTTTGTTGGTCGGTATGCTACCCTCTCCGTACCCTAACCCTCCTTCCCCGGTGCCAAACCCTAACCTCTCCCCCTAGTGCCTAAACCTAAGCTTCCTGCACCCTAAACCAACCCTTCCACCTTAGTGCCTAACCCTTACACCTAACTCTCGCCCTAACCCTCCCCACAACCCCGCTACTACCTTCAGGATTCCGTGGTCAGTATGCCGCAGTCGGGATTATGACAAGTGTCACTATTCCGGCATCAGCATTCTGACCATCAGAATATCAGTGGTCTGGACATTGACCGCATCCAGTAAATGCAGTCAGCATTTACCCTGCATTAAAAAACAAATGCATTTTCACCACTGGCATTGCAACATTGCGACATGGTTTGTCCAGGTGCAAAGTTACTTGCTCTTTGCTCCCACCTCAGAATCAGCCCCATAATCATTGTCCATCATGTGTTATATATAATGTATTATATAATAAACTTTATCTGTTTACTTTTTCCTCATGATTTGTGCATTTTCATTAGCATCTTGTGCAAGTTTATATATACTGCACCCTATACTCAAAAAACACTTTCATTTGAAAAGGAAAACTATTATTAATGCTCAGTACACCTTGCTATAGTAGGATGGCGTAATCCATAAGCATTATATGAACAATTCAATGTAGTGAGTAGACAAAGAAAAAATAAATCAGGTTATATTTTTCAATGAGCTTGTGAACTCAATTCTGTCAGTGAGAAGCAGTGTTACTGGGCCAACAATTGTGATCGTACAAAGTGGAATGTCTGAAATGCTGGGAGAATAGCAACAATATGTATTCCATTTTAAAACGATAACCATTCTCCTCACAAGAATTTTCTCAGTAAACATCAAGTAAAGATTATTAAAAAAATAAGATAGATTAGCTATTATAAAAGAAAAAAATATAAAATATCTAATGTTATTTTCTTGGCATCTGCTATTGTATATGCCCTTAACAAAATAAAGGTGGACTGCCGTGAGTGTAAAATCATTATTTTCAGAGCGCCTTTGTTGGCATGTAGCATTTTAAAAAACCTTTCGAACACTTCATGGCTGTGATTATATGGATCATATTGAGTATAATATTAGCGTTGTTTCTATATCTCACAAGGCTGTTATTTCACAGATGTTTGGATGTTTGATTGTCTACATTCTTTTAAAAACAAACAATCAGTTTCAGCATTTCAGAAAGAAACTTTTATTCTAGGAAATTAAAGCATGAACTTAGAAACCTAAGGCCTCATTTGTTGTTAGAATTTAATTTTACATATTTCTTATTACATTGAGTTATTATAAATGTAAAAATGTAGGGATCATTCAAAGTTACATAGAAAAGAGGTTACAGGCTAAATCCACATTTTATATCTACTCATGATGTATATAGAATGATTTGATTTTAGGATACAGTATATGCATTTTATAATCTGCAATGATAAACACCCAAATCATACCTTTACATACAAGTATGATCCTTAAAGCATCCACAGTGAATGAAGAATGCACATCTTCTTAATATGCTACTTTCGGGCACTCCCTGTAGACAAAATTATGCTAGAAGAGATATAAAAGAAGAGATATACTGTTCTTAAGGTGCGTATCTACTACGCGATATTAATGGATGACTGAACGATAATGACATCGTTATCTTTCAGTCATCCAATAATCGTGCACAAATCGTGCACAATAATGTCAGAAACGACCAGTGATGCGCACTCCCGCTGGTCGTTTCCAACATCAATCATCGCTGAACATTCCGGTCAATCTGCCGATAACAACAGATTGACCATGTTCAGGGATGACGGAGGGTGCCTACACTGAATGATTAATCGTTCAGTGTAGGCACTGTAGGGGATGGGGAACGACAGTACGATTACGATGTCGTAATCGTACTATTTTTCCTGGGTCGCGTAGTGGCTACGCACCTTTAGTCATCTTCCGGATTGGAGCAACAAAGAGATACAATTTTTTTAATGCGATACTGAAAAAGAGACATGTGCAAACTGTTTCTGGATGGTACTCTAGCTGGGTACTGTTTCACTAGTTATATTTTTTATTTTCAATAATTTATTTAAATTGTAAAATATTATATAATTAAAATGTATGTCCTTTTGCATTTATAGAGAGGCCAGTGCTTTCACATACAGCAACTAATAGTAATTATGACTTACTGTATGTACAGTATTTACATATTATGATAGTTACTGGCTAGGTAGTAATAGTTTGATCCTTTCATGCTTTGGATTTTGGTATCCTTCCCAGCAAGATTGGTGTGTGCCACAGCCTTCTGCCACTCAGAAGGGAGCTCAATGGGGATCTGTCCTGTGTCCTGCTAGAAGCAGAAAAGATGACACCTAAGACCAATTGAAGACAGGCAAGCGGTTTGTCTCAAGAGAGCTGGATTATACCAGACACTAGTTCATAAGAGTGCGATAACACAGAGAGAGAAGTTACAGACTCAGATGTAGGATTAGATAAACACAGGCAATAGGTTTATAGCTGAGTTCTGAATTCAACCAAAAAAACTCCTAAGAAGAGTTGAAGGCCCAGTCTGAGGACTATTTGGAAACAGGTGGCTGCATTTCACCAGTCAACACAGGAGAGGGCTGTTTTTATAAGAGACAGAAAGGAGATGTATCAAGCCCTGAAGAGAGATAAAGTGGAGAAGTTCCCCAAAGCAACCAGCTTCTGTCAATACAAACACTGTATGTAAACATAGGGTTAAATAATTTGATTTCTATATCTCCCAATGAGGCCAGCAAATAATAAATGTACCATGCAGTACGTGAAGGGGCTGGCTGGCAACTTTAAGTCTGGGGAGCAAACACAAGCATGTGGCCCTCGATTTTCTACCAAATTACTGTGATGGAAAAAATAGCATAATACACTTCTCAGAGGCATGGTGTATCTAATGTGGGTGTGGTTTAAATAGCCATAAAAATTACTTGTTATGTGAAAGAGCTGTAAACAAATACAGCCCCAACTGACTAAACAGAAACTATAATAGTTTCCTCTCTCCAATACAGTGACCTCTGTAGAATAATTAGAAATAAAACCAGATCCACAATCTGGCCACCTTTCCTTGCTCATTACAAATCTGCCCCCCCCCCCCTTTTTCAAATTCGACTCCAGATTTCACCAACCCAAAGCTCCATTATTAAAATTCCTACCCCAGATATGACCCCATCACACTAAAAAATAATGCACTAGATTAAACACACACCTCTATAAATAAAATAATGCCACAGATACCCTCTCATCAAGCGTCTTACCCAAAATATGCCTCCCCTTTTTATTAAAACTTATGGGCCAAATCTATTGTCCTCCTTCCCTCATTGCAAATAGTGCCCAGAGACCTCACATCTTTGAGGCGACCCAAACATAGAACATACTTACTCTGCCTGCTGCAATCAATCCCTCTGTCTCATCTCTTCCTGCAGTCTTCTGAATTCTGATTGGTGGATAGCTCTAGCCATCCTCCAATCAGTGTGGGGAGAAATCCCAGCATTGTGATTGGTGGATGAGAGTAGAGCCATCCACCAATCAGCATTCTGCCAAGCCAAACACAGACGGACGCTGTGGCTGCATCACAGGTTTGTGACAAGTGGCCGCAGGGGCGGTTGAGATGGAAAATGAGCCCGGGAAATTTATGGATGCAGCCCTAATTGGGGCGGGGACTGCTGAGGGGGAGGGGTTTGTCGAGGCAGGCGGGATACCTCCTCATAGGAGCTGATGTAATCTGGACACAGTTGTGTTTTTGACTTCAAGCTGATGCCACTCAATGCCCCTCCCTGGTGTACATCCGTTCATCTCAATATTCAAGTACTGAGATGACCACTGTTAGTGCCTACAGACAAAGCAATCATGCTAAGTGCATCTTTAGACGCGACCATTGGTAGCACCATTGTACCTTTAACCAGACCTATGTTAGGTGCAGATAATCTGTCTTAGTAGGGCCTCCAATGTGAGCAATTCAGCGTCTCTATTTGCAACCACTTTCAGCAACACGCCCAGAATATGTTACATCTGCGTCTGATTAGCCAACCTCCTGTAACTGCCTAGGAATGCCCAACACATTTCTAATACAGTTCTTGGTGTGTGCGCCTCAAACTATACTACAATTCTAAACAAACTCCATTGGGACGCATCCGCGGTGCAACTAAGATGCATCTGCAGACGAAAAACATTGCACAAAAAAAACAAATTGGCCCCTGCAGGAAAATTCACACACATTGACCCCTCCCACAACAAAAAAGGAAACACATTGGCCTCCACGGTAAAAAACACACACATTGGCCCCCACAGAAAAATAAAAGCACAGAAAAAGACCACAATGGCCCCTACAGATAAAAATAAAACACATTGTCTCTCATAGGAAAACAAACAAACAAATAAAACACATTAGCCTCAATAGATAAGTAAATAAAACACAATGGTCCCTGACAGGAAAAAAAAATGCCCCCAGAGGAAAAAATAAAAACACTGACCCCGACACGATAAAGAAAACACATTGGCCCCAGGCAGAAAAAAAAACACATAGGCCACCGTCAGGAAAAAACAATAACACACTGGCCTTCGACAGAAAAAAAAACCCATTAGCCCTCACATGAAAAAATAAAACCCGTTATCCTTCACAGGAAAAAAAACAAAACATTGGGAAAAGTGAGTAGTGTGTGTCTCTGGGTATGGAGGGTAGGGAAGTCTGGGTGGGCAGTGAGGGTGGCAATTCGAATGTCTTCCCCAGAACTTTCCCACGTCTCGGGCCAAAGTAGCATATGTGATTTCATTATTAACAGGAGCAGCGTTAGACTGGGTCTCCCCTTTATGGGAACAGGCCGACCCCATAGTATCTACCTACGAGGAATTTGTTTCTGCATTTAAGAGAATTTTTGACGAGCCAGGCCGTTCTGCTTCTGCATCCTCTGACCTCCTCCGAGTGCGACAGGGCACGCGGTCCGTGGGGCAGTATGTAGTCCAATTTCAGACCCTGGCATCTGAATTAAAATGGAATGAGGAAGCTCTTAAAGCGTCCTTCCTTCATGGACTCTCTGAGAGGATGAAGGATGAGCTTGCCTCCAGAGATTTGCCTGAATCCTTCGCTGACGTTATCTCTCTCTGTATCAAAATTGACCTTCGCCATCGGGAAAGATGGGCTAGTAGGGGAAGAGGTGAACGTCTACCAGTCCGCTCTTCTGCTGTTAGTCCACCTATACCCACCCTAGCTAGTGAAGACGAACCAATGCAGGTCAACAGAGCCAAACTCACCCCGGCAGAGCGCAATAGATGCTTCCAAAATAAATTGTGTATCTATTGCGCTGCACCTAACCACATTCTGAGGAATTGTCCTTTACTTGCGGGAAATGCAAAACCCTGACTGAAGTAGGGAGCATTCAGTTGGGGGTTATTCTCAAGCCATCCCAATTATCCGAAAGTCTTTTAGTAGTGTCGCTTTCCCATAAGTCCAAGACAAGAAAGGTTCACGCTTTAATCGATTCTGGTGCCGCTGGTAATTTTATTGCAGAGAGATTGATTCACACCTTGGGTATTCCAGTCGTTTCCCTACATAATAAATTGTTACTGTCTGGTCTAGATGGTAAAACTCTGGTGGGGTTACCCATTTCTTCACTCTCTCATCCTGTGTCTGTTCAAATTGGGTGCCTACATCATGAAATGCTGGAATTTTTTGTGTTACCCGAATCCTCCTATGAGCTGGTATTAGGGATGCCCTGGTTGAGAAAACACAATCCTGTGTTCAACTGGGATGCTATGCAAATCCTATTCTGGGGTTCACAGTGTTTCCAAGATTGTTTGACCAAGGTCGTTCCAGTATGTAACCAAGCAATGGTTGCCAACTCGGCTAAGAAGTCCCTTCGACCAGAGTCTTCTAAACATTCCCCCCAGCCGGGCTTGCCCGAGGCTTATCAAGACTTTGCTGACGTATTTTGTGAACAAGCCGCAGATATACTTCCTCCGCATCGACCTTGGGATTGTGCCATCGATTTGCTTCCTGGGAAAAGTCCTCCACGTGGCCGTGTTTACCCTTTGTCCATGCCTGAGACCGCGGCCATGGAGGAATACATTAAGGAAAACCTTGCTAAAGGATTCATTCGGCCTTCTTCTTCTCCTGCAGGGGCAGGTTTCTTTTTGTAGGGAAAAAGGATGGTGGACTCCGCCCCTGTATAGATTATCGAGGGTTAAATCAAATCACCATAAAAAATCGGTACCCGCTACCTTTAATTTCAGAACTGTTTGACAAGGTTCAAGGGGCTCAGGTTTTCACGAAGCTGGATCTACGTGGTGCGTATAATCTGATTCGAATTAAAACCGGGGACGAGTGGAAGACCGCGTTCAATACCAGAGACGGACACTTTGAGTACCTTGTAATGCCCTTCGGTCTTTGTAATGCACCAGCTATTTTTCAAGGTTACGTCAACGAGGTCTTCCGGGATATTCTTCATAAATTTGTTGTGATTTACCTCGATGATATTTTAATCTTTTCCAGAGATTTACAGAGTCATCGTCTTCATGTACGGGAGGTATTGTTCCGCCTTCGCACTCATCACCTCTTTGGGAAACTTTCCAAATGTATGTTTCACCAAACTTCAGTACCTTTTTTAGGCCATATTATCTCCGGGGGGACTCTCCAGATGGATCCTGATAAACTAAAGCCAATCTCTGAATGGCCCCTGCCTACTTCGTTAAAAGGTACTCAGCGTTTTCTAGGATTCGCAAACTATTACAGGAGGTTTATTCCACACTTTTCTACACTGGTAGCACCCATTACCTCCCTCACAAGGAAAGGAGCCAATCCTTCTAAATGGTCTGTTCCAGCAGTACAAGCCTTTCAAAACCTAAAAGGTGCCTTTTCTCGAGCTCCCATTCTCTGTCAGCCTCAAATAGACAAACCATTCATTGTGGAGGTGGACGCATCCTCCGTTGGAGTAGGCGCGTTATTATCTCAGTCTGCTGAAGATGGGAAGATGCATCCTTGTGGATTTTTCTCCTGTAAATTTTCCCCTGCCGAGAGAAATTATATTATAGGTGACCAAGAACTTCTAGCCATGCGCTTAGCCTTAGAGGAATGGCGGTATCTTCTGGAAGGGGCCAAATTTCCTGTCACGATTATTACAGATCATAAGAATCTGATCTATCTACAAACTGCACACCGGTTAAATGCCAGGCAGGCACGATGGTCACTTATTTTTCTAGGTTTTATTTAAAGCTCCAGTTTCATCCTGGTGTATTGAACAAGAAGGCCGATGCATTATCTCGCTCCTTCATGACTAACTTGGAGGAGGAGGAGTGTTCTCAAGTTCGTTCCATTTTTGACCCAATTGTATTTGCTCCTACTCAAGTAGTGTCCTTGCTACCTGGGAAAATTTTTGTACCTCCTAAGTTACGTAAGAAATTGCTGGTTTGGGCTCATGCATCCTTGTTCGCAGGTCACACTGGAATCACCAAGACCTACCAGTTCTTACTTCGATCGTACTGGTGGCCGACCATGAAGAAGGATGTCACGGAGTTTGTCCGCTCCTGTATCAAATGCGCCCAACATAAAACTCCGCGTAGACAGATGGTTGGTCCTCTTCATCCCTTGTCTATCCCAACTGCTCCATGGACCCACATCTCAATGGATTTTATTTCTGAATTACCTCGGTGCAAGGGACATAACACGGTATGGGTGGTCGTGGATCGCTTTCTAAAATGGCACATTTTATCCCGCTCGTTGGCCTTCCTTCTGCTCCTCAATTAGCAAAAATTTTTATTCGAGACATCTTCAGATTACACGGTCTCCCCAGGGAAATAGTCTCTGATCGAGGTGTTCAGTTTACAGCTAAATTCTGGAGAGCCCTGTGTAATACCTGTGGAATCAAACTGAACTTTTCCTCAGCCTACCACCCACAGTCGAGTGGTCAAACGGAAAGGGTCAATCAAGAGCTAGAGACCTTCATTAGGCTCTTTGTGTCATCTTCCCAGGATGATTGGGTGGACCTCCTGCCATGGGCAGAGTTTTCTCATAACTTTAAATTCCTTTCTTCCTCTAAATCCACTCCTTTTTTTACTGTTTTTGGTAGACAGCCACGAGTTCAAGATTTCCAGAAGCTTCCATCTATAGATGTTCCAGCTGTGAATCAAGAGATTCAATCCTTTTCAGTTTTATGGAATAAAATTCACTTATCTCTAAAGCAATCTTCTAGGAATTACAAGAAATTTGCGGACAGGAAACGTTTGGCGGTTCCCCTGTTGAGAGTCGGGGACAGGGCCTGGTTATCTTCCAAAAATATTCGCTTAAGAGTCCCGTCCATGAAACTTGCTCCTCGTTTTATCGGTCCATATCGTATCATTAAGATAATTAGTCCGGTAACTTATAAATTGGAACTTCCCCCTCAAATGAAGATTTCAAATACTTTTCACGTTTCTCTCTTACGGCCCCTGGTGCTCAATCATTTTCAGAAGTGTTCCCCTAAATTGCCTCAAGTCAAGACATTACAAGGCACTGAATTTGAGGTGGAAAAGATCTTGGATTCCCGGCACAGATTCCACACTCTTCAATATCTTATCGATTGGAAGGGCTACAGCCCCGAGGAAAGGGCCTGGATCAGAGCCTCTGATGTACACGCTCCGCGACTAATCCAGAGTTTTCATAGGCGATTCCCAGATAAGCCTGTTGGGTGTTCAGTGCCCACCCTTAAAGGAGGGGGTACTGTCAGGGCTCAGCCGGGGATCGGTGCCCGCTTACCGTATATATACACACACACAATGTGTGTGTATATATATAGATATATATATATATATTTTACAAATTTGTGTAAGCATACGCAAAATATATATTTAACTCAGCCTGCCCTACATTGTGTACAATTTGTACTAATATAAAGCAGCAGCCTGGCCAGCAGTACTTACAAGCACCTTGTCAGGGCTCAGCCGGGGACCGGCGCCCGCTTACCGCACCGCCCGCTTCCCCTTTCATCCTGGGTGGTTGGTCGGCCTGCGCGACGGCGGGGGAGAAGCTGAGGATTCGATCCTCAGTGACTTCTATCTCTGGTGACGTCCCAAGTAACCGTGAGCCGCTTCCCACTTTGAAATCCTTATTGACGTTTTGATCCTCGTGTCAAGGTGTTTTCTATACAGTATTTTAAGGGACTGTGTTGTGCCTAACAGGCATATCTTCGCTGGGCCACGGGTGTAATGTCTCTATCCCTGCAGGGCTTGGGTACCTGGTCAAAGGACCGCGACCTGCTCACGGGGTGCAGCTAAGCCCATATCCCAATTGGGGGGGTCACTGGCGAACACCATCCTGTGGGTTAGACTCCGCACCTTTGCCCAGGTCTCGCCAACACTCAAGACCTGTGGATGAGGAGAACGTACATCCAGGCCCCTCGTCTCCGTTTCTTTCCCCAACTTAGGCCCACCACGTCCTCTTCTCCAGTTTCAGACGTGACACACCTTACCTCAGGACTGCTGCTACCAGGCCGCCTTCACGGAGCTGCAGTGCTGAGCCTGCTTGTACTAGAGGAGGAGGACAAAGTTGGGGCCGGCCGCCACCGCATTACTTCAGGGTGCGGTGGTGGCGGGCACCGGGCGGCACTTACGTGACATCACACGGAGTGATGTCACATGATGCGAAGGGGGCCATGCCGCCGGGTCACTGTGTATTAGCAGCGCTGGGAGGGCTAGTAAAGCCCTCCATTCACCACCATCATATTTATGCTTTTGAACCTCCGGCGCCGCAGGCAAGGAAGGGGGGGTGCACGGACGGGGGTGTGCGGACGGGGGGCGGGGCCTCGGACGGCCACTGGAAAGCTACTATAGAAGGAAAAAAAATCCTGACTACAGAAGCACACACAGCTGCTTCTGTGGGCCTATTCTGATGGTGGGCCTGGAGCTGTAGCTCCAACAGCCCCATTATTAATCCGGCCCTGTATACATGTGCTGTTATTATGCAGTACATTCATTTGTTATTATATGACCCAGAGTGGGTGTTACTATTAGGTAGCAATAATTATTTTGGGGTGAGCATTTGGGCATGGGCGCCCCGGAGTTGCTCTGGCTGGGCCTTTTTCAGGGCATCACCACTTAATTCACATACTGTAGATACTTTTTCATCACCTTTCTATTTGTTTGTTCATTATTTATGTCATTTTAATTCTTTCTCATTATATTAACACTTATTGATTATCTTTACACATCGAGGGGTAAATTTATCAAAGGTCGATTTGCAGGTCGCTTTGAAGAGTGATTTTGCTCTTCTCAAACCCACTCAAATCGAATGTTGCAAAACCAGTGATTTTGCCAGATTTACTATTATTTGATTTGTTTTGCGATTTACAAAACAATTTCGATTTGAGTCGGTTTTGAACAGTGATTTGATGTTCGATTTGGCATGTTCATGTACAAATCGAATGGCAAATCACACTTCAAAACGAACTGCAAATCCCAGACAGCATAGAACTGCTTCATGCTTTCACTTTCAGCATGAGCAGCTTGTTCTCACACAGATACAGTACATGCAGACATCAGTGAGATGCCTACTTGTATCTGACTGTAAAAAGTAAATAAAGAGTTAAAACTTAAAAACAAATGATGTGAGGTTCCCACCAAAACAGAACCAGCCCTAGGCTTTGCAAATCCAGGTCTGGTTGACTAAGTACAGGGAAAAAATTACATAGGGTCTCCCTGTACTCAGTACAACCAGCACTGGGCTATGGGAACCAGGGCTGGTTCTGGAATTACAGGGAAACATTTGTGTAGGGTCTCTCTGTAATTCACAGAACCAGCTCTGGACCCTATCTAACGGGGGACTGATGCCACAGCCAGGGGAGCCCTATCACCGTGCCCCCCAGCTGCAGCATCCGTCCTGACCGCTAGTCAGCCCAGGCCAGGGATCCCTGGGGAGTTGGAGACTCCTCCAATAAAAGGGTGTCCCTCTCCAGGGCACCCCTAGCCTAAGCTGATAGCCCGGGGCTATCCCCGCCACCCCTGGGTGGTGGGTGGCGGGTTGATTGTGTTAGTGTAGTGTAAAAATAGAAGAATATAAATATTTTCTTTACAGTAGAACTGCAGATCCCAGCAAGCCTCCCCCACATGTTGGTACTTGGAGAACCACAAGTACCAGCATGCAGGGCATTAAGGGCCCACTGGGACCTGTAGTTCACCTGGAAAGAAATGTTGAAAGAAACACACAGTATAAGTTTAATACATTTTAATACAAAATCGACCTTTGATAAATTTACCCCCTATACTTTACACTTCACTATCATCTTTTTTCCCTTTTCGTGTGATGCCCTGGGGATGGTCCTTGGCTGGATTATTTTGGGGTGCCTTGCGCCTCGGACGTGAACCCCTTAATGTTAGGGATGCTGGTATAGAGGAGCCTTGATGTTAGCCCGGCGCTTAATCATATATTTGCAAATGTATGCTACTAATACCTCTGAATTTCTATTATGATGTAGGATTCAAGTATTTTTGTTGATATTGCTGCAGTGTGCTGGAGGGAATATCCTTTTTTCTGAGTTCAGTGTAAACAACGCCCTTTACAAGCACCTGTGCTATATCATTAAGCTGATGTGAGCGACCACCATACTTTTTATTTTTATTTGCAGTGTACGTCCCTGGTGCCGGGGGTAGGGTATGTTCCAAATGCCAGGGTGGTGGTTAGGGTGGGTACTGTACTATAAGGCCAGAGTGTAGGGCTATTTAGTCTATCTTTCCCCACCAGAGCCAGTGGGATGCAAAACGGGAAACTGGCTGTCTTAATCCCGACAGCCGGCTTCCCGACTGCTTTATCCCGGCGAGGGTTAAATGACAGGCATCTATATCTAGACGCCTGTCATTTTCCCAATGGTGGGAGACAGGGTTAGGTTTAGGGCACCCGGGGGGGGGACTTAGGGTTAGGCACCCCTCCAGGAGGGATAGGGTTAGGCTAGGGGGAGGGAGGGTTAGGGTTAGGCACCCCCGGGGGGGACTTAGGGTTAGGCACCCCCCCGGGGGACTTAGGTTTAGGCAGCGGAGAGGGGGGGGTTAAGGTTAGGCACTTACAGGGGGGATTAGGTTTAGGCACTTGGGGGGAGGTTAGGGTTAGGCACCCCTAAGGAGGGTTAGGGGGTTAGGTTAGTTTTTACTTACCTATGGACGATCGGGATTTCCAGCGCTGTCGGGCTTCTGCTGCCGGGATCTCTGCTTCTGTCGATTCAAATTGCCGGCCAGAGGGACGGCGGTATTTCATACCGATTTCGAGCCAGTGCTTGCATGTGTCCTGCAGTACTCACATCATCAAACAAGGTTGTGATGCTGGCTGTTAGCCAGAGCTGAGCCCAGAGACACTCTTCCTGCCATGCTGTGCCCAGGACAAGCATGGAGATCCCAGGGCTCAGTCGGGAAAGGAGCCTCTTCCAGGTCAACACTCAGCCGGGCAGTCTCAGTGCTAAAAGTTGGTTCCTGATATGAAGGGACATCCCCGGCCATGAGTGGCAGAACTTGTGAGTGGTGGGCCCCAAAGCAAGAATATGCCTCACTCCTCCATTACACTGGGCAGTGGGTGACTCAGGAACTTAGAGGTGACAGGAAAGCAGTGGGTGACTGACGGGAAGGCAGATGGTGACGGGGAGCGGCAGTGGGTGACTCGGGAAGTTAGAGATGACAGGAAGGCAGTGGGTGACTGAAGGGAAGGCAGAGGGTGACAGGGAGAGGCAGTGGGTGACTGATGGAGAGAGGTAGTGGGTGACTGATGGGGAGAGGCAGTGGGTGACTGACGGAGAGAGGATGGCAGATGGTGACTGACGGGGAGAGGGTGGCAGAGGATGACTGATGGGGAGAGAGTGGCAGAGAGTGACTGATGGGGAGAGGGTATCAGAGGGTGACAGAGAGAGGCAGAGGGTAACAGATAGTGGGTGATGGGAAGAGGCAGTTATTGACTGGGTAGTAATGGATGACAGCTGTGAGGTGACACTAATTTTTTTGCTCTTGGTCTGGGATGGAGAAAACTTTTCTTCAGTTTTTTTTATCCATTTTCACCTTTTTTTTTTTTTTTAGAAAACACAGCCGTTTTCGCCGCTAATTGAATACGGCCCCTAGGTGCAGTGAACTCTTGAGAAACAGTTGGTAGTAGTAATGGTTGAAATGCTGACCGCCGGCTTCCTGACTGTCAAATCCCAGCAGGGTACTAATGACAGGCGTCGAAATCCCGCTGCCTGTCATTAGACCTAAGCCAAGAGCCCGTACGAAGGTAATCCGGGCGGTGGGCGCGGACAGCTGCGGGGGGAGGGCGAAATACATACCGATTCCGTAGTAATAGTACAGTGTGAGCAACCACATGCCAAGAATGGTCAGTGTAAGATGGATACAGAATAGTTTGGTCAGCAGAGAGTGTAGTATATAACAGTGTTTACCTATGATGAGGAGGATTTGTCTAAGACAGTGGAATGACATGCATCTGTGCTTAGATGTCTGCTGGTGTGACCATCGCTTATCAATATGAAGAATCCTCAGATGAATGAAGATATGAAGGTCATATTTAAGAACATATAGGTTGAATATTGATTCTTGTATTGCTTATCATTTTATTGAATTGATAATAATCTACTGTTTGTTTGTATAACCTTATAAAGCTGGTTATGTGTGTCTTTACTCAATTACATGATATTTTTTCACTGATAACCCTGTGTCATAAATGTCCACTGGGAACACTGTGCTAGATACATGCGGTTAGAAGCTGATTGGATGCATTGGCTAACTTCTCCACTTTATTTCTCTCCAAGGTTTGTATATCTCCCGAAGGAAGTAAGATATCAAAATCTGCTACAGTGGCCACTTGGATTAGGATAACACCCTCGGGGATATTTACTAAGCCTTGGGGAGTGATAAAGTAGAGATAAATAAAGTACCAACCAATCAGCTCCTAACTGTCATAGACTGTGTTTGAAAAATGACAGAAGCTGATTGGTTGGTTCTGTGTACTAAGCATTGGAGAGATACAAAGTGTATGGAGATAAAGTACCAACCAATCAGCTCCTAACTGTCACTTTACAGGCTGTGTTTGAAAAATGACATTTAGGAACTGTCTCCAAGGCTTAGTACATAGACCCCTTTATCTCTCTCCACCAGGCTTGGACTGGGCTGCCGGGAATTCGGGGTATTCCCCGGTGGGCCCCGGTGATTTATAGCCACGCCCACTATTGCGGGAGGGCGTGGCTTAACCCCTGTAACCGGCGCTGTGTTCATTTTTTTTGTCAGCGTGAGAGGTGATCGTGGGTGGTCAGCGGCCCGCGGGTGATGTGCTCCGGTGGGCTGTGTGCAGCAGGCGGTGGGCGGTGCATTGTAAACTGTGGGGCCAGCCTCTAACACCACTGATTCCTTCATCTGGAATCAGTGGGGATGTCACGGGGGCGGAGCTTAAGCTCCGCTGTTACTGTCTCTGGATGCGGCGGCGACGGCGGCTGGAGGAGGGGGGGTAGAGGCAGGGGGCGGGCCGCGGGCATCTCTCGATGGCTTACCTTCCGCTAGCTGCTGCTGCTAAGGCTCAGCTACATGATGCCAGTGGTGGTGACGTCAGGGGAGGGGCGGGGAGAAGCAGGCTGAATCTGCAGTGATTGACAGCAGCTGCACACTGATTCAAGTGATTACATCAGCAGGGGGAGGAGCGCAGACACAGAGGAGCCTGGGACACAGCACTGACCACAGTCACAGTCACTCCCAAGCTCAGCAGACTGGAAGGCATACTAAACTAAGCCAATAAGGTAATTATTGGAATTACAGGAAATATTTGATTTTATATTTACAGTACTTGGCTGGTTATGAATAAAGCAAGCAGCCAGTGCCACATACAGGCAACATCAGATCACACTCTGGGCCTGATTCAGAGCCGGACACTCTTTGAGAGCTCTCGCTCTGAATCAAGGCGTCCCTTTTTTTTTCGCATAGCTGTTAATGCGAGCATCCATGTATTGGTCACGATGGTCAAGACCATCGCGACCAATGGACTTGCGACGAGACCCTTGTGGTAGGGTCTCGTGGCCGCAAGCCCCAGTGGACTTGCTCCACCTACTGACATCACGAGTGATGTCAGTAGGGCCACCCACAAATGGCAGGCGTTCCTTCGGGAACGCCTCCGTTTGTGTAGCCACCCCCGCCCCGCCTACAAAACGGGGCGAGCTGTCGATCAACATCGACAGCTGCCCCTTTTGTAGTGAGTCCCGGAGCGAGAGAATTTCTCTCTCGCTCCGGGGCTCGTGCATGCGCACGCCGGAGCCGGCATGTGCAGTGGGGGACCATCAACCCGCTTGCGAGTGCTGTGCGCTCGCGAGCGGGTCTGAATCAGGCCCTCTGATCACACTGTCTATGCTTGCTGACATGCACTTTCAATGTGTCTCCCGAAATTATAATAAAATAAAAAGAATTAACAAAACAGTAATGCAAAAGTTTGTGTCAGCAAGCATAGACAGGGCCTAGTTAGGGCTTGTGTGGGCCCTGGGGCAATTAGGTTGTGGGGGCCCCCACCAACAAAATTGATTATGCAAACTTATTTTATAGATGTATTACTTATAAATGTAAGTGGACCAATTGGTGTATTATTAAGTTGTGTACAGGGTATTGCAAACAGTCAATGTGTCAGCAATAATATCTATTTATTATATATATAGTGCACACATAGGGCCTGATTCAGCATGGATCACTATTCTGCTAATACGCACACTGCGCAGTTGCTAATATCAGTGGTGATATGTAAATGTTTGCAATCACATTGTGATCACAGCTCAACATAAGGACGCCCACTTCCCCTTACACACATCCGTATACTAGGACAATATAGCAAAACCATCAGTAACATCGAGTAACATCGGACCCATACGTACAGTTAAGGCAGGTCAGACCTCACTCAGGAATTGCTAATTCAGCGTACACTATCAGGCCTCAGGCTGCATATGGTATTGTAGCGGATAATTTATGCACGCCCCTGCTACGGTGTTGCAACGCACTGGCACACCTGCGTTCGCCCGACCACCCTCCCCGTCACCACCCATAAACGGCACTTCCTGTCAATCACTCTGCTCTGGGTCTGCGTAGCCTCTGCAGACGCAGTTCCCATTGCATTTGCTAGTTCGCGCACTGCGATGCATACGCAGGGTGGAAACATTGGCAGAGTGCGTGCGTTCTCTCCTTTGCATTCCTTGCTGAATCAGGCCCATATGCCACAGCGCTTTACAGAGAATATTTGGCCTTTCACGTCAGTCCCTGCCCCAGTGGATCTTAAAATCTATATTCCCTACCACATGTACATGCACACTAGGGTTAATTCTTTGGATTGCAGGGAGGAAACCGGAGTACACACACAAGCAAGGGGACAACATGCAAATTCCACCGGTTAGGGCCATGGAGGGGATTAAACCCAGAAGTGTAGCGTGTAGTGAAGGCGTCCGGAGCATGCCTATGTAACAGCGCCCCCCGCCTCCTTTGAACTGTATTTCACCAAAGAGGGCATGGCTAGCATGTTAGGCTAATTTGAGGTGTAAGAATAACCTATAGTCTACCCCTCTTCTGCTATATAATACACAAACATAATATTGTTTAATCAGATTACAATTTATACATGTTATGAGTAAGACAAATCCATATACTGATTATAATATATGATTATAATGATAAATGCACGTTTACATAGGACATTGCAAAATAAAGAAAAGTTCTAAGGATGGTTGTTGCCAGATCCAAGTTGGAGAAAAGACCATTCTGTAGTATTCTCTCCATTTTGTATTATGTAGCATTTTGCCCTTGTCTCCATTGTGTTTTATGTAGTACCCCCCCCTCTCATTTTGTATTATGTATTGCACTGTATTTACCCCTTCTAACCACCCATATACATTTTCCAAACAGATTAAGTCCACTCATATCTATATCTATATTTGGGATGCACGCACCAAGTCCTATATGCATCACTGTCCACTCCTATGAGTGGGCAGGTAGTACACACTGCTTTCATCATGAAGGTCCAAAGAAGATGCCACCTCCCTTCCAACTGTACCCCCCAGTCCTCCTCAGCTCACTGTGACAGGCGCTGCTCCCTCCGTCCCTCCTCGACTCATCTCATTGTGACATTCGGCTGCTCACTGTGACAGATGGCTCCCCCCGTCCAAGCTCTGCCTCCATGGCTCTCTGTAAATGGCGGTGGTGTCATTACAATACGCCCACATCACTTGAATGACAGCTGCAGGGGCAGCGTGTAGGGAAGGAGCCAGGGCCGAGCACTGGAACCATCCTTCGCAGCTCCCTCTGTACCTGCGGACGCTCCTCTCGAACCGCCCTAGCTACGCCCCTGATTACACCCAGTGCTGAGAGGCAGTAATGCTAACCATTACACTGACCATGCTGGCCATATCCATACTTGCTTACCCTCCCGATTTGGTCAGGAGCCTCCCAAAAATCGGGTGCCCCTCCCGGGAAGGCAGGGAAGTCTCCCGCACGCTGCCGACCCCTCCTGTCCCAACCTGCAATCAGTGAGAATTCCCAGGAAGCGGGGGGCCTGTGACGCGATTCATGCCGAATCGCATCATTTTCACCCCGCCCCCTGCTTCACAATGCCTGGCCATGCCCCCCGCCCACAACACCCGGCCATGCCTGAAGGGGCAGCCAGAATGTCGGCAAGTCTGCCCCTATCTGATAGATGGCAAAAAATAAAGTCACATAAAAGTGTGATTGGAGGGTGAGATGTTGCAGCGGGCGGCATCTTGCAACTCTGCTGCACAATGTTGTTACCTGATGATATTTTAAACCAGGAGTCTCTATGATAAGCTTTCAGGGTAGCAGCATTATTTCTCACCCGGACTACAGGAGTGCAGTTACAGTCATCTGACTTTGTTGGAGACTAGACTAGGCCCTGGCTCCTTGTCTTCGTCACGGTATTTGCATTCCGGTGTGTGTGGACTACACAGACTGGGGTGGTGTTGTAATGACTGATGGTTGTCTGTGAGGCTTGTGGGTCCTTAGTCTCGTGAGACAACAAATTATATTAGTGTATACTAAATTTCCAGATAAGTGGTACTGGCACATATAGTTTAGTCCCAGACACATGTGGGCCGATTAAGTTACCCACGAAAGCGGCGCCCTAACTTCTGAAGGCAGATTCTGCCTGCACCATATGGAGGTGCGAGCAGAATCTAAATATCATAATGTGTGGAAAAAATGTGCAACACGAGCTGCCAATGGCTAATTAAATCTGCCCTATGGTGTTAATATTCCAATAAACACACATTGGCGTAGCTAAAGTGGGTGCAGGGAGTGCCATTGACAAAGGCTTAGGGGGCCCACATCTGGGGCTCAACTAAACTGCACCCAGGTCATAAAGTTATCTACCACGTTCCCAGTAATTCCCACTAAGCACTGTGTGGCATAATGTGAAATGAGGGCACTGTGGGCCTTATTTACTTCGGATCACTATTTTGATCATGTGCACGCAAAGCAGTTGCTAATATCAGCTGTGATATGCACATGCATTGCGATCGCAGTATAGCATTGTGATCACAGCCTCATATAAGGACGCCCACTTTTCCTTGTCTCACATCCGTAATACTTAGCAATATAGCGAAACAATCGGTAACACGAGTAACATCGGACCCATGCACACAATTGCACAAGCCCTGACCTTACTCAAGAATTGCTAACAGCCAAGCACGCTCTCAGTGCTATGGCTGCATATGGCCAAGCAGTGGATAATTTATGCATGCTGGGGTTTACTAGTGTAAAAGGTTACACTAGTAAACCCCAGCCACATAATACTCTTAAAATGGAATTTCCATCATTGAAAGGAATACCATGTTGGCAGTGATATAATGGGGTAGATGTATGAAGCCCAGAAACGGTATCAGCGCACGTTATGTGCGCTGATACCACTTCTCCCCGATGTATGATCGGGGGTCTGGGCGGTAATTGACAGGGGCGCTATGTCATTATCCCTGTCCCCTGTCATTATCGGCGCTGCTATCTACAAGATAGCAGCGCCGATAGCCTGGGCTATGTACGAATGGTCAGATCGTCTGACCGTTCGGCCGGCTGTAGCTGTCGTTATCGACAGCTACAGCCTGGCGCTAGCCTATCCCCACAGCAGGGACAGCGCTGTCCCTGCTGCGGCGGCTACCGGCTCCAGGGCTCCACTCGGGGATCTCGCGATACTTGCGAGATCCCGCGCATGCTCAGTGGAGCCGGCCGGGAAGAGACACAGTGCATCCTCACTAGGCTGATGCGCTGCTGTCTCTAGCGGGTAGCGCCAGAGGGGGGAGTTATCACTCCCCCTCTCCGGCCGATGAGATGTTTATACATCTCATCGGTAGTGCTTCCTGCTTCGCCTCGGTAAAGAGGCGAAGCGGGAAGCGTTATAGCGGCACGTTAAGTGCCGCTATAATACATCTACCCTAATGTGTATTATTAATGTGTTATAGGATGGTTTTCTTTTATGAGCTATGGTTGTGTGGTCATTATAATAGTTTCTCTGTGGTCATCATATGGGATGGCTGCATTATATGGAGGTATATGCTGTTTCATTTTCTGTTATTTATATTTTTCTAGTCATTCATGCATATGTATATATATCAGTATAAATAAAGTTTTTTATGTTGATTGATAGACATTTTATCTCTGTAGTTCTTTTAAATACAGTAGTATAAGTGATACTGGACTTATTTGAAAGGTAATTTTTTTTCTTTATATACTATAAAATGCAGCTCCTATAATGACTCCTCTCTTGTTGGGTGGCCACACCCCTTCCAGCAACTGGCCATGCCTCTTGGTGGGCCTCTGAGATTGTATTTCCCTGGTGGGCCCTTTATGCCCCAGTCCGACACTGCTCTCCACTTTATCACTCTCCAAGTCTAAGTACATCCCCCCATGTCTATACAGAACTGGACCACTAAGTGACCACAGTGATGTGATCTGTAACAGAGAATAACTGTGTATTTGCATATGAGGCCATTACAATCAAAAAGGTAAGCTGCCTAAATTGCCCTGTGATAGAATGCTGCAAAGAAGTGCATTAGCATTCCCTATGAGGACAAGGGGCCTGATTCATTACCGATTGCAACTGCGATTATGTACACAATCGGCCGATTGTTGCGTTCTGCGCATGCGTATGCATCATAGAGCAAGAGCGTGAATACTCAACTGCGATTGGGACTGAGATCACAGTGACTACGCAGACCCTTTGCAGAGCGATTGACAGGAAGTACCGTTTGGGTGTGGTGATGGGGGCGTGGTCAGTGAAATGCAGGCGTGCCAGTGTGTTAGAACGCCGTTGCGTGGGCGTGCATAAATTATCCATTGCGATGTCATACGCCACTTGGTCTTTCACTGCGTGCAATAAGGTGAGCAATTTCTGAGTATAGTCAGAGCCAGGTGGATTAGGGTTAGGCTGGGGGAAAGGTGGGTTTGGGGTAGGATTAAGGGAATTTTTAGAATACTTACCTGTGTGCATTAGGATTTCCACCATAAGGATCATGCTGCCAAGATTCTGAGTACTGGCATCAGCGCTGGGATTGCGTACCCAACCCGCTTTTATATACTGCCCCTCACGTAAGAAGATGCTAAACTGTAACCACTTGGATTTTAACAAGTGTAGAAGATTTTTCTGACCTAAAACTATTTATTTTTCGTATGTGCTTTTGCGCAGTCACACATCTACAACAGCTTCATTTGCTATACTGTAATTGATGTGATGATACCACCTCTCAAATGAGAATACACACAGTCACCACTTGGACTTTACAGGCATAAAATATATTTATAATTACTTTTCCATTTTTCTTTTTGTAGTTGTTTATTTTTGGGGGATGTAAATGTAAATGCACTATAATAACAATATCAAAGCAGGAACAAGCATCTACACTATACAGATCACCAATCTATCTCATATATCCACATCAAATGAACTGCTTAATAAAATGAAACTGTAACTCATACTGTACATCCAGATAAAATTGGCTACTTAGCATTAGAGGATGTTACACTCCCAGCAGCATAAGATCTGAGTTGCCTTTTCTTGCATGTTATTCTGCAGGACCATAAACTCATGACCTACCGCTGACTAAGCATTATGATCCCTAAATTGAGTATTCATCTAGATGAGCACAACGAAACAAACCATTTACTGTAAATGTACTCAGAATGACATTATAATTGGTAACCTACATTTGCCATTTACTACACTATTTATGCAGACCTCATTTGTTTTATATATATTTCTACAAGTTGAAACCTTTCTGTGAATTTGGAAGAAGCAGGAGAGAGAGAGAGAGAGAGAGAGAGAGAGAGAGAGAGAGAGAGAGAGAGAGAGAGAGAGAGAGAAAATACATTATTACATACAATATAAGCAATAGATGAAATTGTGATTGTATCATTATACAGTATATTACTGTTACTTAAATTCAAAATAGTTTGAAAGCAGTAACCTTGAAATGATTAATGACTGTTTTGTTTTTGAGGTAATATGGTCAATGTGATATGCCCTGATGGGTTTTTTGCAAGGCAAAAGCCACTCTTAGGGGTAGATGTAAGTAGAGGTGGTAAGTGTAAAATGCGCTATAACCAGCGCTATTTGTCACATGCAAGTAATATCGGTATGTATGAAAGGAGATAATGTAAGGAAAATCACTATTCTCTACATTATCTCCAAACATCTAACAATTAAGTAGAAAATCATTTAGATGTTATTAAAAATTTCTAAGCGCACTTTTGAGGCTTATCATTATTTCACATATCGGCAAGATTACCTGTCGGTATGTGTAGAAGCCTGTGGTGGCTTCTGTGGGGGTCCGGCTGCACACAAGCTCTCACAATGTTTGCACGATTTGGGCCAGCCAGGCGATAAAATACATCACTCTCTCCCCTAGGGAAGGAGCGGGGGGGGGCGGGAGCAAACGCCATCTGAAGATGGCAAATGCTCCCGCAGTCAAGTTTTGAAAATATTGCTTGATGAATTTAGGTCCCCATACTAGTTTATGGGAGAGGTGGGTCACATTGGGAGAGAAAAGTAATATCTCTCCCAATGTGTTATCTCCTGTATTACCTTTATGATGAATGGCCCCAAAACTACATTTCTACAAAAGTAGGTGAACATTTTTATTTTTACCTGCTTTTGTAAAAAATTAAGTGATAATCAGTAGACCCCTTAAGTCACTGTAGACTAATGGAATCAACAAAAAAAACGAACACATACTGTAGGTTAGTGGACTCTCACAGAAAGGAATAATAGAAACATCAGCAACAAGTAGAGGAGTGATGTTAGTAGATGAACTGTTCAACTCAAATATTTGCAAAGTGTAACTTATTTATTGAATAAAGTTTTTGTATAAGTAAAATGTCAAATGTCAATCTAGTGAGACACCTCTCTCTGCAGCACTATTTCATCGTATGCTCCATTGCAATACCCCCATATCACATTATGCAACATTCTAGTTCCTCCAGTTCAATGCTACATTTCTCCTAATTCATATAAGGATACAGTGTGATCTTAGTTCACATTATGCCATAGTGCCCCCACTTCACATTGGCAGACTCCTGCTCACTGCAGTCCTTGACCTCAACAGCTTTCTTCTCCCACTTTTGCTATGCACTCTGAATTTACTGCATGGGATCTACTGTTGGGTGGTGAGCTGATGGAAAGCGACAGAACTACTCAACACAGTCTTGAATACACTGGTAATGTGGCGAGTTATGTACAGACTGCCCCTTTCTGTATTAAATACTGTGTCACCTGTTCTTACCGCACCATTTGGCACTGACTCCAAGGTAAGTTGTGTGCAGGGGATATGGACCCTGGAGGTTGGCTCCCTAAGCCTCCAGGCAGGAATTATGAGATATTGGTACAGTATTTACAATGTAGAACTATTGTGTGTGAAGCTTATTTGTACATTAGGTAAAATGTTCTTAGGTATTGAGATTAGCAAAATGGAGCTGGCATAAACCTTTTTGTCCAGTTTTTATGGAGTTGAAATAGCTTATGCCCTTCTACAAAGCAAGCAATGTCCCTGAGCATGTGCACTCTCCTGGTCCATAAAATGAAATCTCATTTGTTGCACAGTTCCGCAATTCCACAACACTAGATACAAGTAATCCCTTTTCTTTTTAATTTAGAACTGGAACTAAAGTTTCCATTGGCAGTTTGGCACTAAAGTATATGATACTAACCATGCAAAGTCTAATGGGTTATATTACTAAGCGTCAAGTTCTAAAACCCAGCACTTCAGATAATGTTTATGCCCAAAATATAAAAGGGCAATACCGTGTTTTGCTAGTAAAATCATTGACCCTTGAAATTTCAGGCATAAACAAAATCGGAAGCTCTGGGTTTTAGAACCTGATGTTTAGTAAATATGGGGTCTATTTACTAAGCCTTGGTTGGAGAGAAAGTGCACTACGATAAAGTAACAGCCAATCAGCTACTAACTGCGTTGTCACAGGCTGTGTTTGACAAATGACAGGAGCTGATTGGCTGGTACTTTATCTCTGTCTACTTTATCTCCATCCAAGGCTTAGTAAATAGACCCCTAAACCCCTAAGTGCAGTAATGGAACA
Source organism: Taudactylus pleione (assembly GCA_031769625.1). Lineage (NCBI taxonomy): Eukaryota > Metazoa > Chordata > Amphibia > Anura > Myobatrachidae > Taudactylus > Taudactylus pleione. The sequence goes on from JAUIMM010000092.1 coordinate 35,273,899, forward strand.
CATCAGCTGTAACTGCATCAAGCAGTCACCAGAAGACTTATCACTACCTTCCATTCCTAGAACTATTTTTTTTAGAATTGCTTTTGTCAAGCCTGCCACATTAGGTATAGCTAAATGAGGTCACCATATGATAACTGAGTAACAACGTTTCCTATTTGAGAGCACTCCAACAGGGATTTTAATTGAACTGTGTGTGTTACTATTTATGAAACACACAAACAATTAACCAATGCTGCTAACCTTTAATCAATGCTGGCTTGTGTGATTGATCTGTCCAGCTGCCAATGCCTCTGGAGACTTGTCACTTCCAATAACACAGTTTTTATTGAGCTTCTTAGTTCTAATTTTTATTTATTGCTTAGTTTTTACTGTTTTGCATGCCTATTTTATTTTTTTACCATTTTATAAAATGAATGACTATATACTGTATATATGTATGTGTGTGAGTGTATATATGTATATACAGTATATATATATATATATATATATATATATATATATAATGTTGTTTCAGTTTGGTACTCTAGCTGTTAGTGCAAGGTATAGAGGGTGCCTCACTTGTAGCTTCCTCTTATTTCATCCCCAGTATCTCCTGGCTGTCCCTATCTCTTCACTGGCCCTTCCCCATAAGGACATTCCCCTTTTTTGGGTGCGTTATGTCCCTTTGAAAAATGGGTGGGTGCCAATGCTCTTTCTGGCGCAGGCTCTGCCTGCAACACAATTATAGTTTATATATAGTTTTATATATAAACTGTAAATTATTTATATGGGACTCTGACTTACTATTCCTGATGGGCTAAAGGTGCATACACGCGGTCCGATATCTATGAATTATATGAACGATAACGATATCGTTCAACGATAAATCATTCATATCGTTCATCTTTATGCAGTGAACGACCAACAATGCGCATACTCGCATGGATGATAACGATGTCTGTGGTCGTCTGTTCATGCAGGCCAACTTGGACAATATCGCCAAGTTTTGCCTGTTCAGAGATGTGGCAGGATGACTTCACTGAAAGATATCTAACATAGGCCCTCATTCAGAGCCGCTCGTTAACAGCAGTACGCTCGTTGCGTTCCGATGTTGAGAAAGCGCGCATGCGTCGGTGTAACACTGCGCATGTGCGTACGGCATATTGCGATTTTTTTTTGTCTCGTTCGTCAAATAGCGTACAGGAAGTGACATGTCAAATGTGATTGACAGAACAGGGCATTTTTGGGCGTTGACGGGGGTGGAGATGGAAAAACGCAGGCGTGGCGAGGCGTTTTTTGGTCATACATACATTATCAGATGCGAACGTCAAATGTGTTCGTACCAACTCATACGTCACTGGATGATCCTCTTTCCGTTCAAACTGCACGCACAGCTTAGGGTCTGGATTACTCGACCACATTGGCGATGGCCTTCTCCTCCGTCCCGGCCCTCCACAATGTTTCATCGATTAATCACGGCTTGTCAGAAAAACAATTAGTTTTGTATTGAAAACCAGCTTGTAATGTGTTTTGAAATCAGTTTTTTGGGTTAGCACAAAACCGTACGCAGGTGGAAATCATAGCTGCTAATGTCAGGATTACACAATCAATTAGCATACATTTGTTGGTGTTTTTTTTTTGGTTGATATTTGGTTTTTGTGCTATTGTAACAATAATGTCATCATGTTTGTGTGTATTTTTCCATTTTGCTTTTGTCTGGAGAATTTGCATCCTTATGTAAATTTTAAAGTGTTCTTTAAAGAGGCCTTTTTTTTTTTTATTTAGTTTAAATTTTTGGGGAGCTCGTTTTTGCCTTGTGGGCCAGGATTAAATGTAAAACATTTCTAAAATACTGTCAGAATACAATGTCGAACATTTTTTCAAAATTTATTGGAAACTAAAAACATTTTCAGGCACATTTTTGCCCCAAACATTTTTGGCAGTGTTATTCCCCCAAAAATTTTTATTTGTGCAAACATAAAAGGTATGGAAACTTAAATCTAAAAATTAAAAACAATTCACAAGAAAGGAGAGGGAAGTTTTGGCCAGAAAGGAATATGGGGCAAGCACAGAAGGAGTGTGGGAAAAGTAGCCAGTGCTGTCAACGTTTTTTCCCCCGTTTGGCTGTGAGGAGGGACACTGCCTGCGAGGGGGATTGCCCTGGACTGGCTTCTGCAGGGTCCTCAGCCGGATGTACTGGTTCCTCCCCTGCAGAGCCAGCAGAAATTCTGCGGCCAAGGCTCCCCTCTGGAGCAGACTCATCCGCCTGTGTCTCTGTTGGCAAAATGAGAAAAGAGTCACATTAGAATCTACATATTGGCACAATAACATTTCAGAGTTGGTGACATCACAATATTTACCTGGGACAACATGAGGAGCCGCAAAGTCTGGCATGTCCGTATCCATGTTGGACACGCCAAACACCTCCACAGCCTGCACACATCCCTGTGCCAGCTCTTCTAAATCATTCAACTCCAATGACACAGGGGTGGGACCCCCACCTGTCCCCCTTGCATGCCTAGCCCTGTCCGCCAGTTTTTGCTTCAGGCGATATTTGAAGTCGCCCCATCTGTGGGTGAAAATGGAACCATTATTCTTTTTTTGGGGGGGGTTTGATTTTAGGAGGGTCCAGTTTTTACTTACCGCCGTTTGACATCCCGGGCTAGACGGACATAATCACCCACCCTATTGACAGCACTGGCTACCTCCTCCCACATTCTCCACTTCTGGCTTGCACTCATATTCCTGTCTGTCTGTGGCAGGATGTCCACACACTTCTGAACCAAAACCTCCATCTCCTTTCTTGTGAATTGTGGCTGCCTTTTCTTTTTCCCTGCTTTGGCCGGAATACTGGGCCCAGCAGCCTCTTCCATGTCATCCTCCTCACCTATTTGTTTAAATGTTGAGAAATTTAAGCTTGACAACTTGCACTATATTATGTTTCAAAATTATCATTGTTTGGAAATGCATGAAATACTTACCGGCAGACTGTTGGCCATTGTTTCCCTGGTCTGTAGCCATTTCTTATCTCCAAACAAGAAATACACCAGAACGTTTTATTTGGCTCGTGACGTATTTATACATGCGTCCTTATTTTTCGGCCGCATCATTGATTGTGCGTTCCTATGATCCCTCCTTAATTTGTGTGGGAAAATAAACACTATTTATGGCTTGGGGCGTCTCGAGTCGAGGTGGCGGTTGTTGGTTGTTGGAGGTTACGTTGGTCGGAGTGGATTGTTGGCGGGATTTGGATTTGGCGTTGTTGGGAGTTGTTTTTGGTTTGTCTTTTTGTTTTATTTTTTTCCGTTCGCTTTTCTTGGTGTGGTTGTTTTTTTTGTCGTGTATTTTTTTGGTAAGTTTTTGGCCGTCTTACTTTTGTTCGCTTTGTGTATCCTTCTTTTTGTGAATTTTGGCTCGTTAATTTATTAAAAAATCTCCTTTGTTAGGTTTCTTTTGGCTCTGCCCCAATGACCTTTTTATCCGGTGACTTATATATCCTCTATTGGTAAGTTTATTTTTTCACTTGTTTATTAAATGTTCATGTTTATTTTAACGCAACTTTGTTTGACCTTACACTTTTAACCTTTGGTTTTGTGAGTCCGAAATGTATGAACTAATTCGTGCTTTTTTATCTGCGTATTTTTGGACTTGTATTTGCAAACTAATTAGCGTATTTTTATCTGTTTCTATTTTGACTTGTATTTGCGAACTAATTAGTGCATTTTTATCTGTTTCTATTTTGACTTGTATTTGCGAACTAATTTGCGCATTTTTATCTGTTTCTATTTTGACTTGTATTTGCGAACTAATTAGCGCATTTTTAAATGCTTATTTTGACCCGTGAAATTGGTTGTGTTTTCCCTTTAGCATTTGTTTAATACATTTGGGCCCAAATTGAGGTAGTCTGCGCACTGTCGTTTTGCTCTTTGCCCAAATGTGTGTTTCTCCCCTTTTCTGTTTTGTCTTGCACCCAATTTAGATTCCTAAATGCCCACCCTAAATTGTTGCATTGTTTATATATTATTATTTATAGGTTTGGAAAATCATGACAATACCCCGGCATGTAAGCATCATTGGATTGTATCATCAAGCTAAGTAAATTTTCAAATATTTTTGACCAAAAAAGCCTTACATTCAAATCTTGCCATTTCAGGTTGATCTTGGTCGGATTGTTCTGGCCATGCTCCCGGAAGCCGACCAACCTCAATCTCGTCCCAGGCATAGGCATCGTAGGCGTGCAAGGCCCCAGATATATCAAACACGTGTCACCCTTTTTGGAATGCCCGATGATGAGGTGTTAAGACGCTACCGTCTTCCGCCCAAAATCATCATAGACACTCTCTCATTAATAGAGAGTGATCTTGAGCGGCAAATTGACAGTCCTACAGCAATACCACCACTTATGCAATTTATGGCGGTGTTACATTTCTGTGCCTCAGGATCATTTCAAACAACGGTGGGAATAGTGGCGGGAATCTCCCAATCCTCCTTTTCCCAGATCCTGAGGGCAGTGATGAAGGCCCTTTTCAAGCACCTCCATCATTTTATTCAAATGCCTTTGGATATGGGTGCCCTTAGTGTGGCCAAGGCCAATTTTTACCAAATAGCTGGCTTCCCACACATCATAGGGGTTGTGGATGGTACTCACATACCACTTCAGCCTCCAGCACGGCTGGAGGCCATATTTCGCAACCGGAAACACTATCACTCACTGAATGTAATGGTGGTATGTGATGCCTCCCTCCAGATCCTGTCCCTCAATGCAAAATTACCCGGAAGTGCACATGACTCATTCGTCATCCGTCAATCAGCGATATGGCACAAATTAAACAACCTACAAGCTGGTGATGCGTGGCTTCTGGGTAAGTGGAGACCTTTAGTACATAACAATGTTAAGCTTGATACACAGTGATCCTGATGTTGTCACTTCTTTTTCACAGGAGACAGTGGCTACCCTTGCACGCCCTGGCTGCTCACTCCTTATTTGGCTCCCACACCAGGGCCACAAAGTAATTTTAATGCCACACTTACAGCCACCAGGCAAGTGGTGGAGCGCTGTATCGGCCTTTTAAAAGGCCGATTCAGATGCCTCCACCGCTCTGGTGGCGAGCTCATGTATTTGCTGGATATGGTTTCGAAAATTGTGGTCCTGTGTGGGATATTTCACAACATCGCCATAAGGAGTGGTGTCCCAATGCAGCCAGAGGATGCCTTGCCTGAGGATGGCCCCCCTGAGGTTGGTCGGAGGTCAGTATGTGGGGGGGCCATACGCGATGATGTGGTGGCCAGATATTTTAGGTAATTATTGGCAACACAAAAGTGTTTAGACACAATGTGGTAAGGATTTTTGGAGAACATCTAATTAATTTGATTTTTGTTTCCCATCTTCTGCTTGATTTCATAATCTTTGGGACTCAAACGATGACTACTTCCTGCTACCCTAAAAAATCCTTCATGGGGACACATTGGATATATATTCTGGAACCAATATTGCAACGCCACATTTGTGGAATCATGTTGGCATGCTCCTTCGTCAACCAGTTCTTGATTTTTCATTTCTTTTTTCATATGGTGTTTTATGGGTTGTATTTTTGGTTTTCACTGTGTGTATTGTTTGTGAATGAACACTTTGCTATTTTAGTTATGTTGTGAATAAATGTTTTGAGAGTGTAATTTTGGACATTTTATTGCCCATTTCAAGCAAGTGTAACCAGTTTCAACAACGTTAAAATTTATTAAGGGTTAATCCTGTAATGACGCAATTTGATCTAAATTTAAAGATGCTTTCTGGGTCAAAACCAACACCAAAAGGAATCCTGTACAATCAGTTGGCTTTGTAATCTCGGCCTAAGCAGGTTGCCCCCCAAATTGGAACCTGTAAAATGTAGTAATATATAGATTGTCAAACACAAAAAAAGGCCAATCAGATTGTTACTGTTAGGTGTTTCATGTGCCTGTTTTCCTAAAAAATACAACACACAATCTTAGTGACAATAATTGCAAATACTTGCTGGAAGAGTCTACTTATGTCAGTGTAAACAATCTAAGATTTGGAGACAAGGAATGAGACAGAACGTTAAGTTTAAAATTTTATTGAATACAACTATTTTTTAAGAACCAAAATAAATTAGGGACACAGGATGACAGACATATGGTCAAGGACCAGCAGCAGCCCGATGACGTAGCCCCGCATCCTTTCTACGCATCCGGCTAAGTCTGCCAAATGCCCCTGTTCCTCTGTGGGTTAGAAAAGTGTGGGGCTTAATACATAATTAATGAAAGCACATTAAAAAACAAGCCAAACAAAGCTAACCAAAAATGACAATATTGTGATCAAAAGCAGATTTACCCCAAAAAAACCAAGGCCCCAAAAATGGACACCCCAAAAATTGCAACAAAAAACATCAGATTCTGACAGGTGTGATATGTGTATGGGGAAATCAGCAGTAAAAGGTAAAGACAAGCAGAAATCTACACCAAATTCTGACAAACCCCCCAAAAAAAGGCACAGACACAGGATTACATACAAACAGTTTTATAAAAAAAAGTAAAAAAAAGAAAAAACATACCGTTCAAAATAACGCCCGGGACAGAAGCAACTCCCACGTCCTCCTCGGAGGTGCCAACATTCCCCAACGAGGTTGGAGGGGTGATTTGGGATTCAGGGGAGGGGGTAGTTACGAGAGGGGTGGTTGGAGGAGAGGGGGAATTGGGATGGAGGGGAAGGAGCCCCGAAACATCTTCCACAGGGTCTGTGCAGGCTGGGGAGGAGGGGGAAATAATGGAATTTTGGGGTGTGGAGGTTTGGCTGGGGGTTGGGGAGAGGGGCCAAGAGCGCCGTCTTTGACGGCGATGACGTCGTAGTCTTCGCTCTGCCCCTAAAAGATGGGAAACAAATTGTGGTTATTTTCAACCCTGACCTAGTTAAACACTAATTTTTGACAACACAAATATGTAAACATGGCCATGCAGATATGAGTGCAAAGAATAAATAGGACATACATGAAAACATGGCCATGCAGATATGAGTACAAAGAATAAATAGGACATACATGAAAACATGGCCATGCAGATATGAGTACAAAGAATAAATAGGACATACATGAAAACATGGCCATGCAGATATGAGTACAAAGAAAAACATGAAAACCACAGTCACAAAAACTTACTTTCCGCGATCTGCATGCGAAAGCATGCGAGCAAGCGGGGCGTCCGCCGTTGCAGGTCGGACCACCTGCGCTCCAGCTGGCCGATCTGGCGGCGTGAGCCGAAGGAACGCAGGCGGCCACGTACCTCCGCATATGCGGAACGCTTTTCCCTATTGGTGATGGGGGGAGGCTGGCTGGTGATCCTCCTGTCCATGACCTCGGTTAACACCATCAGCTCGCGCCTGGTGAATGCCGAGGCTCTCATGATGGCAATGGTGTATTTTCTAAAAATCAATTTTAATAAAGACCCGAAAATAAATTTGATTGGCTAATGTATTTGGGTAATTAACAGGACCAATTCTATTGGTTAGTGTATGAGTCATGTGTTCGACAGGGCCACAAATCTATTGAGAGTTATGATAGGCTTGATGCAGTGACATGCGTAAGCAAATTTAAATAAAGAAATGAACCCAGGAAAATATGCGTGGTTAAAAACAAATAAAACAAATGTTTAATTGTCTCAAACATGTATTTTGACAAATAACAGCGAATGTTTAAGCCGTACGTATTCTGCGGGTAAACACAAACACGGACAAGAGTAAAGTTTATTGCATTGCCAAAAAATAAAAATAAAAGAGCAATTAAGATAATTGATATATTGATTGGCATGATACGATTGAGGGAGGTAGGCAGAATAAAGGAGCAGGTAATCGGAATCTGACAGGCCCACTTCCGGTTTGTACTTGTGCGTGCGTTCCCTGCAAGCCACATTGGGGATGTACGCTCGCTATTTGGCATGCTCGTTAGTTAGAGGAGGGGTTGGTAGCGTTTGGGGAGGATGTTTAGATGCGTTTGAAATTACGAGCGAGTGCTTGAATTAACATATGTCTGTACGTACGCCGAACGTACGAATGGCCACTTGCGTCCGGGTCTGAATGAGGGCCATAGTTATCTTTCAATGTGTACACCCAATGTCGTTTGTCCTGCGCTACAGAAAGGTTCAAGGGAAATCGTTCAGTGATATTGTTGGTTGTGCAGATCATACCGTGTATATGCAGCTTTACAAATAAGTGGCCTATCCGTTGCGCTTAGATAGATTGGATGGTGAATTTATTTCTTCTTTCAAGGTGAACTTCAATATGCGGGTGCATAGAAGGATAAATACTGTCTGTGTGTGGGGGAAGCAAACTTCTAATCTCTGCTAATTCTCTGACAGTCGCCCACAATATTTCAAACCGCATATAAAAATATAATGAAATCTCTACAAGGATAAACACATATAGAACCTCATTCAGAGTCGGTCGAAGTGGCCGCACGGTCGTATGTCACCGATGTTCGCTATACTGCGCATGCGTACAGTTCGCAATGCGCGTGTGTAAACTAGCCGCTACAATCAGAAATTTCTCTCTCCTTGAACACAGCCAGGTCGGTAGTTTGAGTGACAGATTGAGGCGTTTGTGGGTGGTAACAGGGAAAGGTGCTTGAAAACGGGGGAGTGGAGATCTGAACGCAGGCGTGCCTAATTATGTGAACGGCGTTTTATGGGAGTGCATACGGTTTATAGGAGTGCATAATTAACAAAGTAGCGTCATGGCACATGTGACATGGGAGGTTTTTACACTGACATGATCGTAGAGCTTAAGAGAGGGTATGGTCAACCTTAAGCTCTACGACCAGTTTCGATGGTTCCCGGTGGTGTCGATTAATCCTTATATGCCCGGAGATGACGTGCAATGTGTGCGAGAAGGGGGCGTATTTTTTTTAATTCAGACCGCTTCCTCCCCTTGGTCGGCCAGCTACCGATCCGAACTTAGGGACGCAACTTGCGAGGGAATCATTTCAATATCCGGCCCCTTTTCCCGTACGACCGTGCGGCCGCTTCGACCGACTCTGAATGAGGTCCATAGTTCCGTTCCAGTGGGATTTACAGGATATGTTTCAATGGTGTACACTGATATTACCTATCATAATTGCTTTAATAATTAAGGGACTATAGTACAATCCTTGCTTGCCTTTGGAGGCGGTTTAGTGCCAGGAACGGATTGTTTGTGGGGGCCCAGGGGCAACAACCTGCTCTTGATAAAGGTGCATGCAGCGCCGAAACAGCTGTCGAGATTAGACTTGCTGTCCTAGGGTCCGGTGAGATGCATACTTACAGTTTGGTGACCACCCTGGTTTTGTTAAGTATACCATTATGAAGTTATGCTTCACCTTTGTTGGACTCTACCAGTGACTGATATGATTCATGCTGCTGCTCTTTGCTGCTATTGTGCTTTCTTTTAAATACAGACTTTTCTGCATTTATTAATTGGATGTGCTGGTTCTTTGAATTTACTATATATATATATATATATATATATATATACACACAGAATAAATATATATATATATATATATATATACTGTATATATAATATTCACCTTTACCTGTATTTATATTTCAATATCCCCCTTTTTTTTTGCTTACCCGTGCCTCATCTTCTTCTTCCTATCCTCTTCTGTCCATCTTCAATATGGGCTGCTTGAGAAGGACTCATGCTGGCTAGGCTGGCGTTAGCTCTTATGTGCTCTGCATGCAGCCTTTGACTTTGGTCCTCCTCTTGGGGATGAGACATTCTGATGTCATAATGTCATTACGCCTCGGTCCCTTGTCACACCACCAGCACTGCTCACCAACCAGATGACAGCTTCAAGTTGCCTGGCAGGGAAAACTCGGAGCCAGGACAGTCAGCACAGCCGAACGTGCCGCTCATGAACTTTCCATCGGGGTGGGCGTTCGGCACCCTTCCAGAATGGCAGAGCTTCAGGGTGTTGGGGTGGCAGTACCACCCCAGAACATTGTGCCCTGGTCAACTGAATCCGACACATCACCCTCCCTATGGCCCTGCAGTGTAGTCTGTGGGGACAATCTCCCTGATCGCCACCCCTACCTGAATCAGCAGCTGGGTGAAGAGAGAATATACCATTAGAGTGATAAGTGCACAAGCCACAGGATGAAGAACAAGTAATGCTGCCCATCCACTAGCAGACCTCAAAATGACTGCACGATTACAACATTGTAATCGTGCAGTTGTTTTAAAGTCTGTGATGTGCCTACACTGAACGAGCAGTCGTTCAGTGTAGGCACATCAATCATCTGCAAACATGCTGAACTTGACGTTATCGTCAGGTTGTCCAGCATGTTTGCCCGATGATAAATGTCTAAACGACGAGCGGAAGCACGCATCGCTGGTCATTTAGACATTTTTCTTAACGATTTGCAAATGATTTGCAACAATTTATGAACGATAAAGATATCGTTATCGTTCAATCGCTCAGTTTGATCATCTAGTGGATTTACATCTTAACTGTTGTGACAGATAGAGAGCGAGACCATAAGTTGTCTAGTTCAGTGCTAATGTGAGATGATTGATATCGCTGTACAGTAATCAGCCAGACTTATGCTGTCACTGAAATGTTAGCTCTGGTGATACATTGTTTCCCTAGTACTAGTGAAAGATAGCTGCTCACACTTCGCTTTGTGTAATTTACTTTATAACACATTTGTCAGAGACCTGTTGTGAGATCAATAGTCCTTGTAGCCCAGCTGCAAAGAAATAGGTTACTTACTGCACCTTTTATGAATGTTTAACATTAGTTGAAACAATTCAGAATACAGCATACCTCTTCTTTATAAGGGTTTTCCAATATAACTTAAATTGATTTGCTTTTACATCTGTATTTCATTATCTTATACCTCTATTCTTCTTGGCTCTACAGTGTATGACAGTCTCCAGAATGCTTACTGTATTGTATATAAATCCATAGAATGATCTCAGTATTGTATGGTGTTGATTTGGATGCTCTTTGCAGTGTACGGCAGTCTCTAGCATGCTCTCTGTATAGCATATCAATACAAGCTTTGTATTGTATTTGAGTCACCAGAATGCCCTAAGTTGCAGTTAAGCAGAGACAATCTGATTTAATTTTTCTAATGCACTATAATATAAAATGTATATTAACACCATCTGCTTTTGTTTTGGCCCTACCTACATTTGATTCAGTCCCATCTACATGAGGCAGCATTCATAATTTCTTCCAGGGCCACTTTAAATTCCAAATCCACCCCTGCTCAATCCACATCTGACTTGTGGGGGTTTGCAAAGTCCCCAACAAATTTGTTTGACAGGAATAACTGGATAATGATATAGTAGTCATAATAATCAAAGTAGTCTGCTATGACACTCACGATGCGCTTGTTCACATCATACAGTAAATTTGATTGATAGGGCAAAATTTACTAAGCAGAGGTTTGACGGCAGGTTCTATTCTATTCTAAACCCCGGTGGTTTGGTGGCGGTTTCTATTCTATTCTAAACCCCGGGGGTTTGGTTTTGCAGCAGTTTCTAAATTACAGCCCTGTTCTATTCTATTCGAAAATGTCTTTTGATGGCAGTTTTGCAGCGGTTTTGGCCTTAGTAAATCTGCAGATAGCAAAACCGCCGCCAAACCACAGTATCCTCCCCCTAATCCTAACACTCCCTCCCTGTTGCCTAACCCTAACCCTCCTCCTAATGCCTAACTCTAACCCCACACCCTAACCTCCCCCTAACACCCCGATGCTTACCTTCGGGATGCCGATGGTCGGGATACTGGTGCCGGGATCCCAACCTGTCAGGATTTCGGCACCAGTATTTAGACCGTTGGTATCTGCACGCCAGGGTGCTGAGTACATCTCCTCTAGCAAATGTGTAATGCATTAATGTGATAGAGGACCCTGTACTCACCAGCCCGTGTCTGGTGAGTGCAGACAGGATAACTATGTATTATTATAAATATGTTACATCATACTGCTACCCTAGAACCATGCAATGCTTACTGTTATCGATCTGGTGAATACTATACAAAGAGGCCCAGACCTTGCACTGTAGTAGCCATGTTCTGTATGTCGTCTCTAATGTTTAGTAAAACCTTTTACTCAGAACAATTAAGACAAGCAGACATTTCATAATAATCTCCAACTCATTTTGTAAAGGTTTGTGGGCCTATTTACAGGCATTATAGTCCAATGGCATGTGATATGAGCAATCACGCTTATCAGAAGTTGAACCACATCTAACATTTCTTGTGACTTGTGTTCTTTCCAAGTGAAAAATTTGGGATTGCACATTAGGAACTGGTGCTTTGAAATAATGTTTGATGTGTGGATTGACCCTTAGTAAAGTGAACGGTTTACAAGCAGCACACTTGACAAGCCAAAAAATAAAACCATGTGAACTGTTAAAACCACACTTCAGTAATTCTCACACAAAATGTTGCAGTATTTTCTTTATCCAGTATTTCAATGCCACTGAAAGAACAAGAGAAGATTTAACTGAAAGTCGTGGCAAATTCCCTTCTCATTTGTGAATTAGTAACATTTAAAATGTGCTGATTCTTGGATGTGTCCCAATGACTTAGAAGATTTGTGCAGCTTATTTTACACAGTAAAATGTTTTATGTGCCTTGTTGTTTTACCTCATGCTATTTCATCTCATAGCTTTGCATTCTGCTGATTCTGCCTCTCCAGAAATTAGTTTCTGCTTAATCATGGCATTTGAAAACTGCGTGAATACTTTATATGACAACGATGCAAAATGTTATTTTCAGACTTGACAATTTACCAATCACAAAGTCAGCTTTTAGCAAGCAATGCTGGTGATAATTTTTGTTATGAAACAGTCCTCTGAACATTAAAGGGAAATCGTTACACCAGATTAAAAACTGTCAGTCACCAACAGCCTGCCAATTTCAGTACGTTTGGTTTACATTCCTCTGTATGTATCTGCTTGGCACACACAGAGATTCTACATGATCCAGTTTATTGCAAATATTTATAAATAAAAATAATTGTCATGTATGACAAGTCATTTATGTATTGGATATTTAAGGGCAACTTTCTCTTATGGGCTATTTGGCATGGATCCTTTTACTTTTCTGTTAGATGTTTGTTTCTCTCTCTTCTACCTCACTGACACACATAGAGGAAACCCCTTAGGTATTCCTTTAATGGACTTTCAGATCATTTGTTGTGTGGTCTATACTGTATACAGTATGTAACATGGGGAGAAGCTTACCCAGGTCACAAATACCCTCTGATCCCAGAGGTAAACCATTCATATAAAATATACAGAAATAATACTGTACAGTGTACAATATTTAATCAGCGCTCACCTGATACAGTGTATGCAAGTCTGGTGTAGACAAGATCAAATTATTAAGATAAATGGACACTGTTATGGTGCAACAAATAATTTATTGTATGGTAAAAACTTAAGACTTTATAATTATATTTAAAAGCAATAGATACTAAATTAAAATATGATAATATATTGTATTGGTTGGTAATGGATAAGGGTAGACAGGACAGGTGAGGTAACATGAAGGAAGGATAAGAGTAGGGGATTTTAAAAATCATGAATCATCTTGGTTTAAAATGTACGCTCATATGAAAAAAATCTCCTTACAGACTCACTCCACCATTGTTAAATCTTGCGGCTCTGCCAGAGGACAGTTGGTGATAGCGCTAAATGGCTAATGGAAGTTCTTGTTGCAGCCTCTGTTTGCCGTCAGACTAGTGTATGTCCTCGGACTGTGCTGCTTGTGGCTGTGGGCAGTCTGGATGATATCACCAGCCAACACAGTAGTCACCAGTGTATAAGTGCCTTGGGGGATGCGCCAGTTAGCCTGGGACTCTGCTGATTAAGGGGTCTATTTACTAAGCTGTGTTAGGAGACAAAGTGAACGGAGGTAAGGTACCAGCCAATCAGCTCCTAACTGCCATCTTACAGGCTGTGTTTGAAAAATGACAGTTAGGAGCTGATTCACTTTATCTTCTAATTCTAACACAGATTAGTAAATAGACCCCTAACACTGCTGAAACTGTCGGGGCACCACTGTAAATGCAGTACTCAGTGGTCACCAGGAGCCATGTGACACCTAGACACAAAGGCAGGAACCCTTTACTCTTGGTCTTTCAGGTCTTCTAGTTAGGCTGCTGGAGGAAGAGAAGTTACCTTCTTTGAATGAAAGGCATGTATCCACGTCACCTTCTTCTTCATTTTCAAAGCTGAGATCAGCAACACTTGGTATGAACCTTACAAGTGATCTATCAGAGAATTAGACTGTAAGAAACTTCTTATAATAATAATATTTCATGCTTTAATGTGAGAAAGCTGATCTTAAGCTATCCACATGAGACTCCATTTTGTAACCGAATGGTGTATGTCTTTAAAGGTTATTCATAAGTATATGTTAACTGTGAATAGATCTGAGAGAGGTTTTAGTGACCTTCATAGACTCAAGAGATTGGAATGTACTAGAGATAACAACAAGGCCATACACCTTAACGTATGCTTGACTCCTTTTTAAGATAGATAAGAAATAATGAGGAATGTTTGTATAATTGATGGGCTCTCAGTAATGAACTGTCAAGAAATAATGAGTGTTTTGAAGAATCACACATATGTTACACTGAGATCAGTGTTTGTGAGATCACTGTTTGTAAAAAAAAAATATAAAACTGTTTGACACGCATTAAAGCTCAGAGAAATATTGGACCATAGGACTGATGATCACCATGTGGTATTTCTCTCATCAGCTTATTAACAAAGAGCACTCTGCATAGGGGCTCTGACACACATAAAGAGCTTTGGCCCGGTGACTGGCCACAGAAGATTCTGTCTTTAGATCTGTCAATTGGAGGTCCTTACCAAGATTTCCTTCGCTGATCCAAGGACGGACACGATGGGAGTGACCAGGACAGTGGGCTCTGATCATAACCCGGGTGAATATTCTTCTGCTCAGCCAGATTCCATTGTGTTGCAAACACCCTGTGTCTTTGTAAGGGTTCAGGTACGGATATCAATGTGTCTCAGACTCTTATTTTTTGTTTTTATTTTATGAAATTACATGTCTAATGAAACTTAAAAAATTTATACAGACTATAGTCCTTAGAGATTTGAATGTGAGAAATGCAAATGTGTTATTGTTATTTAACAGTCTGATTAATTGGTTTCCTTAGTTGGCATGAGTATTATCCCTTGATACACCTTGTGACCTTTTTACTTCCAGAGATCTAATAAACAGATATAGAGGTGCCTTTTGTCTTTTGGTAGGTTGCCATATTGATGGAGATTATCTCCAGACCAGAGTAGGAGAATTTTGGGATTTGTTTATAATTAATTTACCAGTCAATCTATATACCAAAGGTATGGTCATAGTGTGCCCAGACCTATTAAGGATACCCACCTTAGTAACAGAAAAAAATAGACTGTGTCTGATTTCATCCCCTAGGTAGAAGTTACCTCACACAATAGAACAGAATGTAATAAATCCACATATATGGGTAATACGGACAGTAAGCACCTGTCTGACTGTCAGACCCCCATAGATATTATATGCACAGTTTTAGGTCCTGGGGCAACAGAAGGGATGTCCAAACTCTTTAAAAAGGCTGGCATCCACAGAAATGGCACACTTGACCAGATTTAATTACAACAGATACCTAAGTCATATGGCCCCTACATAACAGTAACAAACTTGAAGGCAAACTTTTGAATTGGATAAAAGTGTCAGAACAGATCTTGTTAGAAAAGGAATCACGAGAAAGGGAAGAAAAGATGAGTTGTATGCCCTTTAAGGATTATTCTGAAGGGATACCTGTAAGGACAGTAGGTCCAGGTTGTTTAGTGGGAAATTATATTGCTAAAAAGGAATGGAGATGCCCCAATAGATATTGTCAAACATGTAATAACCCCAACGATAAGACTTGTTGAAATTGCAGTGCTCATTGGTCAGTAAGTTGTAAAGCCTGTAGACTGATGGTATCATATACTGAACCCAGAAAAGATAACAGAAGTTGGGATGGGGATAAGAAATACATAGACCCTTGCAAGAAAAATACATGGAAGTGTGAATGTCCTCAAGTTAAATTGTGGAGAGAGCTAAATTGTGATAATTGTAAATGTAAGAGAAGCGATGCAATATCTCCCTCAGCACCACCCTCTTATGAAGTAGCAGTTGGTACAGTCCCTGAAATGAAACCATCAACAGGATTAAGGACCTCATTCAGAGGCGGTCGTTAGATGCAAGCGGTCGCACTGAATCAGGGCGGCTGCTTGCATCCTGAATGGCCACCTCCTTATCGATCGCTAAGCTGTGGGTCACCACCCACAGCTTAACGACCGACCAGGTTGATGGTCGCGATGGTGATCACCATCGCGATCATCGGGGATTACGACCAGACCCTAAGGTTGGTTCTGGGCACTCGTAAGCTCCAGGGAGCTTTCTGCTCTGATGGAGCAGGAAGCTCCCCACTGACATCACTGATAATGTCAGTGCAGCCGCCCTCAAAACGGCAAGCGTTCCTTAAGGAATGCCTCCTTTTTGGAAACCACCCCCCCGGCCCGCCTACCAAACGGGGCGAGCTGTCGATCAACATCGACAGCCGCCACTTTGGTAACGAGCTTTGGAGCGACAGAGTTTCTCTGCATCGGCGCTTGCGACCGACTCTGAATAAGGTCCTAAATGCTGTACTTACACAGACATCATCTGGACAGGGAGAACAGGGTCCAAGGCAAGTTCACTGGTATAAGCCGTGGACTCCAACAGACCAAATGACTCTAGCAAGGGATGTGCCTAATATAAACAAAGACCATATGGGACTTGCACGTTAAATGAAACTGCTGCAAGTCTTTAATACTGCCACATGGTTAGATTTAGAGCAAATGAACAAGACCACAGTGGGCAATTTTGAGGCTGACCAAATAGCAAGGCAACCAGCCCAAAGAAATAATGTTGCAATAAGTGACCCAAATAATAACCATAGAAAAGAAGCTATCAGTGGGGATGAATGGGCGTTAAAATGTGAAGCTTATTGTGAAGGCAAACTTAATAATATGCCTACCCAATATATCCCACAAGGACATAAACAATCTGTCACTGATTACTATCAGCAATGTAGACAGACACATGTGGATTAAAGGGCTAATTTACAAAATGTTAGAGATTTAAGAATATTTAAAAATTCATTCCTAAGTGGCTTGAAACCTGATTTGCTTAAAGCTCTTAAGATCAGCCGTCCAGAATATGGTACTTTAATTTCCAATCTGCTCCTCATAATTGTAAGATCCATTGAGGAAGATGAATTAGATAAGCAGAACAAAAAGAAAAATACCCAATTGCAGCCTATTTATGTTGTGGAAACATCAGGAAAACCGCAACAGTTGGTGCCATTTGGGCAAAATACTGGTGCACACCTTAAAAAATAGGCCAACAGAGTCAAAGATCCCGAACTTGTATGCAGAATGATTTGTGTTTTCACTGCCTTCAAAGAGGACAGCTTAAAAAGGATTGCCCTCGTCTCAGTGAACCCAGAGCAGAACACATAGACAAACAAGCATAGGAATACAAAGCCATTGCATACTACTGTAAATAATGGTGTGATATTAGAAACACTTGAGCTTATTCAGACCCGCTCACTAGATGCATTCTTTCGCACCCAGCTTATGCAAATTTGGCTAAGTGACGGCACAGCAGACGATTGCACGGCAAGGCATAAGCATGCCCACTATGTCTTGGCATGCGATCCTTTTGTGTATGCAGACACCCACCAGCCAGTCTTAAGACACCCAATAGCGCACGTCATCTGCAGGCAGTCTATGCAAGCATCGGTACATTGGGTACCATCGGAAGCGAATGCAGCGCTTGAGGTTGACTATACCCTACCTCAATCACTGCGATCACTTCAGTGTAAAAAACAGCCAGGCGATGCTTACAATGACGTTTCCTTTTAATTATGCACGCCTGAGAAATTGTGTTGAGACTCTCAGCTTTGCTTTGTTATAGTTTTAATTTCAGCTTTAAACTTTGAGGTTTTTTTATCATAAACATTAAGCTGAGTAACTGCACAAATAGTAGTATATCAAGAGACAGGAGGCAGTAACAATATCCAGACTCGGTGTACAGAATGCTTACAATATAGAAGCTTTAACCAAATTGTTTGATAATGTTACAGTTTAAATATTTGATGTGCTTGAAATAATTATTTATGAACTGCAATTTAAAGTAAAGGTTATGGGACAGTTTAGATTTGTCCTCGACTATTTCTAAGGCTGCTCAGGAAGGTATGTGTCAAACAGTGAGACTTATATAGCTAATAACTTTTCTGACCCGATACATGAACATATGAAAAATCATGGAAATAAAGGACCAGTTTAGGAAAGCACATAATGATCCAGAGTATGATCTTGATGATAACGGATGGTTTTCTTGGTTAAACCCAGTTAATGGTTTAAGGGATTTGGTGGATTGATATCCAAAATCCTTTCCCTTATTGCTAAAAGCTTAGCTTTGTTTGTAATCATTTATATTGCAGTAAAACTTGCTATTATTTTGGATTAAAAAGTTATTTACACTTGACTGTTGTTTCTCCAAGCTACACCACAGGCCTTGATGATGACACAATTCTATGATAACATCTATGCCCTAGATGACATTCCAAGCTGCACCATTTGTGGAACAAGCCTAACTGAAGATGACAATCAGACATGTGGACAGTGCAAGACTATCATCATTTCCCTGAATACTCATGACAAGATGGACAGAATAAAAGACAATTAGAGACTGAGGACCGTGGACTTGCCCTACAGGGGATGGGTCAATGCTCCCAAGGAAGGTGGTGGTGGGGGGGTGATACTATGTATAAATTCATGTAGATGGGCTTTTGTGTATATGCACCTGTTCTTAGTATAACTCATAGCGGAGACACACAGAAATGGAACTTATAACTGTGACACCCAGAAATAGAATTCATAATTGTGACACCCAGAAAAGGAACTTAAGAAGAACTCATAGCTGTGATTGGGAATCAGATCAGAACCAGCATCCTATACCAGGACAAGAATAAATGACATGACCAGCAACTGTCTTGCATCACTGCTACAGTTGCTGGTCATATCATGAAGAAACTTTAAGAAGCACATGTCTTCATGGCTTTATGCCAGGTACTCTCTTAAAAGCTGCTGCTAAAGTTACAAAACACATCAAAATGGTGGACTGGGATTAGCTGTGGTTAGTAGCAGATGGAGATCACATGGGGCCCTTTTTAATAAAACTTCATTGTATGAGGCCTTTGCCCAGCATGTGCATGGTTACACTGGGTAAACACTGCAATTACTAAATGCATTTAATGCTGTCTGTCTTGCTATGAACAGTACACGTTGCATCACTATTAGGTTGGTCCGTGCCAGATGACAGGGAGCTAACTTGTTTGTTGGGACCCCTAATCTGAGGGGTTCCCAGGGCAGTGCCCCAGTTGTCATTCTTATAAACAGGTTCTGTGTTCATGGATACCATGGTACAGAAAAAGTGTATCTCAGCTTGTCATGTGTGATACGGCCTCAGTAAGGGATGCACAAAATGTGGTCCACAAGATGATGTTTATTTAAAAATACTTATGATACAGCCATTAAGATAATCTATTAGCCTACTCCAAGTGCTTTCCCAGATTTGAATGGGAACAGCAAAGTTCCCAAAAAAATGTGGCTTATCAGACTGTAGTCTGATTCTAATTCAGTTTGTGCCAACCAGGAAAAACTTTACGGGGAGCAAAAAGATCATGCCAGTCCAGACTCCTCCCTGCCAGGACTCAATGACCTAATTATTGGCTAACAGAGCTACAGTCATTTTCTGTATGGCAGATGCTGAAGAATGTGAGACTTTTACTCACTTTTACCCTTTACTGTCTAAAGCTAGTGGGAGAAAAGAGAGTACTCACAGAGAACAGGAGCTTAGTAAGTCATTTTATTATGGCTATGAATGCCTTTGCATCATCCATGCTTAGGCATACAGTAATATTGTTGGCCGAAGAAATGAATTGTCATAGTATTGTTGGCAGTAGGGTTGCTTTTTTCTAGTTGGCACCAGACATGGCTCAATATATAATTATTGGCTTTCCAATGCACCTAAGCTTCGGACTGTTAACACTAGCTACAGTATGACTCCGTTTTCTATAGTTTGCATAAGAAATGCTTATTTGTTTTCTAATTGTTGCTGGACACTTTGTATATTTTGATTTGTATATATGTAGTTTCAGTGACAAATGAAAGCACTATTAAGCAATATTATCACCCTCTGTACAGAATTATAAGTACAGTATATAAAATAAGCAAAATACTGTACATCATTTTTATAAATTTTCTTTATAAATATGGCCCATAAAAATAAGAGACCAGACAAAAACAAATTCCCCAGCACAGTGCACATAGGCAGGTAAATATACTTCATTCTATTGCATTCTATATAATAAAAGACATTTCAGAGATCTCATCACATATATTTGCAAACATACAATTTGGTTAAGCCACCAAGCCACTCCACAGCATCTCTGGTGCTCCTGACGCTACATTATAATAGCACCCTCTCTGGCCATACATTTATGCATTGATAATAGCATATACATTTATATATCTCTAAATTGAGAACTAAATCATCTAGGGGCACTCCAGGAACCTCCAATATGGTCCTACAAGGACCAGCGCACCCTCCAACTACTGATCCCATCCATGCCTCTCAGAACATTAACATACAGAATGGTGGTTGCTCAAAACAATTTCTAAGCCCATTACAGGTGTGTGTAAGAGATGGGTTAATCTAGACCAAACAAAAAAATTCCCCTAGCTTACACGGCCTGTTTCAGATGTGGACGCTAATGCAATCGCATTTGCAATCTCCCATCGATCACAATTTAAAAAATATGCTAAGGACTCACCTCCATCCAGTGCATAAAGAAGCCCACTAACAGCATCTCACATCATCTGCTCATGCACAGAACTGGAAACATTGGAAACATGTAACACAGATCTTCTGAGTAAGTCTAAGCTGGTGCAGACATAGCGGGTCTCCAGACATGCAGAGGGTCTCTCCTGCTGTGAGCGAGAATGCAGTGGCTAATTTATGCACACCCAGCAAACAGTGTTTTTAAAAGTTCCGATACACCTGCGTTTCCCTAGCCACCCTCCTTTACCTCCCCCCCCAATGCTGACTATCTGTCACTCACTTTGCGAATTAATCCTCTGTGCGAGCTTAATCGCAACACAATCGCTGCACAGCACAGTGTGGCTTACACGTATGTGCAATGGCTAACAATCGCTCAATCTGCTTAAATATCGGCATTTGCGTACAATCTGAAACAGGACCATAGGCCAATAAAGAATTTTGCATCCTTTATAATAGTAATTGCAGAGATCTCAGTACATATATTTGCAAACATATGTTAAACCACCAAGCCTCTCCACAGCGTCTCTGCATAATGGTGGTCCTAACGCTACATGATAATAGCACCCACTTTGGGTCATACATTTATGCATTGCTAAATGATAATAGCACGTATACATTTATATATTTCTAAGTAAAAAAATAATAGGAGAGATGAAATCCCATTTGTGCTTGATAAATACTGAATCATCAACTTAAGTGCCAGAACTTGCCTGTCATCAGCAGCAGGTCAACAGAATGTCCCTGTTGTGGCTGTACATGGCAGAGGTCGATCACACTTACAATCTTCTGAGTGATCACTACAAATGGATCCTTCAAAGCTGCTGTGTGCAGCTGGTATAAGTTTAAGGTGTAATTGCATGGACACACAGAGACAGCTGTTTTAAAAAATCTGAATGGTATGCCTGGACAAGAGTGCATCATATTATATTATGATCCCTGAATGCCATACCTCCAGGTGTGTCACATGTAATAAATAAACTCAAAATGAAAGCTCCAGCAATTAGCTACATAATAGCTGGGAACCAATCAGGATCAGTCTTTCATACCACTCAATCAAGCACCTACTGCCTCTGAGTGTCTGCTCAGCCATAAAGTAGCCAAGCTCTGCAAAGCTCCATTTATTTTGTGTTAGGTGCTCCTTAAGGGTGGCCCACTAAAATATAGGGTATTATTTTAATTTGCCATATGGATTACATTCTTCCCATTGGATTACCTAGAACCAAGAAAGGAAGAACATTTTAGGTAATTATTTATCAGGGAGACTATATATGAAGAATGGGGGAAATAACAAATCAATTTATTAAAGTGCCAATATTTACATTATACCAGTAGCTCTATTTTAATCTATTTTTAGAGACAAATACCTATACTGTGTTCAGCATGTTGAAGACAGTATTGCAGTTAGCACCTTGGTCTTCCAGTTGGAATGTAAAAAGTCTCATGTATCTTTTTTGTTAGTATTTTTTGTTTGAATAATACACAAAAAAACACAAAAATTAACTTTTTGACCCTGCTATAACATTCTTACAATAAGCCCATTGCAACATTTTGAATACTTGGGAAGAACTTTAGTTATATACACCTTAGCAACTAAGCTGACAGACGTGAAATTGGGTTTCCAATTCCCTGTGTGCCGATTGTCTCTCATTTGTTTTACTTGCAGAATCCAATTTCAGAAATGTGACAATAGATTTCACAAAGTGAGCCAGCTGAACTCAATGGAGACCTCTTAAACGTGCAGCTTAGATTTCCCATACTGCCATTTGTTTTGGATGGATTCACTATATGTTTAGCATTTACCTAGATTTCAAAGTGCCCTATTCATATGATGAACAGTTTATTGTTTTTCATTTGACAAGCCATGTTATCATTGCATTGCACGCACAGCGGATTTCTCTATAGAGGTTAATGCTTGTTTCAAGTTCATTTTTAGCACATTTGAAAATATTTCCTGATGACCAATTGGTTTTAAAACAGGCAAAGTGTTTCTATTTATGTGGCGTATAATTAGAATGGAAATTGTCCAGGCAGTAAACTTTCAATCCTATTCAACAGGAATAGTGAGGGGGTGGTAGCACAGAATGGGACTTCAGTTTAAACATTATCTCATTGGTCAAAGTGCATAAAATGAATGTGTTGTACAAGCATGCATCAATCTAATAAACAATTAGGATACTTGTATGTAACAAAGGGTTATTTACTAAGCACAGAGAGCAAATATGATTTTATAAAAATAAAAATGCTCTATTAGATCGCTAATTTTACAGCAATAAAAATATATATTTTGGGACAATAAGATACAGTAAATTTTAACAGCCACTGAATCAGAATTAACATAAAATCCCATACCTGTTATATTTTCATTAGAGACAAGTACATTCTTACAGTATTATATATTACATATATATTCAGTATGTTGCTGGTGAAAATAGTTGTGTTCTATTGAAATGTTGGAATATATAGTATTGTGTTTTTTGCCTATAATATATAGCGGACCTGATGTGTTTCTTCAGCCCAGCCGATTTCCCCAGAGGCTGGTGTGAAACTGCACCCCTGAGAAAATCTGCATTTAATCTTTTTGCAATATTGAAATACATTAATATTAGTGGCTGTTTTTGATATAAAGGAAACCTAAAGAAGCTAGCACATGTAACTCGGAAATAAACTAAATAACTAATATAAGATTGAAAATAAATCTGTACATAGCTTCAGACTTGCCATAGCTTAATGAGAATATTTTTAAATATATTCAGTATAAATAGTTTATTATTATTCTTTATCCGAATACATGTACAAATTTTGACAATACTCACATTTCTAATAGTTATTTACTCTATTTCAGGTTTATAAGTGTTGGCTTATTATATATATATTTTTCACAAGAGATGGATTTGGTCTCCAATTAGCCGGCTGCTAAAATCCATTTTATAAACTATTTGACATTTACTAGATTGAATATCTTTTGTGTGACTGGCAAGGAGGGTTTATTGCACCAAGAGCAGTTTTCACATTTCTTGTTGTTTTTTATATAAATTATTTTCCTACTATACAGAATTTGGTGGAACACAATTCCAGGTGGACAAAATATATACAGTAATTGGATTTTTGTCCATATAAAATTATGCTGTACTGTATTTATTATTTGTTATATATCCTGTTTACACACAATATATATTACATGTATCTGTATATATCCTCATATATACTGTAATTTGGGGTTGGGGGAGATAACTGGGATTGGAGAGAGAGAGAGAACGGGGACAGGAAAGAGAGATAGAGAGAACGAGGGTGGGGTGGTGGAAGAGAGAGAGCAAGAGAGCAGAGGGGGGGGGGATTGTGAGTTGGGGACAGAGGGGGGACACTCCTGAAATGCTAGACAGTGACCCAATGAATGACAGTTATCCATAACATGGGCTTTAAAGACTGTGGGTACTATTTACTAAGCCTTGGATAGAGATGTGAATGGAGATAAAGTACCCGCCAATCAGCTCCTTACTGCCATGTCACCCGCTATGTTTGAAGAATGACAGTTAGAAGCTGGTTGGTTGGTACTTTATCTCCATACACTTTATCTCCATCCAAGCCTTAGTAAATAGACCCACATCCTTTGACCGCTATGTACAGGGAGTTTGTAAAGTACTTCCGCAGTGACTGTTTTAAGTGACTGTCTGTCATATACTTAGCACACAGTCACTGCAGAGGGGCTTTCCGAACTCCCTATACATAATGAAAAATGGATGATGGATGAAATCAATAAATTTAGCATGTACAATATAATAGACTACTAGAGCATTTATATGATTGCAGTGTGGTTTCAGAACCATTTTCTTTACACCCACACACGTTTTATTTGACAAATGTATTGCTACCTTCAACAACCATATAGTAGGCAAAGTCTTTTCATGGTTTTTCAAAACACAATCATTACTTTCCTATCCCCCTCAGTATTGAAAGTCATATTGTATGAACTTTTATACAGGGTGTTTCACTCACTATTGGCCCCAAAGTTTTTCTCATACCTTTTAAAGTAATTGACGTAATTTAGTGAAATGTGACAGACATACCTTGGTCCATGAGATACATGAGGAAGTCATAGCAAGTGTTGAAAGTGTTCGCCATTAGCATCCACGCCAGCTGATCACACATGCGCAAAGTGAAGGCCAGCTGTTCTCCCTAGTCAGCAGCACAGTCCAAAATTCAAATAGGGGAGCCACACCAACTGCCAGTGAGGATGACAGTGAGGATGGCAGTTGGTGAGGTTCCCCTTTTTGAAATTTGGACTGTGCTGCAGCCCCATGCCTGGAGACACTGCTAGTCAGTAGGTATTACTGCTTCTGACAGTGGTGTACTGAGGCGTCCACATTCATTGTGTCTGTGTATTATGTGCCGATATGAACTGTACACAGCTGAACAACACCTATTTATTGTACAGATGTACTGGAAAACTGAGTCGATAAAGGCATACTAAAGACAATTTATTGAGCAGTTTTGAGGTCAGAAACCACCAGCAAAATTCACCATTCAGTTTTTGGTGAAAAAACTGGAAACCACTGCAATATTATTGGATGTCCATGAAGGAGGCCATCCGAAAATGTTCAATGTTTTCACACCCTTTTCACATTATTTTAGTATCAGCTAAAGTTACTACAGGGCAATTGGAGTAGAAATCTTAATATTCTACTACAAGCCCTAATTATCACTTATTTTTAGTAAGCAGATCACATTTCCCATAATTGTAATGGGAAATGTGATTTTGCCAAAGCTACTAAAAATAAATTGTGAAAAAATACAGGGGAAAGCCCTGTGATAATAATGCCACCTGGAGGTGGCATTATCCAGGGTCTCCCCCGGTTACCGGGCTCCTGCTCTAATGGGCAGATCAGAGCCCGAATCCGGCCCCAGTGATCAGCTGTGTGGTCTAAAAGCTGATATCTGCTAAAAAAAAATACAAAAAAATAGTACAAATAAAAAACTTACCCGAGTCCAGGGGCCGGTGATCGGGGCTCCAGGTGATGTCCTCCCTCCGGTCAGCTGGTCTTCCAGCCTGCACTGGGGCCTGGTCATCACCTGACCAGGTCCCAGTGCAGTATGGGATGCCAGCTGATTGGAGCCATGGAGGTCATCACTGGAGCACCGATGACTGCAGGTAAGTGTAATTGAGGGGGGTCACGGGGGGTCTGCGATCATGGGGGTGGGGCTTAGCACCGGGGGGCTGGGCTTAGGGACGGTCAGTCGGCCCATGCGTCGACACTTGTCACAGTATTTTTTGCAAAAATACCGTGATAAGTGTGCAGAGGGGATTCGCAGGGACAGAGCTTTATCACAAGCTCTGTCCCTGCAAGGGATTTGTAGAAAATCCCTGTGATATTGCCTAAATTCGCAGTGCGAATTCAGTCGGTAATATCACACTACAATCTGCATTACAAATGCGGATTGTAGTAAATAGAGCCCTAAGTATTTACATAGGACAAATGCAGAAGGGAAATGTAAAAACAAATTGGGTTAGTGTCCCTTTAAACCATTTTACAATTTCAGTGTCTTTCACTTAATCCAAATTAATCAGTAAAAATAAAATTATATTTTGTTAGTATAGTTGCAATAGCGTTTTAATGACATTGAGAAAGCTTTGTAAAGACGGCCTTCTGTAGCTTCAGCATGGAAACCCAATGGGATGACATTTTTAATTTGATCCATGCAGAGTGCACATGCCAATCAAATTTTATTTATGGGATTAGTCTGGTGTATTTGTTTGTCATATCCCCTTGAACATCCATCTGTTACCTCAATTTATTTTTGTGTCATGTACATTTATATAAGAATAAACAGAGGACTGAAGAGATTGGGAGAAAAAAATTTATTTCTATACTTTCTGTTTCTCTCTTTAAGGGGACATAAACTACATGATAAATATAATACCTCCACCCTTTTTAAACTTGCTTTTATCTAGGTTTAAATGATAATGACGAAGCTTTTGCCCTCAGGTGTACTGTCAATGGAAAAAAAAGAAACATCAAACTTGCCTGTCTATCTCTGACAAGTGTCATTATTCACTCTCACTGAGAGCAAAGTGCACTCAGACAGATGCAGCTACATTCTAAACATGGAACGCACCCATTCATGATGCACATGCTATGTAAAGCAGTTACTGGAGGTTCTCTAAATATAGTCTGAAAAACACTAATAGTGAGTCAAATAAAATAAATGTTCAAAGTGGATTTATGGCAAAATAAACTAAGTATATTGCTTTGTTTAACTGAGTGATTTTTAATTTCAGTAACAATATTAGGGAAAAGCCGGAGCTGGCAATATGGCTGATATGGCAATTGCCAGA
Source organism: Taudactylus pleione (assembly GCA_031769625.1). Lineage (NCBI taxonomy): Eukaryota > Metazoa > Chordata > Amphibia > Anura > Myobatrachidae > Taudactylus > Taudactylus pleione. Next base: position 35,301,154 of record JAUIMM010000092.1, read on the forward strand.
AGTGCTGCTGAGAGCATAAGTGCGCTGGTCTGGACTCCCAAACTTTTGTTATAATGGGCTCCTCCACCTCACTCAGGCTAGTAGCACCACTGTACTGGCTGTTTAAACTGTTGGCTATTACAGATAGGCGTCAATTTATCATATGTCACAATTTAAAAGCAGATGGGATATGATAATTATTTGCAGCGACAAAATGAAAATTTTTCACCATCAAAGTGCTGGAAGCAGAGTGATAACGTACGCTATCACTGTGCTCCTGAGTTCGGCATCTGTGTGCTAACTGCGCATGTGCGGCCACCTCATGCATCAGTGGTGGGCCCTGGAGAAGGATCCAGAGGCTACTGTAGGCTAACTCCATCTGCAGTTGGCAATATCTATTTAGGCAAGCTCCAGAAGTCTTCACTTTTGGAAGCTTGGTAAATCTGACTTCATAAAAGCCCCCAAAGAAAAATCTATCTATAAATATGCCCCATAATGTGGCAATTACCATCAATTGCACTCATAGATCATGAGATTTTAAAAGCAGAAGCACTTCCAACTGCCACTCATCACAAATATCTGAACTCAGCTCTGACAATAGCCACAAGTTCAAACCATTTACAGACTGGTTGAGCCCCTACTGGCAAGCGGGTTGATGGTGGGGCACTGCGTACGCACAGCGTGTGCAATGCATGTGCGCAAGCCCTGGAGCGAGTGAGAAATTCACTCGCTCTGGGGCTCGCTACAAACGGGGGGCGGCTGTCGATGTTGAAAAGGGTTCCCTCGATGTTGATCGACAGCTCGCCCCTGAAGAACGCCTGCCGTTTGTGGGCGGCCCTACTGACATCACTCATGATGTCAGTAGTGATTTTCCTGCTCTATTTGAGCAGGAAGCTCACTGGGGCTTGCGGCAGACGAGACCCTACCACAAGGGTCTCGTCGCAAGCCCGATGGTCGAGATAATCGCGACCATCACCTGGCCGCTCGCAAAAGCTGTGGGTGGTCACCCACAGCTTAGCGAGCGGCCAGGAGGCTGGGTTAAAAAAAAAAAAGCGTCCGCCCTGATTCAGAGCGAGTGCTCGCTTTTTGCGAGTGCCTCTGAATCAGGCGCTTAGTCAGGCCCTGACCTGACTGCATATGTCCCAACTACAAAAGCACAGCATTTCAAGTTTCCTTTTGCAGGCTACTTCATACCTTCCAACATTGGGGAGGAGGGGAGCGGCATATTGTGACCCTGCCATACAGGGCGTGGCATAGTGTATAGATGCCACGCACATTCGCACAACACTTCTCTGCCAAGCAGAGCAGCAGGTGAGATGTAGACTTCTCAACCTTGGCCAGCGGGTGGGATTGTGGGACACTGCCCAACAAGCAAGACTCTCCTGCCAAAATTGAGATGATTGGGAGACACTGAAATGTAATATTTCCTATTAACTACTTGTCGGCACTTCAAGAGCTTCAGGACGCACTAAAATTCATTGGAAAGTGTGTGAAAGAAACGTATTTAGCTGCTGATATTTGCGAAGTCAAGTTATATATAAATGCTTCAATAAAGTACTCATCTGTAGCACTAGTGGGTTTTAGTGCAACTTTTGTCTTTGCTTATGGGATCCTGAACTGAAAACATGATATTATACCGGTACACATATTACATAAAAATGACAGTCAGCTAAAAATAACCAACTGAAATTCTCTTTAAATCATCTTCAGTTTCCAGTTATACAAAGAACTTTTGAAAAAAAACAAAAAACGAATAATAATAATAAAAAAAAAAGAGAATAGAGCATGAATTTTTAGAGCAGGTTCCTGGGAAAGAAAATGACAATGATCTTTCAATGTGATGTTAAAATGCTAAAAAGAGATCAAAGCTATTTTTCTTTCATACCGGCGCATACAAACCATTCACAATGCAGTGATTGCTAAACTGCGATATTGACGTAACTATTTGCATATAAAAATATATTTTTTTTCATATTGTAACATAAAGCTACTAACGAAGATCCCACAATGCTGTTAGCTTGACTTGTCTTCTTGAGATGAAGGCTTGGCAGGAATGACTGCTTACCACATCTAAATTCATCCACTTTACATTACACGCAAGGGGATGCTAAAACGTTTTTTAATTCATGAGTCATAGATTGAACAAGAAGGAAATTGCTTAAAATATAAAAGAACAACATTTCAGCTTTTAAAAGCAGCATCCTTTTTCTTGTAACAACAATCACTGAATCTCAACATTTAAATGCCACTGGTTTGTGAATTAATGGACACCATCAGCTTCCTGAGCATCCCATTATGGAGTACAGATAGCCTTGTGCATCACCTATCTGCGCTTCATTTGGTAAAGCTTTTTTTGTCACACTTTGTGCTGTTTGCTATTACAATTGGAGATGATTGCAACTGCAAGCTAAATACATACTCAAAGCAGTGTAAACAGCATTACAAATTACAAAAGTTCAAGTACAATGTCATGCCCATACATAAGGTTACACATTGGAATTACGGGAGGGGTAATTTAAGATAGCACTTTGAAATCTTATTTTCCCGGTTTTGATGTTATATACGGTTATATAAGTGTATTTGAGCCTGTTTTACAACAAGACAGGGGGCCGGATTAGGCAGAGGACGCAGATGCTATTGCAGCTGCTAACATGGTAGCAGCTGCAATAGCACTAATATGGTAATGCAGCAGGAGGCGTCATGCCTCTTGCATGCATTACTGATCCGAGCTGCGTTCTTGGATGCAGCATTGGATCATCTGTGCTACCATTGTTCAGCGTAACGCAAGCCGGCTGCCGCAGATGAGTAAAAGAGGCCAGGAAATCTCAGTCAGTCTAAGGAGATCCTGGCATCTCCTCTCCCCCCCAACAGCGGTGACACACCTCATTTTTTAGAAACGGAGGCCGTTGCCGCCCCCTGCCCACCCAGAAATGGCAGCAGACTGTCACACTGACAGTCTACTGCCGCACTGCGGTCATGCGCCGACATAGATTCCCGAACATCTGGAATCTGCGATCAGTAGTGCATGTACTGCTGAATCAGGACCAGTATGGCAATTTTGCCGTTGAAGATGGATGGATGGAACAAGTTAGGGACATCCCTAATGCATAGTTATCTAGTTGTAATTCCTTTGTGTCTGAAATGCTAAAAAGGTTGATATTTTAATGTGCACATAATATTGGTTACAACCATAATTTGTGGAGATTAAGTGCATCACCTGGAGGAGTAGGAGGGGAAACATTGTGCATTGCATTGCACCCTAATAAACCTGCTTGGACAAGTCTTTAATGTAAAGGTCACCTGTGTGTTATGCTGCCTGATAAGCTATAACCTTTATTATTGGATATATGTCTGGGAAGTGTCGGAGACAACAAAACATAATGAAAGCATCACTGCATCACATTAGAAGGGAAAGGCGGAGACGGACCTCACGGTAAGACTTTACTAAGAATGGACAGAGATTGCACAAACTTTAAAAGTGTTCTGAATTTGCTTTGTGTTTCTCACCTTATTTTGGTTTCCATTAAATGTTTGCACTAGATGCACAGTCTACTACCATGCCTTTAATGTGGTAATCAAACAACACTTAACATGAAGACTACAAAGAGAAGCCATGCAGACACTCTTGTTGTAGTGCATTGGAATTCAGTGTAATTATCTGAAGTCATATTCAGAGTCTAGAGCTTGTCTTAGAATACGGGTGGAGGTAGGTCAGGCCCAGATTAAGGGTGACATGGGCCTGGGGCTGATAATGATCAAGGGCCTGCTGTAAGTAGAGGAGGAGCTGTGACCAGTGCAGTGTGAGTTTGGGCAGTACCATGTGGCATGTACCCTCCCTACACTTACAGATCCTCTATATAAAAGTAGAAAAATTGCATAATTGTTTTTCTTACAGAGAATTGAAGCATAGACAGCTGCAATAAATAGGGTGATTATCTCTAAGAAAAACAATATATACTAACTCTATGCTGCCTTTAAAATACAGTTTATTGGGAACTTCTTTAGTGCACCTAACAAACTCACCTTTTTCTATTCTATAATTTATAGGTAACTACTATTGGCCGATTTTATTAATTCTGTTTATGAAAGATTGAGGACCTCATTCAGAGCCGGTCGCACAGAGCGTGCGGTCAGTCTGAATGAGGGGAGGACGTCTTGAATTTTCAAGACGTCCTTCTTTGCGGTGGTAAGGCTGTGGGTTAACACCCACAGCCTTACGACCGCCTAAGGTGATGGTGGCGATGGTCAAGACCATCGCGACCATCGGGGCTTACGACGAGACCCTAGGGTAGGGTCTCCCTTGTCGTAAGCCCCAGAGAGCTTTCGGCTCTGTCTGAGCCGGAAGCTCTCCACTAGTGATGTCAGTGGGGCCTCCCCCAAACGGTAGGCATTCCCATGGGAACGCCCCCGTTTGGGCTGCCACCCCCCCGGCCCGCCTTCCAAACGGGGCGAGCTGTCAATCCACATCGACAGCTCGCCCCCCTTGGATCGAGACCCTCTACGACCGGCGCTGTCGGTCATAGCGGGTCTCACGCATGCGCACGATGGTGCCGACGCCGTCATGAGCATGCTCTGTGGGGGGCCATTGACCCGGTCCGAGCGCATCGGCGCTAACGACTGGGTCTGAATGACCCCCTGAGTTTGAGGTGGCGATATGACATCCAAGATGAAATAGCAGTAAGGCATTCAGTAATGCAGGTCACCACAGATGGTGATAAATCTAGAGGATAGATAAAATTGAGTGTCATCTGCTTACAGATGATACTAAAATCTGAAAGAGCTAATTAGTTTGCCAAGAGAAATGGTATAGATTGAGAAAAGCAGAGGAGATAGTACTGAGCCTTGTGGTACTCCAACTAGAGGAAGTGAAGAGGAGGTGAATCCATCGAAACAAATACTAAAAGAGTGAGTTGATAAGTAGGATGAGAACAATAATTGGACTGTATCCTGAAGCTCTAGGGATTGTAGTGTTTGTATGAGAAGAGAGTGGTCAGCAGTGTCAAATGCAGAAGAGATATCCTGGAGAATATAATGTGAGTAATGGCCTTTAGACTTAAGCTGGGTACACACTGGATCGACCGGCAATTGATCCGATGTTCAGGGAAATTTGCCTTCACCCTGAACATTGCATAATTGCCGGTACACATTACCTGATTCAATGAATGATGGAACGATCATGAGATTGGATGTGCAGCATGACCAACCACATGGCATAGCATGTTACCGCACATTGGCATACACACTGAGCGATATGCCAGATTTGTCGTTCCAATTTGGCCAAATCGGACTGATATTGCTCCAGTGTGTACCCAGCTTTACCAGTTATCAAATCATTCACCAACTTAGTCAGTTCAGTCTCTGTGGAGCGTTGAGCATGAAAGCCTGCCTGAAGTGGGTCCAAAAAGTTGTGTGAGCCAACAAAGTGTGTGAGGCAGGTGTAGGCAAGTCTCTCAAGTAGCTTGGAGGGACAAGGAGGTGAAAGATGGGACCTTACTTTGAGATAGTTAGTCAGAATTGTATGTTTTCAGAATAGGAGTAATCACTGCATGCTGAACACTGATGGAAAGAGACCAGTAGAGCAAAGATGGGGTACCTCAGTCCCGCTGAACCATTTGGTCTGGCCCTCAGAGCTTTTTATCTGCTAGCCTCATCTGGCTAGGAGGGTGCCTAGAATGGCACCCTGCAGCCAGAATCTATGCAGCCGTGCCACCTGGAGCTTCCTTAGGATGCTTGAGATGGTCACACCACTGCCCTTACAGCTCCCCGGAGCATCCTCAGGATGCTTCGGGCATTGCAGTAATAACTGGCGATTGTGGCCCTGCCCAGTGTGATGTCACACAGGCGGGTCATGGCCTGTACCAGGCTCGCAAATAATGTTATATATCTCAAAATGGCCCTCGGCAGAAAAAGTTTTCCCCACCCCTGCAGTAGAGAAAAAGAGAGAGAGGGATTAAAGATTTTAGTTCAGTTCAGAAATAGCACAGGAGATAGATCTATACTGATTTGTGAGGGTACTGGATGAAAACTAGAGCTGTGCGGGTCCCGTTCTCAGAGAACCGAGCCCACCCGAACTTGCAGATCCGAGGCGAGATCCAAGTCCGGCTCGGGTTTTCCCACCTGACTCGGATCTCAAAGTGAGGCAAAACATCATCCAGCCGCTGTCGGATTCTCGCAGGGTTTTGGATCCTATAAAGGTTTCCACGCTCGCTACCATTTTAATTCCGGCTGTGGAGAGTGAAGAGGAAGCTAGGGAGGGGCTGTGCTCTTGTTGTCCATATTGGCTGTGCTGCTGCTGTGCATAGGGACTGGCTGCTGTTGTCTATAGGGGCTGGCTGTTGTCCATAGGCGCTGGCTGTTGTCCATAGGGTCTGGCTGCTGTTGTCCATAGGGGCTGGCTGGGCTGTGCTGTTGTCCATAAGGGCTGTGTTGATGTCTTTAGGAGTGGTACTGGAGGCAGAAGAGGGGGGCTTAAGTGGCTCCTGTGTCACTGCAGTCCATTAAGGGGTGCTGCTGTGTTGTCCAGGGGGTGCTTTGTCCATCAGGGGATTTCTTCACCCCCTTTGTGAAAAACATTTTAAAAGTTTTTTTTTTCTGTGTGTGTGTGCGTGTTAGCCGCACTTATCAACAACGAGTGCTGCCTGTGTCATTAATCAAGGGGCTGCTGCCTTGTTCAGGGGTGCTCTCTCCCCACCTCCCAAGTGCAAAAAAAAAATATATATTAATATTATAAGTGTTTTTTTTCTGTGTGTGAGCACGTTAGCGGCACTTATCAACAACGTGGCTGCACCAAGCATGCTGCCTGTGTCATTAATCAAGGGGCTGCTGCCTTATTCAGGGGTGCTCTCCCCCCAAGTGCAAAAAAAATATATATTAATATTATAAGTGTTTTTCTTTTCTGTGTGTGTGCACATTAGCCGCACTTATCAACAACATAGCTGCACCAAACGTGCTGCCTGTGTCATTAATCAAGGGGCTGCTGTGTCCATCCAGGGGTTGCTGTGTCCATCAAGGGCAGGGGCTTCTGTGTCTATCCAGGGTCTGCTGTGTCCATCCAGGGGTTGCTGTTGCTGTGTCCATCCAGGGGTTGTTGTGTTGTCCATCTAGGGCAGGGGCCTCTGTGCCTAACACGGGTCTGCGGTGTCCATCCAGGGGTTGCTGTGTCCATCAAGGGCAGGGGCTTCTGTGCCTATCAAGGGTCTGTTGTGTCCATCCAGGGGTTGTTGTGTAAATCCAGGGCAGGGGCTGCTGTGACCATCCAGGGGCAGGGGCTGCAGGGGTGTATTCGTAGAAAATACTGACACTTAGTGGAAACACAGAGTATTCATAAAAAATATTGTCACACTGTAAGTGCCAAACACAGTGTATTTGCAAAAAATATTGTCACACTGTTAGTGGAAAACGCAGTGTATTCGTAAAAAAAATTGTCACACTGTAAGTGGTAGCGCAGTGTGTTATTCTTTTCTTATTCATAAAAAAGTCTTGTGACTGCAAGTAGAATCTTTACAATTTTACAATTTAATAACACAAAGTTAGCAATAAAAAAATGCAACTTTTCACTTCTTTCCTCAAGCATGAATAAATGATTAGTCTACATGTCGACTACAAGACCACAACAAAGTGCTACATAAAGTGCATTATATATTAAACATAATGACATCACAAACACCTCAGCTTTACATAAACATATTTTCAAAATGTGAAAATAGAGGATATGGTTTAAAAAAATGGAATAAAGCAGCTAAAACTGCGTTCTCTGATGATAGTGTCCTTTCTCCCTACCCATGGCCCCTACCTGAATTTCAGCAAATCACAGTGGCAACTCCATGCAACCATACAACCATATTCCAGAGTGCAGCTGCTCCTCCTGTAGCCCAGGTCAGAAGGTGTGTAGGGTGTGTGGTGAAATGGACTAAAATGGAGCTCACATCCACTAAAGTGGACAATGAATCCCCAATCTAACAGGGAGCGCAGCTGTAATTTATACACAACACAGGATGGGAGGACGATATAGGCTTGGGTGCTGGTAGAATTCGGGGTGATGTGTACATCATCTTCTTCACACAATATTAATTTGTCCCCGCTGGAATCCACCATTACAGGTGCCTTTTGCACGTAATTGACGGTAAAGATCTCCTTTTAGAATTTGTAGTTCATTTTGATGGACATCATCTTTTCCACATTTTTGGGGAAGTAGACTCAGTGCATGATTCAGAGCCGCTCGTAAGCGGCCGCTCGTTCACTCCGAGCGATGTTCGCACATCTGCGCATGCGTATGGGTCGTAATGCGCGTGCGCCAACCAGACAGTGCGGTCGGAAATCGTGTGATCGCAAAATAGCGAGTGCCTGCTAATTTGAGTGACAGGATGAGGTGTTTGTGGGTGGTAACAGGGGAAGGTGCTTGAAAACGGGGAGTGTAGATCCGAATGCAGGCGTGCCAAATGGTCAAAACGGGCATTTTAAGGGTGTGCATAATTAACAAAGCAGCGTCTTTGACCACGTCACTTGGTTGTCTCTTAGCCTGAACTGTTCGCATGATTGCGGTAGGAAAATCCAACTGCAAGCAGTTCAGACGCCTTTCGATGTACTCGATTAATCTAATAAATAGCGGAGATGACGTATGATGCGAACGGCCAGGGGGCATCTTTACAAAATAGTGAGCGCATGTTTAGTTCGCTCGCTCAGACATAGAGGCGTCAACAGACCGCAAAGAGTGAGTGCTCAATTTAGATAGCGGGCCCCTTTTTCTGAACGAGCGAGCGCAAATAGCGTCCGGCTCTGAATCAGGCCCTCAGGCCGATCACTGACATGGTTCCCGGCTGTGCTGAAAACTCTTTTTGAGTACACACTGGAGGGTGGGCAGCTCAACTAAAGCAAAACCAGTTGGAGCAAGGGCTTCCAAATTATCTTTTTTTTCCTGCCAGTAGTCAAATGGAATGTCTGACCTGACATGCCTATTTTGATGCTATCATTAAAGATTTTTAAATAGTCCTCAACCATTCTTTGAATGGTGACCATACCAGATGGAGTCACAGTAGAGGTGTCATTAATTGTAGGCAATTCTGAGTCTGACCCAACCAGATGTCAAAACTTGTTTGTGTTGACTCAACTGCATCACCAGTGGGTGTTTTGAATGTTTAGTTTTTTCTCAGCATATGCACTTGCTGGAGAAACTGAAGGAGAAGCCATCGCAGCATCATGTGCCACTTGAGCTCTTCAGATCTGTGTCCATGGGGAAGAAGAAACAATGTCTTCATCCCTTTTTGGATGAAAATCCACTCCCAGCAGCAGGCATGATGCTCAAGGATTCTCAAGAAAGACACAACGTAAGACTTAAACCTTAAATCTGAAATCTTGCATTTGCTCTGTTCCACTTGTCCACATATCTGTGCTGGTGAAGTGGACAGTGGGTACAATGGCAGTTTGAAGGCCACTAAGTAACTATGTGTTTTTTTATGTCCCTCTACAGGTTGGGAAAAAAGTGGAATCTTTGCTAAGTATTATTTAACAGTCAATTGTTTTTGAAAGCACTCTTCCTGATCCCCTTCCGGGATGAAAATCCACTCTTAGCAGCAGAAGCAGGTGCAGGATTCTCAAGAAAGACACAATGTAAGACCTTAAATCTTAAATCTTTCATTTGCTTTGTTCCGCTTGTCCACATATCTGTGCTGGTGGACAGTGGGTACAATGGCAGTTTGGTGGCCATTAACTAACCAAATTTTTTTCTTCATGTCCCTGTAGAGGTTGGGAAATGCTTTTCAAGTGGAATATTTGCAGAAGATTATTTAACAGTCAATTGTTTTGGAAAGCACTACTAGAAGTCTTCCTGGTCCCCTTCTGGGATGAAAATCCACTCCCAACAGCAGACATGGCGCTCAAGTATTCTTCTGGGGCAAGGACTGATGTGAATGAGTAAAATATTTTTTGTAAATGCCTCCCTTCCCCTTCTCCCTTATAAATTTACTTCGGAATCAAAATTTTTTATTTAATTAACTACCAATCAATTCTTTCTGCCCCTGCCTTCAACTACATATATACTCCATTTCCCTCAGGCCTCTTGAATAATAAAAACATTTGTTTCCTGATGTGCCATGTTGGAAGTTAAACTGTGCATTTGTGCCGCCCACTGCTTTCTGCTTAGCTTAGTCAGCCAGCTAGCTTGGTGCAAATTCTGGGCCTAAACTGAATAAAAATAATGAGTGAGAATAAATGTTATTGAGGTTAATAATACTGTAGGAACAAAAACAGGCACAAATTATGTGATTTTAGCTGTGTTTATGATCTTTTTAGAAAAAATACAGATCCAAAACCAAAATACAAAACACGGAAGGGCGGTTTTGACAAAACCAATCCAGATCCCAAACCAGAGGAGATACAGATCCAAAACCAAAACACAGGGGTCGGCACACATCTCTAATGAAAACAGTACAGTAAATACTTGTGGCATCAAATGAAGAGAAGAACGCTAGATGGTTCAGGGAAAAAATTGAGCAGGTTGATGACCAAGGAAGAGCATACCATTTCTTGTTGGATTTTGTCAATATTGTCCTTGAAGTAGGAAGCAAGATCTGATAGTAGCCAGAGGGTTGGGAGTTGGAGGGGTGAGAAGTGATTAAAATATATAAAAAAGTAACTTGGAATTAAACTCTTGATCAGAGAGAGAAAGTGTCCACAACCTTTTGATAGGAATGATAGTTTTGTATGTGAGGAAGTTATTAGGAGTACAATATTTACGCCACTGATGTTTTACTCTCAGTTAACTTTTCCTGTTTTCTTATAATGTGATGATTCTCTTACAGTGGAAACTTGCTCTGACACTAAATTATTAGGAATATTATGATGTCTGAAAACCCTGTGACCACTTTTTTTTATTGGATACCGTGGGTATCGGGAGCGCGCATACCCGCAGTATTCCAAAATTGGGTGTGAGGGGCGCAAGGTTTTTTACCTCGCTAAACCTCGCGCTCAAGTGAATATGCCCCTATATATTTATTTAATGGGGCACAGGACATTTTGCAGACAATAGCCATCTGGTGCTCTGTATGGCAAGGATAGTCTCAATGAAAGATTTTGTCCTCATCACATCTGTTACAGGTTAAAATGGGATTTCTACTAGTACCTTAACATCCCCTTCCCCCTCATCTAACAAATAAATATTGTGTAAAAGTTAAGCAATTTATTATTTTGTCCAAAGCCCTTTTATGCATTTGTCATGTGTTCTTGTTTGAGACTGTACTATGGACCTGATTTAGAAACGGATACAATGCTGATGTTTGGTTGAGCAATTATTGGTTATCTGCTTGTATGCCTTGAGTTGCACTGCACACGCATCAAGTTTAATTTTTGCTGGCAGTGAGCATATATTCACAGAGTTATTGACACACAGGGACTATTTTACTGGCGGCTCAAATGCAGGTGTGTTGGGACCATTTTAAGGGTTTTTCTTCCTGCAACTGTGATCCCATATGCAGTAAAAATGGCTCTGTCATCTCAGCCATTCTGCGCAACTGTAGGGTTACTCAGAACGTCGATTTATCAACTGATCTGCGACCAATACTGTGTCTTTGCACACAGTCAACTTTATTTGTGAAGCTGCTGGTGGCCATCTCAATACAAATCCAGGAGGCTGCAACAATTGCATATTTTCGCACAGCTGCTGCCTACATATTGGCAGCAGTGGTGGAATTAGCAAGCATACATCGTTGAATAAGGGGCCTGATTCAGACCTGTTCTCAAGGCTGCATTCGCACGTAGCCTGCTGATGTTTGCAATCTGCGCATGCATACAAGACGCTGTGCGCGTGCGTGAACAAGTCCATGCGATCGGGAAGCGTTCGCACCCTGTATACAGACGCTCCGCAAGCATGAGTGACAGGACATGCCATTTGTGGGTGGTGACAGGGGGTGGCCGATGGTAACGGGAGTGTGTTGGTGCAAATGCAGGCGTGTCTGTGCATCTGAACACCATTTCAGGGGCGTGCATAAGTAAGACGCATCTTCAGTGTACATGTCACATGGCTGAATTACACACAGCAGCACTCGCAGTGCTTGCGGTAGGGTATGGTCAGCCAAAGTGCTGCATATGGATATGGTGTTAAGCGACGTTACCGATTGTTTAATACATTTTCTGGAGATGACATATGTTACTAAGGGTATGAGGGCGCCTTGTGTCAGGCTGGTGGGCATCTAAATACATACCGCGATCGCACGACAAGGCATAGTGGTCGTGCTAATGTCTTGCGGGATTTGCATACTTTGGCTGCTGACGGCTGCGTGCAAACACATCCTAGCGTGCGGGTCTGAATCAGGCCCAAGGTCCTATGTGTGTAATATGTCAAAAAAGAAGGAATCCTGTCTTTGTAATTTGGTTTAGTCCCAGCTCTAGTTTCCATATACTATATAAATAACAAAAATATATGTGGATTTATTAATCAATTCGAAAAACCTGCACTTGCTCCTACTGTAGCTTCTCACAAATACTGGCCAAATGCAGCAAAACAGTGTGAAATTAAAAGTGTTCAATAAATTGTACAACAGAAAAAGCTGTCAGGCTGATGATTTTACTGCCTTGATACTTTGGGCCTGATTCATCACGGATCACAATTGCAACAACGTATGCAGATTGGTCAATGGTGTGTATTTTACTCATGCAGATACAAAAAGCCACCGCAGATGGAGGGATGGGGGTGGTTACAAGGGAGTGGTCGGAGAAACGCAGTGCCTGTCCGTTTGAACGCTGTTGCATGGTTGTGCATAAATTATCCACTGCGACGGCATACGCAGCTTGTGTACTCACTGTGTGCGACGAGGTTAGCAATTTCTGATTAAGGTCAGACCTGTTGTAATTGTGCTTGAGAGGCCAATGTTTCTCGATGTTACCGATGTATACACAGGACTGCAAGGTATTACGGATGTGCAAATGTGCTAGTGGGCGTCTCTATGCTGGCCTTACGATTGCAGTCATTAGCATTTTTTCGCAGCAGACCAGCGTGCGTAATCGCAGCTGCGATTGCAATAGCGATCCGTAGTGAATCAGGTCCTTTGTCCATAATGAATAAATGTACTGGATGTAATTATTTGAACTTTTTAAAAAAAAATGTCATGGCTTGTAATTTTTCTGCTTGAAAATAATTTAGCAATAAGCACCTTTTTTGATATTTACTACTTGGTGCTGTGTCAGTCTGGCATTTCTGTCAGTGTTTATCTGGATCTTTATGTTATTGACTAAGCACCCTCTATGAATTGAAGCTATTTGTGTGTGCGAATCTCCTTTAGTTACTATGTATAAATGTGTGTATATGTTTATGTATGCGCTATGCCCTCCATGATGCTAGCCACTCTCCCTGTGCAGTAAGGATGTGCGCTGGACCAATTTTGCTGGATTTGGATTTGGTTCTAATTCGTCGTCTGACTTTGGATTTGGATTTGGATTTGCCAAACCTGCCGTGACTGGCTTTGGATTTGGATTTGGATTTTTCACAAAATTGACAAAAAAAGCTAAAATCACATAAATTTGGCTTTTTATTCTTCCTAGAGTATTATTAACCTCAATTACATTAATTTCCAGTCAATTGCAGTCAATTTAGACCACCTCACAGCTTATAATATTGTTTTCACCATTATTGGCCAAAGGTTGCATGTGAGCTGACTGGTTACTAAGCGACAGAGCAGTGGCGCAGCGACACAGACACCACAGTTTAAAGCACATCTATGAAACATTGCCACACAGCAGTGGCAGAAATGAAAGGTAGTGCAAGATGGAATTGTCCTTGGGCCCTCCCACCCACCCAGTGGGGTACGGCCAGCAGAGTCACAGTACTTGTTTACACAGAGGGATACGGCCAAAGGTGTCACAGTGCACAATCTTATTCACATTACACTGCACACAGGGCCTGATTCAGACCCGCTCACAAGCGTTATGCGCTCGCGAGCAGGTTGATGTTAGGCCACTGCGCATGTGCACACCGGAGCCGGGTGCTCCGTCGCTCCGGGTCTCGCACCAAAAGGGGACGGCTGTCTATTTTGATCGACAGCTCGCACCATTTTGGAGGCGTGGCGTAGGGGTGGTTTCACAAATGGAGGCGTTCCCATGCGAATGCCTGCTGTTTGTGAGCGGCCCCACTTACATCACCAGTGATGTCAGTGGGAGAGATTCCGGCTCTAATAGAACCAGAAGCTCTCTGGGGCTTGTGGCCACGAGACCCTACCACAAGGGCCTCGTCGCAAGCCCGATTGTCGTGATGGTCTTGACCATCGCGACCATCATCCTGGCTGCTCGCAATAGCTGTGGGTGGTCACCCACATCTAGCTCCACAAAAAAAAAAAAAAAACACCCTGATTCAGAGCAAGCGCTCTTTCAGAGTGTCCGGCTCTGAATCAGGACCATAGTGCCCCTGATTCACATTACACCATAAAGTAGTGTCTCTTATTTATGTTGCGACACACAGCAGTGCCCCTTTTACACAATGCCCACAGTAGTGCCCCTTTTACATAATGTCTACATTAGTGACCCTTATACACAAAGCCCACAGTAGTAGTGCCCCTTATACAATGCCCACAGCAATAGTGTCCCTTACACAATGCCCCCAGCAGTGGTGTCCCTTACACAATGCCCCCAGCAGTGGTGCCCCTATGCAATGCCCCCAGTAGTATGCCCCATTAGTAGTGCCTCCACTAGTAGTGCCCCCAGTAGTATGCCACCATTAGTAGTGCCCTCATTAGTAGTGCCCCCATTAGTAGTGTCCCTAGTAGTATGGCCCAATTAGTAGTGCCCCCATTAGTAGTGGCCCCAGTAGTAGTGTCCCTAGTAGTATGCCCCAAGTAGTAGTGCCCCAGTAGTATGTCCCCAGTAGTAATGTCCCTAGTAGTATGCCCCCAGAAGTATGTCCCATTTATTAATGCCCCCAGTAGTATATCCCCAGTAGTAGTATGCCCCCAGTAGTTGTGCCCCCAGTAGCATGCCCCCAGTAGTATGCCCCCATTAGTAGTGCCCCTAGTAGTATGCCCCCATTAGTAGTGCCCCTATTAGTAGTACCCCCAGTAGTATGCCCCATTAGTAGTGCCCCCAGTAGCATGCCCCCAGTAGTTGTGTCCCTAGTAGTATGCCCTCAGTAGTATGCCCTATTAGTAGTGTCCCTAGTAGTATGCCCCAGTAGTAGTTTGCCCCCAGTTGTATGCCCCAGTAGTATGCCCCATTAGAATTACCCCAGTAGTAGTATGTCCCCAGTAGTTGTGCCCCCAGTAGCATGCCCACAGTATTATGTCCCCATTAGTAGTGCCCCTAGTAGTATGCCCCCATTAGTAGTGCCCACATTAGTAGTGCCCCCAGTAGTATGCCCACAGTAGTAGTGCCCCCAGTAGTATGCCCCCAGTAGCTGTGTCCCTAGTAGTATGCCCCCAGTAGTATGCTCCCATTAGTAATGCCCCCAGTAGTATGCCCCATTAGTAGTGCCCCTAGTAGTATACCCCCAGTAGTAGTGGCCCTAGTAGTATGCCCCCAGTAGTATGCCCCCATTAGAAGTGCCCCCAGTAATAGTGCCCCTAGTAGTATGCCCCCATTAGTAGCCCCCCCAGTAGCGCCCCCTTACACTAAAGAAAATAAAAATAAAAACTTACCTGAATCCCCGCTCTTGCCATGACTGCAGCCGTCCGCTCCTCTCTGCACTATGGGAGAGACGTCATGACGTCTCTCCCATCACCCGCAGCGAGGGGAGCCGGAAGGAAGAGCTCATGAGTGAGCTCCAGCAGGCTCCCTCCGTGGATGCAGCAGCCAATGAGAGTCTGTCTGACTCTCATTGGCTGCTGTAACAAACACACAGCCGCCGCTGGTGGCTGTGTTTTTGTTACTGTGTAGGGCAGACTGCTGTCACTGCGGTCTGCCCCACACTTGCGGGGCCCTGATGTCGGATCCTCTTGAATGGATTGGGATCTGAGGCAGACGGAGAACAGCCGAACAGTGTTCGGGTGGACTCGGATCCCCGATGTTCGGAGCAGTTCGGATTCCACAAAATCCGAACCGCTCATCCCTACTGTGCAGACAACACCCCCACAGCACTGATTGTACACCCCACATCACTACTCACACACCTGCAGCACTGGTCACACCCCCTGCGGTAGCACACAATAGGCCCTTCAGAAATTTCAGCTCCAGTCCCATGTGGACCTTAATCTGGCACTGTGCATTCTATGGTGGTGCAGGTGCAAACGCAGTTTTGTATCTACTCATGGGCACACACCTCTCAACATGCATTGCACGATTTGCTGCGTAGGCAGCAAAGATGTAGCAGGACATATCTGTAGCCAGGTGGTAATTCTTTCACATTTCATTAACACTTATTGATTTATCCTTACACATCTATCCTTTACACTTCACTATCACCTTTTTTCCCCTTTTCGTGTGATGCCCTGGGGATGGTCCTTGGCTGGAATTTTTTGGGGTACCTTGCTTCTTGGATATGAACACCTTAATGTTAGGGACGCCAGTATAGAGGAGCTTTGATGATTGGCCTGGCGCTTATTCATATATTTGCAAATGTATGTAACTAATACCTCTTAATCTCTATTATCATGTAGGATTTAAGTATTTTTGATTTTGCTACAGTGTGCTGGAGGGCAAATTCCTTTTTTCTGTGTAATATATTAACACAAATGTTTTATTGTATACCCAAAAAAATAAGCTAAATTGCATATATCAAATCTATATATAACACTGAAGAGTGAATTTTATTACAGTTAGTTTGAACTCTGACCTCTCCAACCTGTATCAGTGAAGTTACTTCCAGAGGGGACTGGGCCCCATAGCAGCTGCCCCCCTGCACCTATGGTAGTTACGCCCACGGTTATCATGTCAACATGCATTTATCATACAGTACTTGCTGGCTTTGAAAGTCTCCTCTGCAGCAGAAGCCATGAGAAGCCAGGTCACTTTAGGGTGTGGGGCCAGACGGTCACGTCATTAGGCTAATTGATGCAGTTTTAGTCCTACCCCCTCCCTACAGACCGGTGATTTCCAGTATTATCTCCCTATTGTACCCACTTCATTAGGTAATTGACAGGATGTGGGAGATCTGCCCATTCTTTCAGTGGTGCGGGGGGGCTACCCGAAAAATCTGGACCCTCCTGCACCCTCCAAGAGAGTAGGCATGTGTGGCATAAGATCAACATTAGAATGTCGACAGGGTCAACATGACAACATGCTTAGCATTGCAACTGAGTGGCTGCATATACAGAGACAGGCCTGGGACCAACAGGCAGTGTGGCCACAGGTAGTCGTGATTGCCTAGCAATCGTTGGGACCCACGGCCATAATGGCCGGCATGACATGGTATTCTGGTCGCCTAGCAATGACTGGGACCTACCACTGGAGAGAGCTGCTGCTGCAGTGGCTCATAACAACCACTAGCCCTAATCCCTAACCCTCCCATTAGTGCCTAACCCAAACCTCTCCCCACAGTCTAACCCTAATCCACAATCATCGGCGTTCTGAGATGTCAACAATTCAGGTTTTCAGATGTTGACATTGTGACCATGTCAGCATTCTGGGGATGTTGACATGGTGCCTGTTGACATGTTGAACCATGCCAACATTGGGGTGTTGATATTATGAATGGTGACATAGTAACTGTTGATCATGTGACTGGATCCCCTTCCAGAGAGTTCCAGCACAGCACACATCCAGAGTCTCCAAATACTTTTGTTATTTCCATTACACACAACATCATGATGAAAACAAAGACATTCCAGAAAATCAATCAATAGCAAGAGTACAATTCTTTCTACAACCAATAATGTATAACAGTATAAAATAAAGGAAAAAGGCACAGCCAACATGTAGAGGAGTAAAGGTGAGGGTGTCCTAAAAAGTACCATAGTAAAGATAAAAAGAAACAAGGTAATGCTAAGAATAATCTACATATTAAAATTAAGTGCTGATAAGCAAAAATAGACAGATCAGGGGAAAGAGAGAGAGATAGAATAAGAGCGGGAGAAAGACAAGAAGAAAATGAATGGGGAGAGTGCTAAAGGGAGACTGAAGAAAAGAGAGGGGAATAAAACTGCCAGTGACAGTGACAACATCTAGTCTAGATAATAAAACAGCTTAACTGGTCTTTAGAGCCAAGTGAAGGATCACATGTACTGTAGAAGGTGTCAAGTAGAACCAACACCTTTCATCAAGAGGACTTCATCAGGAGGATCACTGAAACTGATTCAGCAAGGAACGCAAGTGAGAGAACGCATGCACTCGGCCGATGTTTTCACACTGCGCATGCGTGTGCATCGCACTGCATGTGTGCGAACTAGCCAGTGCAATCAGGTAAGGGTACGCAGACTACACGCAGCATGTACGCAGACCCTTTCGATATTGTTTGACAGGAAGTGTCGTTTGTGAGGGGTGGTTGGGCAAATGCAGGTGTGCCTGCATTGGGATGCCATTATAGGGGCGTGCATAATTAAGGCAGTGCGGCGGCATACGCAGGCAGACAACTCGATGCATGCAGGAAGTGGCTAAAATCATGCACGACATCAGGTCAACCTCTATTGTGTGTATGGTTCTGATGGTTCTCGATGTTACCGATGTTTCCGCTGTCTTGCGCATTACTCAGGCTTTGAGTAAAAGGAAGTGGGTAGCATTGTGTACTGCTGTGCGTCTACATCTTATGCTGCAGTTGCCATGCGTAATAGATTGACCTGGCGCTTATACATATATTTGCAAATGTATGTAACTAATACCTCTGAATCTCTATTATTATGTAGAATTTAAGTATTTTTTGTTGATTTTGCTACAGTGTGCTGGAGGGCAAATCCCTTTTTTCTGTGTTCAGTGTAAACCCCGCCCTTTACAAGCACCTGTGCTATGTCATTAAGCTGATCTGAGCAACCACCATACTTTTTTGCGTTAATATATTACACTCAGGGCCGGCGCTACCAATGGCAAACTTAGGCAGCTGCCTAAGAGCGCCGGACACTGCAGGGCGCCGCTGGATTGATGTGTAGTGTGGACCGCTCATAAGTGCAGTCTGCACTACACTACTAGTAACAAACAGCTGTGTGTTTGTTTTAGCAGCCGATGAGAGTCAGACAGACTCTCATCGGCTGTTGCGCCCACTGCCGGAGCCAGGCTGGAGCTCACTCATGAGCTCCATTTTCTGGCTCCCGCAGTGGGTGATGGGAGAGACATCATGACGTCTCTCCCATCATGCAGAGCGGGCCGGCTTGGGAGGACGCCGGACGGAGGAGCAGATGCCGGAGCTGGGACTAAGGTAAGTGGAGTTTTCTTTTTTTTTCCATTTGTGTTTGTGTTTGTCTGGCCGGGGAGGACTACTACTACTACTGCTAAGGACACTGCTGGGGGGACTATTGCGGGCACTGCACACTGGTGGGACCACTACTGGGGGCACTGCTTAGAGGGGGATTACTACTAGGGGTTCTGCTGGAGGGACTGCTACTGGGGGCACTGCTACTGGGGGCACTGCTGGGAGGGACTCATACTGCTCTGGGGGAGGAGTACTACTAGGTGCACTGCTGGGGGGGACTGCTACTGGGGGCACTGCTGGGGGGCTACTATGGGGGCACTGCACTGGTGGGGGCACTACTGGGGGCACTGCATAGGGAGGGATTACTGCTGGGGCACTGCTGGGGGGGACTACTACTAGGGGCACTGCTGGGGGAGGGCTGCTACTGGGGGGATTACTACTGGGGGCACTGCTGGGGGGGAGACTACTACTGGAAGCACTGCATTGGGGGACCACTACTCGGGAAACTCCATAGGGAGGGTTACTACTGGGGGCACTATATAAGGGGCACTGCATAGGTGGGGGACTACTACTGGGGGCCACTGCATAGGGGGCCACTACTGGGGGCACTGTATAAGGGGCACTACTGAGGCCAGTGTATAAGGGGCACTATATAAGGGGCACTATATTGGGGGCACTGCATAGGTGGGATCACAACTGGGGGCATTGCATAGGAGGGAAAGCTACTGCCGGCACTAATGGGGGCACTGCATAGTGGGGGAACTTCTAGGGGCACTGTATAAGGGGCACTACTGGGGGCACTGTATAATGGCTTGTGTAGCTATCGAGGGTGGGGGGGGCGTAAGGCTGAAGAAATGCCTAGGGTGCCAAGAAACCTTGCACCGGCCCTGATTACACTATTAGCCAAAATCCTCTCATTTTATATTGATCCATCTGGTCTATGAGGAAAAAAACACACAGATCATCTAAGTTTAATTAAATTCTGGTATTGGTACACTTTTTCTTTCATCTACACTTTATATTTATTAATTGTACTAAAATACTACACTTAATATGCACCTTGTCTTCCATTCTCTAATTAATATTTACCAGAGGTACACCTAATGTAAGAAGATTGGCTGACTCCCATCTTTATAAGTATATGTACTGTATGATCATTTGGAACACCAGCTAATATTTTTAAAAAATAGATTTCCCGGTGATGAACACTTTTAAACAATTACACCTTATATATATTGATCAAAAATTAAGATTGCACAATTTTTGGATGATTTAGTGGCTTGGAAACAATATACTCCTATATCTATCTATCTATCTATCTATCTATCTATCTATCTATCTATCTATCTATCTATCTATCTAGTCAATCCAAATATCTAGTCAATACAAATATCTTGTCAATCCAAACATGCCAGCATTCAAAGGCTTAGACAACAGCTGCCCCCAGTGTTCATTAAATATGTAGGGGAAAAAAAAGGAAATCCGGTTCCAGAAAACTGAATAAGCAAATATTATATTTAAGTGACCTGTGTTTCAAAGCTATTTCTGCCTTTTCTTCAGTTCGCTACACTATGACTTCTATGTGAATAAACCTTGCTGATTGTTTTCAAATTTGGTAAGTGTACACCATGATTTACATTTCTGCATTGTTGGAGCCATTGGTAGCCACCCTAGTATTACTATGACTTTTATGTTTGTATGGAGAGATGAGCGGAGTGGTTTTGTTGAAAACCAAATACTCCCAAACTTCTGGGTTTTGAGGCATGCCTCCTTGCTATAGCCTCAGCCCCCCCAGCCGGTTCAATCTAGTGCTGGTTACTGAAAAATAGGGGGGACCCTATGTCGTTTTTTACCCCTATTTTCTCTTCTAACATCCCTAAAGTTAGCACATAATTTATAAAAACATATCAATAATTAACACCATGCACACATTTAAAAATTATATATATACCAGGTACACATTAATGTTTTTAAACCACACACAAATAAATCATATGTGATCTTAATTGTAGACCTCATGTATAGTAATATTAAATTCCTATATCTGGATTTTCAAAAAGAAAACAGAAATAAATAAATACTTTAAAAAACTGAATTTGACACATTTTGAAGAGAATTTATATTTGTTCGTAATACATTAAGATTTAATGTAGGTGCCCAGTTAGATCATGAAAGATGGAATATAAAATGTAAGCTCAGCTCAAGGCATGGGCTGACAGGGCTGATGCTCGAAGTGCCATAGTCTGGAAGGATACAGCCCTATGCTCCCAACTGAACCTCTGGCCGGGTTGATGCACTGTGCCATCGATATCACTGTCAGTGCATCATCGGCTGCCCTCTCTGTCTCTCCCAGCATGCCCCATGGCTCACTTCCGCCTCCTCTGCAATGTGTGTGCTGCAGCTATGGGTGGGCTCCTCCCAAGACCTAGCTCACCACACTCGACTCACCACACAGAGTAGCTCAAGGAGAGGACTGCGTGGACAAAAAAGTTGCAGGAAAAGGTACCTGAGTTCTGGTCCATTGGGTCAGAGAGTGTGTGTGAGACTATAGGGGCAATGTGTATGTACATTTTCATGGCTGTGTGTATGTGTGTGTGTGTGTGTGTTCGGCTATAGGGGCAGTGAGTGTGTGAGGCTATGGAGGCAGCATGTGTGTGGGGGGTTCCATACAAACTATGATTGTCAAAACTATGAAGGTCGACAATGATTTGGTTAACACCAGAAGGTCGACATGGAAGAAGGTCATGATGACAAAAGGTCGATGGTACAGTTGGTCGACAGGTACAAAAGGTTGACAGGTTCAAAATGTCGACTTGGAAATGATCGATACTGAAATGGTTGACATATTTTTTGTTTAGGGTTAGGTTTAGGCTTAGGCACATACTGGAAGGTTAGGGTTAGGCCTTAGGAGGGACAGTTAGGGTTAGACACTTACCCTCATGGTTAGGGTTAGGCACTAGAAGGGATGGTTAGGGTTAGGCACCAAGGGGAGGGTTAGGTTAAAGATTAGGGTTAGAAAAGAAAAATGTGTCCACCATTTCTGTTTCAACCATTTCCATATCAACCTTTTGAACCGGTCGACCTTCTGTGCTGTCTAACTTTATTAACATTTTTCTATGTCAACATTCTGGTTTTGACCAAATTAGTGTCAACCTTATGCACCCAACCCGTGTGTGTGAGGCTGTGGATACAGCATGTGTGATGCTAAGAGGGCAGTGTGTGTGCGTACGTGAGGCTATGAGTGTAGTGTGTGTGTGTGTGTACCTTTTCTGACACCTCTTGTGTAAAACCCAAAAAGTCAGAAGGATCGTGAGGCCCCGGTTTCACGGTCTGTAATCATACTGAAAATCAAGATCTAGCGAGCTTTTGCTCTGCTGCTCCATGAGAGGTTTTTTCCTCTCAGAGCTTGCCTTATGAAACCTGCTTTAAGGTTTGACAGGTGTACTGCCCCAGTCAAACTCCTAACCTACCACTGTCCCTAGAGGCTATGGGTGCAGGATCACTGATACATCTTGCGAGTTTTATTGCTACAGAGGTGGCTGCACCAAGCACAGTAGTATTGACATTCCACGTGGGTCCCAGCCATTGAGCGGCTGCTACATGTAAAGCGGCCACTTATTGGCTAGCGGCCCGTGAGAAATTACAGATGATTTTGGTAATCTGTCATTTTGCGAGGTGTAAGTATATGTAACAGCATATACTTGCACATGTTCGGCAAGGTTCGGATAAGTCGGTTTGTTGTTTTAACAAGACTCTGGATGCTACGGAGAGCAGCGCCAGGATGGATGTGATAATAGGATCTTTTTTTGCAGGTCATTCCACACAGATTTCTACAATGGAGAAGAGGACAGAACGGCAGGTACAGGTAAGTATGTCTGATTGAGGTATGTGTGTAATAAATATAGGGGGACCCCTATGCAATTTTTTCCCCCTATATTTAAAACCAGGACTAGTCCTGCAGCCTGGTGCTGGTTCCTAAATTAAGGTGGAACTCTACTCATTTTGTTCCCCATAATTTTCGGCTCCAGGACTGGGTGACAAGTTCGGGGCTGGTTATGCTCTTGGGGGGGGGGAGCCCTACGATATTTTTTATTAAAAATGAACCTGATTTAAACTATATACAGCCAGAAACAGATACAAATCACAATGATTTATGTATGTTTCTGCCAAACTCGCAGCTCAAGAGGTTTAGAGTTTGAAAAGCGAGTTTGGCAGAGAGTTTTCTGTCATCTCACCCAAGCTTGTCATCCCACTTTTGGTAAATTTGAGAGATGTATCTTTAGGTGAAAAGTACTTCCGAGTTTGCCTGATGTTGAGTTGATTCAAGTTTGCTATCTTACCCGAGTTTTATGAGTGAGAAGAGAGAAATTTCTCTAACTCACCCGAGTTTGCCTTTAGTAAATTTGAGAGATGAAAATCATGCCTAAACTCTCCAGAGATTGTCATCTCGACCAATCTCGATCGATTCTTAGTAAATTTACCCCTAAGATTCCTCTCTAGTTCCTGCTGCTACTACAACATAACCGTCGTTGAACGCATACCCCAACATTCCTACATTTAAATTCATATTCATGAACAATTTTGCTTAACTGCAACAAGGAACTGATGCATGGACAATTGTTGCAAAATATAGATTCGCTATTAAGGTAATATGGTTTGCTAAAAAGGTTAGCATAATACATTTTGCTACCTTTCCACTGCTACTTTGAATAGATTTTCCAGCAACATATAGTGTGTCAGTTATAATACCCAGGAAAATCTAACATGATATGAATAATTAATCCCAAACATACAGAATCACAATTTGTCCAGCACAATACAATTTACACAGTATTGATATATATAGAAATGTAACATTCCAGCAATAATGCAAAGGTAAATACATTTTGTCCACTAATAGTGCTTGGCATTATGTATTTTACTAGTAATAGTGCCCAGTATGATATTCTATGCCTATAAATCATAACCATAATGATATTAAGAGAAAGTGACAATAAACACTAAGATGTTATATTTCAGCAATAAGGCCTAATAAGATGATAATATAGCAATCAAAATGCACAGTAATGAACTAAAAATAATGTCAAGCAAGATGAAATGTATCCAATAATAACAATGCCCACCAAAGTGTAATATGCTAAGTAATGACACCCAATATGATGGAGCAGGACAGTTACAATGGCTAGCAATAATATATAATCATCACCTTTTTCACTTTGTTGGGGTCTCTCCCATGAAATGACAGATCATGACTGTGCTAAATGGCACACATTATATAATATCGAGGTACACCCTCGTTGGCTTCTAATTGTTCACCATTGGTGGTCAATTAGAAACTGACGTTACCTACCTTATACCATCTCAGGTATCAAGAAGCTACTACCAGTCATTCCCCTCTAACAGTACAAATCAGTAATTCTGTAACTGGGCACTGGCCAGGCCATAGAGTGGTGCATCTCTCAATCAAGTGACAAAATTGAACTGGGGCAAATGCATCATATTCCTTAGCCAGCCTGCCTCTGAAATGTATACATATGAAAATATGTTATTGCACGCAGTGTGGTAATTATATTGATTAATGCATACAATCAGTTTAGAATTCACTCACCTAAAAATCCTTCTGCAGATATTGATGTTACAAAGTTACCATTCAAGTAGTATGCTTCTATTTTCAAAGCTGTACTGCAAGATGGAATGTTATGGGGCACAGACATTGTAATTGTTCAGTCATTTCACAGTCTGTGCTGTGCCTACACTTAGCGTTCAGTCGTTCAGTGTAGGCACATCCATCATCCCCGTACATGCTGAACATGATGTTATCATCAGGTTGACCAGCATGTTCTGCCGATGATTGATGTCGGAAACGACCAGCGATAGAGTGCATCGCTGGTGATTTCCGACGTTAATGTGCCCGATTCATGCCCGATTCATGATCGATTGAACGATAATTATATCATTCTCGTTCAATCGCTCATAGAAATCGGCAAGTGGATGTGCGCCCTTAGAAATAAATAAATTGGTTAGTCTTGGCTCAATTTACATATTACTAAATAATATATGGCATATTATAACTGTTTTTTGGGCATCTAACCTCCCAAGGAGGACATTTTGATTTATCTTATTGCTATTTCACACAAATTAGATAATGTACATGACCCATCCCCATGCTTGGGTGTTGTGATTAATGATTATCAGATTCATGTATCAGCAGAATAATCACTGAGAACTAATTTACCGAGAAATAATTAAGGCATACTCTTAAAGAACTACTTTGCAATATCTGGTGGTTAAAAATAGCCAATTATAAATATACAGCAGGTTGTGGATGTTAAATACAGGTAACCTCCGCCATACAGGACCTACTCTATATAAAACGTCAAAGTAGTCTTAACATATCAATTCTTATGGGCACAACTTTGAATTAATGAGTGAAGCAGACAGATCTGCACTTCACATCAGAAAGATAATGCCTAAATCTTTCTAAGAATAATAAAACTCCAAAGACCTTTTATCATTATTCAAGGCCAGATATGGCTGATTTATTACACTAATAAGTATGTGTGTTGTGTTATCGTGTCAGTTGTTCCGAATGCATGATTCATAAGCAGTAACCTGGTGTGCATAGACCTAGCAAGAGAAAATAATCATGGAACAATTCATGCTAGTCAGATGCAAATTACTGTGTCAGTAGCAACAGCAGCTACACATTTAAAATAATCCAGAGACACTCAGTGATTTCAAAACCTATTAAAGGCGAAGATATACTGTACCGAATGTCACCGCTCCTGTGAGTACATGGCCAAGTCATCACTTATTGGGTTAAAGACTGTTTTGCAGGAACCTTGAAATCTGTGCTGCACAATTTGTCCAAATGCGCTCACGGCAACTGTGAGGTACTTTTGGCCAATTTTACAGTATGACCCCGCAGCTATCTGTAAATAATCCCCTAGTCTCTCAGAAATAAATCTTCCTGAAATACCAGGAAACATATTGAACCCTCTGGAATAGATTACAATTTGGCTTGTTATACAGCTGCATGTAAATCAGATATTCTGTGGGTGTCCATACACTTGCTATGTAATTTATGGGTATATGAGAAGTGATTTTGCACATTGATCATGTTTCTGTGATTTAAAAGGACTCTCAGTCGCTAGGCATGAATACTTGATCTCTCCATTTCATATAACTGTTACTTATAATAGGGCTGCATAGGAGCACAACAAAAACACAAGCCTGAAATCCAATCCAGTTATGTCTGAAAGACACACTCAGCTGCTGATATATTTCAGAACATGCCTCATTCTTCTCCAGAGCCTGGTGATATAGCTTTTCTTTCATTCTTGCATCACAAATTCACTCTAAAATAACTTTGCAACGTTGTAAATTCACAGAAGATAATGTTGTTTTTTTCCAGTGAGTTTAACATGAAAAAAAGACAAGAAATGTTACTTGTCCTATTATAATCATCTTATGGTATAAACAACTACTTGTCGCAATATATCAAACACAGGACCTGCAAAGAAGAACAAAGGGCCTGATTCAGACCCACTCGCGAGCGGCTGTCCACTCGCAAGTGGGTCGATGGTCTGCACTGCGCATGCGCACGACGGAGGGAGCTCCGTCGTGCGCATGCGTGAGACGCGTCGAGCGAAGGACTTTCCTTCGCTCATAGTGTCTGATCAAAGGGGGCGTGCTGTCGATGTTGATTGACAGCACGCCCCCTTTGGTGGGCGTGCCGGGGGCGTGCCTCCAAGACGGAGGCGTTCCCGAGGGAACGCCTACCGTCAGAAGCCGGCCCCACTGACATCACTAGTGATGTCAGTGGGAGTGATTTTGGCTCTGATAGAGCCAAAATCACTCCGGGCCTTGCGGTTGAGAAACTCAACCGCAGGCTTCTGCTCGCAGTGGCGATGGTCGCGATGGTCAAGACCATCGCAACCATCATCCTGCACGCTCGTATATGCTGTGGGTGGTGACCCACAGCTATACGAGCGTCCAGGAGGACGCTCCATATTTATGGAGGTGGGCCCTGATTCAGAGCGAGCGCTCTGGTCAGAGTGTCCGGCTCTGAATCAGGGCCAAAGCTCCAAAAACTGTAGGGGTATTATATGTCATGTCAGAAGCAAGCAAATGTGGAGGTCGGGTGTGATATACGTATTTTGTCATCATGAGAATGTCGACCTTGTCATAATGTCAACATGTTTGCAAGTTTGACATTTACAAATTGACATTCATCATATTGACACTGATGATGTTATGACATTATTAGAATATTGACAAAATGTCCCTGATGGTCTGGTGTTGACTTATTTGGTACGGCAGGTCTGACGGCTTCATTGGTCTTCTGGCGATAACTTTCCTAACCCCCGCCATAGTGCCTTACCCTAATCTACCATCAATCAGCCTAAACCTAACCCTGTACTGCTGGCCCATGCAGAATGTAGGCATTTCACATGCCAAAACTTCGCACATGCCGACATGTTAAATGTCAACAGTATAACAGTCAAATTACACCGGTCAACATTGTGATGTCGGCATTATGAATGTCATCATTGTAAATGTCAACATTTTACTACATCCCATGGAGGTCAGTAGATCTTAATTTTTAAGCTGGCATCTAACACCAGTTACCTTGCTCCTGGGCACATTTGTCTATTCTCCTGGAATGTCCAGGAGAATACAGAATCTTAGGAAGCTCTCCCAGACTCCCAAGGGAGTAGACCAGCTTGCCAGTGCTGCCCAATTCCCCAGTGAACTGGGCGGTCTGGGTGCTTTGTGATATTATAGCCGCAGCCTTGTTGCCCAAGGCAGCAAATTCACATTCCACATTGAGTAATGGTGCGATTCTCTTTACCATGCCCCCCTGTCTCCCACTTTACCAGACCATCTCCAGGAGGGAACAATTTAAAAGTAGGTACAGTAAGCATGCTCCAGGGACTTGGTCATGATTAATGACTTGTGTGGATATAATGATAAAGAAAGTCAAATATGTATTGTCCACACTGATAAGTTCAACTGTTGAACCAATTAGAGTCAAGAGTTAATTAATATATGCTCATCCTGATGGTATTGACTTTAATGCCATATTTAAATATTGTTTTACTACTATAAAGAAACTGCGTGCATTGAGGAGACACGAAAGACCCTTCTTCAAATAATATATAAATCGGAAGTCTGTCTGCCACTATGCTGGCAAGCAATCTGGTGGTATGTGGGCGGAGCGCCAGATAAAGACATTACTAATAGAAACCAGGGGGAAAAGCAGTTGCCTAGCAACCTCAGTACACAGAAAGAGGCAGATCAGTACAGAACAACATAACACAAGGACACTATCACATCTACATCCAATCATGTGAACTGTACCTGCCCTATGTGCTACAGTTAATGGTGTAATTTACATTGATTGATATGTGTTTTTATTACCAGTGCTGTATGTGTGATTAAAACTTGTTACATTATATTTTGTCTGCAGATAGTTTATTTTTTCATTCCTCTTGAGCAGATTATGTAATTGTTCTAAAAACCTTATTAGGCCCCATTCTTGACACCACCATTGCCTCCCTCTTCCTCCATCATTCTACATCTACTCCTTATCCAAACTAACTTCCCTCCATCTACCTCTTCTATAATTTTTTATGTAAGTTCAAAACACTTCCGGCATCTATCATCTATTATACTTTATACACTGCTTCACACTTGTAAAATTATAATCAATATACAGGTTGACTCTCCCATATCCAAATATTCCGAAATACGGAATATTCCGAATTACGGAATATTTTTAGCATGACTGAGATAGTGAAACCTTTGATTCTTGATGGTTCAATGTACACAAACTTTGTTTAAGGCACAAAATAATTAAAGATAAAGTATAAATTGACCTATAGGCTGTGTGTATAAGGTTTATATGAAACATAACTAAAATTAATGTATGTACACAAACTTTGTTTGAGCCACAAAATTATTGAAAATATTGTATAAAATTACCTGCAGGTTATGTGTATAAGGTATATATAACACATCAATGCATTCTGTGTTAAGATTTGGGCCCTATTCCTAAGACATTTCAATATGGTTTGCAAATATTCCAAAATACGGAATATTCCAATATCCAAAATACCCCTGGTCCCAAGCATTTTGGAATATGGGAGACTCAACCTGTATCTATGATATGTGTTAACGCTATTACCAAAGTTATGAACAGTGCATTGAATTCAGGCAGGTTTTAAAATATTATGATGTTAAAATACTTGACTCATAATCATAATATAAGAATTAATTAGTAGTTTGAACGATAACCATTTCATCAAAATTAATCAGTAGTTTGAAAGTAGACATGTTTTTTTTTCTGCAGAGCTAATTCAAATTTATGGTTTAAATTAAAAAATACCTGTAATTAGGTCATATTAATTGATGTAAAATCTAATTCCTGCTCACTGTAATTATAGAATTAATAATTAAATAGATGACGGGCAAAATTCCCTTTGGAACACTCTCATCTGGTACAAAGCCTCATATTTCTTTTGTTTTCAAATTAGATTATTTTTGATAGCACTGTATCTGCAATATTTGCCTTTTAATTATACTAATATTTTAGACATTACTACAAGATTTGGTTGATAACTATAGAGCTTTTCACAATCTTTTCTAAAGTAACTTTTAATTATCCTTGACTGCCTGTCTCTTTATCTGTTTGTTTTCCACAAACACACACACACACGTGCACATGCACGCACACACACACTTTGAGACAGAGAGAAAGATGATGATGCTTGATTGATATATATGTAAGTGTCGGTTTGATGTCCTACTTTTGGTAAATGTTTAGTCTTGAGGCCAAATGGTCAACCATTTTCCATGTGTTATATTAATAAAGTGTTTGCTCTTTTGGTCTATCAAGTGTTGTAAATTACTTTCTTATTTTTGTCTACATGGTGTTCATAGAAGTTCTGGAACAAGCGGCACTTCCAGGCCAGCAGAGAAAGTTTATTGAGAGCCTGTAACTTGGTGCATTGCTTTCTGTTAGATAATTGTCATGGTATATTGTTTTGAACTGTATCTATTCTACAAAAAGTATTTGGAACTGTAACAGAAAGCCAGATTTCTAACTCCTTATGATAAACCTATAATCTTTTGTTTCAGGTATGCATAAATACAATCTATACTGTACATATGCTTTAAAGTTGTTAATAATAATAGAAAACATTTTAGCTACATAATGGAGTATTCCCTCTTTCTTCTATTACAAATTTCCTAAGCCTATGGAGGAATTGTGTCATGAAAAGGGAGCTGTGGATCCATATAATTTTTGAATTTTCTTCAATGAAAGTGTCATTGCATATAGGAGCTATTGGATTAATCAGATCTGAGTGTGTAGCTGGCACTAAGTTTTTTTTCAACTTTAAGATTACCCACACAAGCTGCCCCAAAAATGTTATTTAAAAGCACCTACAGTATGTCACTTGGCAGAATATAGAATGAATATTCCAAAAAATTGCCACCCCACTGAAATCTAATTTTTTGGTGGACACCATAGTGTTATATTACTTTGGTTTACAGCCTGGGTAAGTAAACTTGTCAGTAGTTTTATATATGTATACACTATAATAAATATACTTACAAACTTATGCAGTCGTGGCACAGAATTACAAATGAAGCAACTGAGAATCAGTTTCCTTTAGAAGATAACTTAATTACAAATAAACAACAGCTTAACAGTGTGGTCTAAATGTAGAAGTTTAGTGTCAGATCTGGTGCTAGCATAGTCCGTGAGATACCATACAGTTCAAATCTCCTACAACCTTAAAAGCCTCACTGTACATGAATTTAAAATCACTCCTACACAAAATTTCTCTCTACCCACTTCCTATGGAAATACAGGCAGTGGCTAGAACCGGTAGAGCAGGGGAGCCGCAGCAGCCCGCTTCATTTCATCTTGGGGGGGTTGAGGATCACACAGCAGTGGGCTCCGAATACTTCCCGGCCACTGCCCTGCCACTGACCAGCACCACCGGACCCAGTAAGTGCTTGCCGGTGTCTGGCATGCTGTGACATTACCCCCTCCTTTAGGGGTAGGCACCGAACACCCCATAAATAGCTTGCCAAGGAAATTCTGATAGAATTTCCAAAGATGTTGAGGTATGTGAATATTCAAAGCTTTGACCCAACATCATTCATTGGGACCATATCCCTTCCAGTCAACCAGGAATTGAACCGTACCTCAAGAGATTCTGGAGTTCAAAATTTGCCTCACCTCATATTCCTCTTGATGGTCCAGTGAAATAGCCAAAGCAGGATCACAGGGTGTCGAAAAAAAATTAAAAACCAGCCGTTTCAAGAGTATGATATGGAAAACATTTCGTATTTTAAGTATGCCTGGCAGCCTCAGAAGGTGAGCCACCAGGTTGATCACTTAGAGGATCTAAAAAAGGCCCAATAAGCTTTAGGCACCTTCAATCATAGATGTTTGGATGACAACCAGACTCTGTCCCCAGAATTTAATAAAGGACCCCTTTTGCTCTTCCTGTCCACAAACAATTTGTACTTAGAAGACGCTTTGCACAAATTCCTCTTTATGTCTCCCCAAATTTTGAGGAAACGGTTCACTGCACCCTGGACCACTGAAAGGAAAACTGACAGAAGGGCCGGTAACTGTGGTAACACAGGATGCAGACCATATTGAATAAAGAAGGGATAGTAACCCGATGCCTCATGGAACAGATTATTGTGTGCATATTCAGCCCACGGCAACAAAGATAATTTTGATTGGCTGAAACATACAGTCGAATAAACTTCTCCAGATCCTGATTCACTCGCTCTGTCTGACCATTGGTTTGAGGATGATAGGCTGATGAGAAATTCAAATTAACTCCAAAGCATTTACATGGTGACCTCCAAAATTTTGATGTAAATTGTACCCTGCATTCTGAAACAATGTCCTTGGGGAACCCGTGCAACCTGATGAAGGTAGACCTTTTCTTGGGACAAAATGAGCACCTTGGCAGATCTATCCACCATCACCCAGATGTTATTGAACCCTTGGCACAATGATAGATCAGTGAGACAGCCCATGGATATATGGGGCCAAGGAAGATTAGGCACTGATAGTGGACATAGAGACCCAGAGGGAGGGTGAGGTGGAACCTTGTGTTGTGTATAGGTAGTACAAGCTGCTACAAAGTCTTTGACATCATAGTGTATTGTCAGCCACCAATAGTTCCTGAGGATTAGCTCCAGAGTTTTCCTCATCCCTGCATGATCGGTGAAGCGTGATGAATGAGCCCACTGAAGTAACTTAGACTGGAGTTTGGGTGCTATGAATGTTTTTTATGGCAAAATTTTGACCTTGTTGGTGACAGCAACAGAGCAAACAGGGTTCAGAATGGGCTTGACTTCCCTTCTTCCACTTCAGCAGAACTGAATGCTCAGGAAAGGGGATCAGTCTTGATGTTTTTATTACTAATTTAGGCAGTGGGCTGTTTTAAGGTATGTTATGATCAGTAGAGACTGTCATCGGAAATTTTGCTCCCTCCACCAAGTA
Organism: Taudactylus pleione; assembly: GCA_031769625.1. NCBI lineage: Eukaryota > Metazoa > Chordata > Amphibia > Anura > Myobatrachidae > Taudactylus > Taudactylus pleione. The sequence goes on from JAUIMM010000092.1 coordinate 35,333,922, forward strand.
TCGCCATTCCTGAAGGGCCATCTTGATGGCTAGCAGTTCTTTATCCCCTCCAGCATAATTACTCTCCAGAGCAAAGAATTTATGGGAGAAGAACCCACAGAAATACTACTTGCCCTCTTCATCCTTCTGTGACAGCACTGCCCCAAATACAACTGTGGAGGCATCCAACTCCAGGAAAAAAGGTCACAATTTCGTTGGAAATGGGTGCTCAAAGGAAACACTGCTTTACAAGAACAAAAGCTTCCTCTGCCTCAGGAGGCCACAATCAAGTGTCTTGACCTTTTTGAGTAAGAGCAGTGAGCTGTGGTGGATGAGTAGTTCCTGATGAACTGGCAATAGAAGTTGCAAAAACCCAGAAGCGTTGTATCGTTTTCAACCCAATTGGACAGGGTCATTTGATAATGGTGATAAGCTGTTCTGGATCCATCTGAATTCAAGAACCCAAAATTATGTATCCCAGAAATGTCAGTTCCTTTTGCTCGAAGGAGCCCATAGTTGTGACAGTACTTCACATAAATGTTGGTGATGGCTCACTGTATCTTAATAAACTATCAACATGTCATCTAGATATACCACGACAAACTTATATAACAGGTCCCGGAAAATATGATTCATGTATTTTTGGTAAACAGCTAGGGTGTTGCTTATTCCAAAAAGCATAACTAAATACTCATAATGACCATCACGAGTATTGAAGGCCATCCTCAACTCGTACCAAGATTGGATTCTGATTAAATTGTAGGCCAAAGGTCCAGCTCAGTAAAGATCTTTGGCCCTCATTCAGAGCCGGATGCTCTGAGCAGAGCGCTCGCTCTGAATGAGGGCCGTCCTCCATAAAAATGGAGCGTCCTCCTGGACGCTCATATAGCTGTGGGTCACCACCCACAGCCTATACAAGCGTGCAGGTTGATGGTCGCGATGGTCTTGACCATCACGACCATCGCCACTGCGAGCCGGAGCCTGCGGTTGAGTTTCTCAACCGCAAGGCCCGGAGTGATTTTGGCTCTATCAGAGCCAAAATCACTCCCACTGACATCACTAGTGATGTCAGTGGGCCGGCTTCAGATGGTAGGCGTTCCCTTGGGAACGCCCCCCGTCTGGGAAGCACGCCCCCGGCACGCCCACCAAAGGGGGCGTGCTGTCAATCAACATCGACAGCACGCCCCCTTTGATCAGACACAACGAGCGAAGGAAAGTCCTTCACTCGTCGCATCTCACGCATGCGCACGACGGAGCTCCCTCCGTCGTGCGCATGCTCAGTGCACACCATCGACCCACTTGCGAGCGGACAGCCGCTCGCGAGTGGGTCTGAATCAGGCCCTTTGTTCCTCTTTTATACGATCAAAGAGCTCTGAAATCAGAGGTAAGGCGTTCAGGCCCCGGTAATCAATGCATGGTCTCAAACCTCTATCTTTCTTTTTAACAAAGAATAGGCCAGCCCCAACAGGGAACTTGGACTCCCTGATGAACCAGAACTCCAGATTTATACTTAATACTTAATGTATTCTGACAATGCCTGGACTCAGGAAGCGAGAGAAGGAAGTCTCTTCCATAAGGAGGCATTTTCCCAGGTTAAAGTCTATAGCGCAGCCCCCCTCCTGATGAGCAGGAAGCTTCTCAGCTGCCTTTTTACTGAATACACGAATGGTATGGTATGGAGGTTTGGCAGATAACAAACATGATCTATGGCATTGGGAACCCATGACAGGATTTGAGGTTCACTCTAATCTAAATTGGGAGTATGCTTATGAAACCACGGAAGACCCAGGATAATTGCACTCTCAGCTAATGGGAGTATAAAGAATGCTATCAACTCCCAATGGAGAGCACCCACTTGCATGATAACTTCTATTGTTTGGCAGTGGATGGTGGTAGTCATTTTAAGTATATTTCCATCCACTCCAATGATACAGAGTGGTGTCTTTAGCGGCACACTAGGAATTCCTAGCTCCTGAACCTTTTTTTCCAGTAATGAAGTTGACATCGGCACCCGAGTCTAAAAAGGCTTAAGAATTTCAGAGAATTTTCCCAGGGCCAGAGTCACATCAATGGAAACTTGGAAGGAACCATTTTCTTTTGGGATGTGTTGAAATGCACCTAATCTGACCACCCCTCAATCAGTTAGGATTCTAGTTTCCCAAACGTTTTGAGCAACCAGAGAGAAGATGACCTGGTTCACCACAGTACAGTCACAGCTTATTCTTCAACCTCATTTCCCTCTCTGCAGCAGGAAGGCATGACTTTCCAATCTTCATGGGCTCTTCTGGATGCTCAACTGGTGCTGTGAAGCATGGGGAGTACTTGAGGCTGAAGCGACGAGACTGTTCCCTCTCTCGTGTTCTCTCTCTGTGGCCAAGATTTATCTGAATACACAAGAAAATCAGGTCATCCAGAGAAGTTGGCATTTCTCTGGATGTGAGTATATCTTTAATTTGGTCTGATAGCTCTTGCATAAATGCAGCAACCAAGACTTCGTTGTTCCACCCTAACTCCGAGGCAAAAGTTTGGAATTGCACAGCATATTGTCCTGCAGATTGGTTGCTTTGTTTCAACTGCATAATAGCCAACCCTGTGGAGGATACTTGCCCGGGCTCATCGAAGACCTTCCGGAAGGCTGCTAGAAAATCTGCGCTGTTGCTAACCAGTGGGTAATTTCTTCCCATAACACAGAAGTCCAAGCCTGTCCAGTAGCGATATAAAATAAGCCACTTTCATCCTCTCTGAAGGGAATTTTGCTGCCTGGACCACAAACTGAATCTAGTACTGATTCAGGAATCCTCGACAGCCTTTGGGATCCCCATCATACTCCGAGAGAATCGGAATCCATAATGGCACAGAAGCACCTGCAGCTTGAACTGTCACTGCAGGAGATGGAGATGGTTGTACTGGAGGTGGCTGAGCGACACCAACTTGTTGCATTAGCATTTGTAAGCACTGCTTAACCTGGGCTTGGTCTTGTTCTTACTTCTCGACTCTGGCGAGGAGGTTCTCAAGCAAGTCACATGGTGAAAGATTACCAGCAGCATCCATCTTGAGGCCAGAGTATTCTGTCACAACTCTCGGATGGGTAGTGGATGCTTACCCGTATTTTGGGATTGGCAAGACCTATTAGGATAAAAGGGGTACATGAGAGAATGTGATCACAAAATGATCTTCTATGGATGTAGGTTTGCTCAAATCCTTCTTCTTTCCCTGATGTTGAGATCAGGACTCTGTTGGGCCATATCATCACTTCCAGGACTCCTTGTTCTTCTTTATGCTGAAGATAGTTCTTATTGACATTGGCTGTATGTTTGGGGTCATTGTCCTGCTGCAGAATAAATTCCTAGATTTGGGGTGCAACATGGTATGTGACCACATTGTTTAAATAGAAATCACAGGGTCTCTGTACTCACCATAATAACTAACTAATAATAATAAACAGTGGGGTTTTGGTTCATGAATTGATCAATGCATTTAAGCTTGCAGCCCCCTTCAAGTGACCCCACTTTCTGCAAGTCCCTACTCTATTACTCAGAATTATCACAAGGAAATAGCTATCACATTAGTGTTAAAATCAAGGTATGTTATTTAGTTAAAAGCTCACAGCTTCTTTGCTTTAAAGGTGAGACAGTCACCTAGCACACCTGTTGTAAAGCACCTAGGAAAACAGCTGACACAAGCTAAATTCAACAGGTTAATAGGGGTGCATGAGAGAATTTGATCACAAAATGATTAATTAAAAAAAATAATCAAATAAATAAAAAGCACTAATCCACGGCACTCACCATTCCTAGATTTGGGATGCACCATGTAATATATATACACATACACACACACAATAGATATGTATGTCATATGTGAAGGTCTGATTGCATATATATACACACACACATAATAGATATGTACGTCATATGTAGGTCTGAGAGGCATGCATAGGGAAAGTGGCATTTCTGTCGCCATGTAGGTATCACCAATGTCTCCAGTTAGAGTGATGTACTAACCCTGCTTTTGCTGCTGGCTCCACCTACATTTGATTTGGCACCGACCACATGAGGTCACTTCCAGAAATTATCCCAGGGCCACTTTTAGTTCCTAAACCTCCCCTGAGCATGCCACAGGAGTACATTGAAAATCCAACTACTTTTTCCCAGATATCATAAAGAGATGTGGATGATAGTCCTACTCAGAGGGTTTGTGTGTTTGGAATATGTAATGATTTAATTTTAGCTTCAATATCCCCCTATGTGTGTAAAATTGTATTTGTATCTAAACCTGGTTAAAAAGGGTCATAAAACTTCTAAATACACTATGCAAACATTATAGATATGTACAGATACAGACATCTCTCACAAGGTGTCTGGATGAAAGGTCGACAGTAAAAAAGGTTGACAATGAATATGTCAACATGCAAAAGATCAACAGGGAAAAAGGTTGACAGGTACAAACGGTCGACTGACAAAAACATTGGCTGTGCAAAATGTTGACAGGTGCAAAAGGTTGACAGGTGCAAAAGGTTGACAAGGTTAAATGTTTGACACATAATTGGTTGAAACATGATTTTTTTAAAAAATTTCAAAATTTTTAAGGTCAGGGTTAGGGGTTATGTTTAGGCTTGGTCATTAGGGGGAGGGTTTGGGTTGGGCTGCCGGAAGGGACAGTTAGGGATATGCACTAGGGGGAGGGTCAGGGTTAGGCTATGATTAGGCACTTGGGGGAGGGTTAGGGTTAGGCACCATGGGGACTGTTAGGGTTAAGTATTAGGGGGAGAGTTAGGATTATTCTTATAATACAAAACAAAAAATTTTCTACCATTATTGTGTGGACCATTTGTCCTTGTTGACCTTCTGTACCTGTCGACCTTTTGTACCATCAACCTTCAGTCAGTCGACCTTTTGTATCTGTCGACCTTTCGACCCTGTCAATTTATTGCCTGTCGACCATTTGGTGACGACATATACATTGTCGACGTAATACATTTTGATCTCTTATACCACACCACTCTCTCAAGATGGGATTCTTAAAATGTAAGGACCAACATCAAATGTAGCTGGGGTTTAGCAGATCAGTACAAAAGGGTTGAGACAGGCAAAATCAAGAACAAGCCAGGAAAGTTAGACAAGTAAAGAATTGATTAAGTCAGAATACAGCAGGAAACAGTATTACTGGAACATAATATTTTGGCCAAGAGGAAGTGACAGGGCATGGCATATTAATAGGAAGACTCAACTGAGTTCTCATGATGTATTAATTGTCTAGCCTACTTTTATATTTTCTTGACCTGCAACTTCCTAATAAATTATACAAACACTAAGGCAATACTTAAATTAGAGATGATCGGGTTGATTTTAACTCTGTTCTTTTCGCCAAACTAGTGCAAGTTAAAATTAATTTGGATTTATCTTATTGGCAATGTAAAACTCGTGAGAGCCGGATTGCCAATATGATGCCGTTTTTGAGATCCGAATATAACTGAGTAAAACCGAACCGCTCATCTCTAATTTTAATGTGTCCTGTGTGTTTCACTCACAGGTCCAGCACACTCAAGAAAGGAATCGGATCAACTTTGTCACCCAAAGGTCTTGAAGACTACAACATGGTACAGTACTACAAAGTAAGTGTTGTCTAGAACCAAGGTTTACCAGACCATACTATCTGTTGCTGAGAAGGCATTAACTTGGCAGAGGTAATTTGCTTGTATCAATACATCACATTAAAAAAAGCTCTCCACTATGGCAAAGCACCTGTACTTTGAGTGAAATATATCATCTTCTTAGCTGATACTGCAAGTTCAGTAGTTTTAGTTCTGTTTAGTGATCAACTGTTTTGGCAAAAATGGGAGAATTACCCACACATAGGCCCGTATTCAATTTGAAACAAAAAGCCGGAATTGGCGAAAAAGTTTTGCCGATGACGTCATTTCGCCAGGCGGAAAAGTATCGCTGTATTCAATTTGAAAGACTTTCCACCTAGGTGTAAAGTCAATGCAATGTAATAGGCGAAAATGAAAATAGTGCAGAATTGGGGTTTTGGGGTGCAACATTGCGGGAACCCCCGTGCAGCCTTAAGACAGTCCCCTAAAGGTAACTGCGTTCAAAAGTTTTTTAAAAAAGACTTAAGAACACCCCAAAGTTTTCGCCTACTTTGAAATTGAATACGGGGATACATGGTTGCAATCATCACAGGTTCCCAAACACTGTCCTCAACGCACCCCAACAGTTCAGGTTTTAGAGATATCCTTGGTTGAGCACATGTGGTTAAATCAAATTGACTGAGGTACTAATTAAATCACCTGTGCTCAACCATGGATATCTCTAAAACCTGAACTGTTTGGAAGACTTGAGGACCGCATTTGGGATCCTCTGGCAGTGGCGTCACAAGTGGATTCCAGGGGTTGCGGGCCGCACCCTGGTGTCACCTACCAAAGGGTGACACCAAAGTGCCGACTACCTCCTCAGTGACAGGAGCTGGGTGCTGCACTGTAGCATAAAATGCAGCACTCAGCTCCTGACACAGTGAGGGAGCTGGCACGACATACAGACTGGTCCCCAGGGGCAGTCAACATTTCTGGGACACCCGGAGTGACTAAAATGGGGGTCCAGGCCGAGAGGCCACACCCCTATCCATGTGGCCATGCCCCTACCCGTGAGGTCATGCCCCCTTTTGCTGGTGCAGTAACAGTATATCAACCCATTCACTTAATTGCACATACAGTCATACACATAATGATAATACATTGCACATTAGTAAACATTATCCTGTGACATTACTATCAATGGCAGAAAGTATAGTACAATTAATCTGAACAAATAAACTATTGCTGAACCTTACAAATTACAACCTTTAACATTATAATTACTGAAACGATTTTACATTTACATTAACATTATCATCTGGAAAGTGTGTTGAGTATTGTGTTAATTTTACATTCATTTTACCAACATTTGGTTACTAAATATATTTATTGTGTATATTACTGTCTATAGACTATAACATCTTTTTAATCAAATTGAACATCTATCACATTACAGAAAATATCACAGGGAAGGTTTTGCTCAATATGCACAATCATAATACTTAGTAAGTTAGTTGAAATATCTCAACTAATTAAGGGGAACAAATATCACAATGTATGGCTTATTTAGCATTAGCACACATTTTACTATCTGATTAATAGGCCCTTGACATTCACCTTTAGCAATATCTGGATGTTGAGTGTGATAAAAGCTTCCTCTACACAGTGAATGGTTTTTGAGCGTACTTTATTTTTCAGTTGGAAGTCACTAGATCTGTGCCATTATTTCTGACTGCCTAGATGAATAAGTGCCATCTGGTGCATTGCTCACCATGCTTTCTACCTGTAGACTCAGGCTATCTTTGCCAGGTGCATCCTAAGTCAAAGTATTACTCATAGTAGCGGATATCTATTTTTAATTGTGCCTCCTACCTCCTTTCAACAGCAGGTAAACCAGATGGCACAGACAGTACCCCTTGAAGAGCGCAGTATAATGTTACAATACAAAACTGTGGAGGGGGCCAATATTTTGTATATACACTGGTGGGAAGCCTTTAACCAAATTAAACACCGATAAAGTAAAAACAATTATTTTCCTTCCTTTGTGAGATACTATAAGAAGTGACAGTTTAAAGTAATTTGTTATGCTATTTACTTATTATTGTAGGAATATAGATAGAGTAAAGAAATGTAAAGCATAAACCTGCCTCGTGTATATATGTACTCAAGGATATGTAAATTGACATTTCAAATATTTAAATTTAAAATGTGTATAAGATGAAAAAATTATTATAAATAAAAATGTTAGTGCAGTCTGACAATAAGTAACATGGAATAGACACAGGCTTCTGAGAGACAATGATATTTATTCCAATGTGTTATGCGTACAGTCGCAGTTAATAGCAGCACCATAGCAGGACAATATTATGCCCTGCAAGCTAAAACCAGGTGCCAATGGGGCAGCGATGGTGCTGCCCCCTCCGTCTTGTACCCAGCGCTCCTTCATCCCTAGTTACAGCCATGGTTAATAGTCTCCTATTACGCTATTTAAATGTTTTAATAAAATAAGTATACAATATCAACACAGGACTTGAATGTGTAATTTAATAAGTATATTTTTTTATATCAGCTTTTATGTAAGAGGTACCTTATTTACATAAACAATTTAATAATAATAATAATAATAATAATTAATATCTATAATTCCTATAGCTGTTCATTTTCATGGCCAGAATAACTGAGCGCAGACTGGTGCAAGAGACATAGGGCCTGATTCAGAGCCGCTCGTAAGCGGCCGCTCGTTCGTTCCGAGCGATGTTTGCCCAACTGCGCATCCGTACGGATCGTTATACGCATGCGCGAACCAGTCAGTGCGGTCGAAATTCATGTGCTCGCAAAATAGCGAATGCCTGATAATTTGAGTGACAGGAGTAGGTGTATGTGGGTGGTAACGGGGGAAGGTGCTTGAAAACGGGGAGTGGAGATCTGAACGCAGGCGTGCTTAAAGGTCAAAACGGGCGTTTTATGGGTGTGCATAATTAAAACAGCAGCGTCATTGACCACGTCACTGGGTTATTTTATAGCCAGAACTGCTCGCAAAATTGTGGTAGCAAAAACCAACCCCAAGAATAGCGAGCAGTTCATACCCTGGTCGATGTACTCGATTAATCTAATAAATAGCGGACATGACGTAGGATGCGAGCGGCCAGGGGGCGTATTTTTTCAAAAAACGACCGCAAGTTTTGTTCGCTCGTTCAGACCTAGAGGCGTGAACAGACCGCAAAGAGCGAACGGTTGATTTGAATAGCCACCCCTATTTTCTGGACGAGCGAGCTCTAATTGCGTCCGGCTCTGAATCAGGCCCATAATTACTTTGTAGTAGAAAAAAGCCTCATATGTCATCAGAGCTTTAAGAAAATAAACTATTAAATAACAAGAGTGAATTAAATATATGTTTTTTACATTTTTATTAAAAGGAATAAAAATCAGTGGATCTCACAAGGTGTACAAGATAGATACAGCCACCAAACACTGAAAACATTATGCCTCAGTTCCACGTATAAATGCAATCTGAACAGAAACACAAATGTATACAAACAAGTGCATTTTTACTAGGGATGTGCGCAGACTAGAGATGAGCGGGTGCGGTTCTCAGAGAACTGGACCCACCCGAACTTCCAGATCCGAGGCGAGAACCGAGCTAGGCTCGCGTTTTCCCTATTGGCTCTGATCTCAAAACGAGGCAAAATGTCATCCTCTTGCTGTCGGATTCTCGTGGGTTTTGGATTCTATAAAGGTCCCGGTGATCGGCGCCATTTTCACTCTGGGTGTGGAAGGTGAACTGAACAGACATGTTGCTGTCACTGTCTGCGTCAGTGTGTTGACCAACTTGTCCTGTTGGGGTCAGGGGCTGAAGGCTGCTGCTTTGTTGTCCATAAAGGGACTTGGGCTACAGTATATAAAGGGGGGGCTTCAGTGGGTACTGCAGCTGCTGTGTCACTTATCCTGTCAAACAAGGGGCTGCTGCTGTGTTATTATACATAATGGCTGCTGTTGTTGTCCTGTCCATCAAGGGGTCTAGGTCTGCTGTCCATAAAGGGGTGCTGTGTTGTCCAGGGGGGGGGCGCTCTGTCAATCAGGGCTGCTCTTCCCCAGTGTAAAAAAAATAAAAGTGCTTTTTTTTGTGTGTGGTAGCAACTTAACTGCGCTATTATTGTTTGGTGACACTGCCAGCAGACCACAGTTTATCATCCATGTATTGTGACTCTGCAGGTGGTCTGTCCGCACTCGGCAGGGGTGTTGTCCATAAAGAAGTGGTGCTGTCTGTGCTATTTATCAAGGGGCTGCTGCCTCATGCAGGGGTGCTGTTCCCCAGTGTGAAAAAAATAAAAGTGAAATTTATTAAATGAATAATGTCAATATCAATCCACGGTAGGTGCGTTTTTTGTTTTACAAAGTCAATGGATTACTGCGGAGACCAGTGCCAGGATATAGGTGAGTATGAAATCTTTTTTGCAGGGCCAGTCAACACAGATTCTACTGGATAAGGGGACAGAATCATCTGGTATAGGTAAGTATGTGTGAATCGGTAGGTGTGTGTAATAAAGTTATACTTTGCACGGTGTGTGTGTTTTGTGTTTATTTAACTATTTATTTTACAGTGGGGGTACAGGTATTGCCCATCTGCTGGCACTTGTAGTTCCATAAGTGCCAAAGGGCAGGCATGCTGGCACCTGTAGTCCCGCTGTAAAATACAATAGTTTACTTAAATATCCCCACTTACTTAAATATCCCCACCAAACGCTCCAGGAGTGCGGGGAAGAGCCCCAGGCTTCAGACCAAGCCTGGAATTAAGGGAGAGGGGCGACCCCTTTTTTTGGGAGGTCCCCACCTCCCCTAAGATCCCCGGCTTGGCCTGACCGGCTTGGGCTGCTAATGCTTTGGACCCCGAGCCCCGGTGAAAGGGTCTCTGGGCTGTTACATTACAGCCCGGCTGTTTTGGGTCTGGGGCAGGTTTTAAATATAGGGTGGACCTTATGCAATTTTTCCCCCCTTATGTTTAAAATCAGGACTGTCCCTGCAGCCTGGTGTTGGTTTCTAAATTACGGGGGAACCATACACATTTTGTTCCCCATAATCTTATAAACCAGGACAGGCTGGCAAGCCTGGGGCTGGTTAAGCTTTAGGGGGGGGACCCTATGTTATTTTTTTTTCGGATATTTAAATATATTTTCCATATTTACAGGCAGAAACATACATGGATCACAGCGATCTGTGTATTTTTCTGCCAAACTCTCAGATCACAGACAGGTGTATTTTTTTCATGAGTTTTTACAGTAGAGTTTGCCCATCTCATGACAGTTTCAAAACTCTCTGAAACTCTCTGAAATTCCAGAATCCTATCTTCACCACTGAAAAGGTTCTAACGTTTTGCCGATGTGAACTGAAGAGAGTTTGCTAACTCTCCAGTATTTTCCCGTAGCAAAGGAGATCTTCCTGAGTTTGACATTAGTAAATTTAAGAGTGGGAAAAATTGCACAAACTCTCCAGAGTTTGCAAACTCACCCAAACTCTCAGCTTAGTAAATGTACCCCTTAGTATTAGTGCAGTGTGTTATTCTTTTTCATAAATTATCTTGTGACACTAAGTGGTAGCATAGTGTGTTACTCTTATTCATAAATAATCAATCTTGTGACACTAAGTGGTTGTGCAGTGTGTTATTCTTATTCACAACTAATATTGTGACACTGTAAGTGGCAGCACAGAGTGTTATTATTTTCTTATTCATAAAAAATCTTGTGACACTGTAGGTCATTGATACCACAGTATAATATTTAAAATTGGCACAAATTGACGTGTGTGCTGTACCCCACTTCATTCGTGTTTTTTGATATGGAGAATGATCAGGTAAGACTTGAGAGGAGAGCAGGAGCCACATAATAGTGCTGGAGTTGCTGCCAATGCTACCAGTCATGATGATACTAATCCATTTACATTATCTACTAAAGCCAATGCCCAAGGGCAGACAGGACTTAAGTCAGGGCATCTAAAATCAAGAACCAATCTTTCACAGTGGTAAAGAAGAAAATATCAAAGGGAAATTTAGCTGCAGAAAGACATAAAATTGGTAATATGCCAGTTTCACCACATGAAGTGGCAAGGAAAGGCTAAGGCCTTGGCCTTTATTTATGACTGGTAGTTCTGCCTCTTGATGATGTAAGCACAAGTGAACATGCTGACATAAAAATCAAAGATGCTTCTGTGGAAGTGCACCAGGATGAGCAGGATTTTTGTGTAGCTGACGCTAATGAGGATGTTGATGATGAGGATGTTGATGATGAGGATGTTGATGATGAGGATGTTGTTTATGTAAATTAGGCACCAGTGGATGAAACAGTTGTTCCCCATGATAAGGAAAAGCCCATTGTCATGCATGGGCACAAGACAAAAAAACTTGGTTGTGTTGACTTATCTGCATCACCAGTGGGTTTCTTTGAGAAAGTTTATTTTTTTCAGCAGATGCACTTGCTGGAGAAACTTAAGGAGAAGCCACCACTGCATCATGTGCCACTTGAGTTGACAATTTGCTTACCAACAGCTTCAGATCTGTGTCCATTAGGAAGAAAGACACAATGTCTTCATCCCTTCTGAGATGAGAATCCATTCCCAGCAGCAGCAGGCACTATGCTCAAGGATTCTCTTGAAAGACACAGCATAAGACTTAAACCTTAAAACTTAAATCTTGCATTTGCTCTGTTCGGCTTGTTCTCATATCTGTGGTTAAGTGGACAGTGGGTACAACGGCATTTTGGAGGCCACTAAATAAGCTTTTCTTAATGTTTCTGTACAGGTTAGGAAATGCTTTTATAGAGAAGTGGAATCTTTGCAAAGGATTGTTTAACAGCCAATTGTTTTTGAAAGCACTATTAGTAGGCTTCCTGGTCGCACAAACAGCAGCAGCATGCATAGCACTCACGGATTCTTCTGGGGCAAGTACTGATGTGAATGAGATGCCTCCTCTCTTCCCCTTCCCTCCTCTCTCATAAATTTGCTTTGGAATCAAAAATGAAATTCAATTTACTACCAATCAACCCATTCTGTCCCTGCCTTCAACTATATACATACTCCAACTCCCTCAGGCCTCTCGAATAATAAAAACATTTGTTTCCTGATGTGCCATGTTGGAAGATGAACTGCCACGTGTTTGTGCCACCCACTGCTGCTGCTTAGCTTAGTCATAATTAGAATAAAGGAAAAACAAGTGCAATAGTTCACAACATCCCTCACACTTTAAACATAAAGGTTACCATATTGTGGCTGAAATAGTCCAGGTAAGGGGTGCTACCCACTATATCTGTTTAAGAAGAACGAATACAAGAAGGAATAGTATTTGGGTGCACTGGTGCCTTATATAATTCAAATTTAGCTTTTATTATATCCATTAAAATAAATGTACATAGAAAAGGTGGAATATTATATTTCACCATATCTATGTACATCTGTTTTAATGGATATAATAAAAGCTAAATTTTAATAATATTAACCTCAATAACATTAATTTCCACTTGTTTCCAGTCAATTTGGACCACCTCACACAATATTGTTCACCAACATAGGCTAAAACTAACTCACAAGTACATTCAATAGAAAACAATATAACACAATACAAAACAGAAATTTACTAAAAATCGTACGTGGAATATCCTTACTCAAAACAATTTGTCATAGTTAAGAAGCGGCAAACAAAAAACCCCTAAACCATGTGTAAATAGCAACAGCAGGTATGAATGCCCCCTACACAAGTGCATATGTCCCCAGCACATGCTTATTCTCAGTGCCCCTGTGTGTTTTCCTCCGGGGGCACTGGGCCACCGATGACTGGCCCATGTAAAGCCCCAATCAATCAGCCTTTTTGTTGAGCAGTTCCCCAAAATCTCCCCAACCATTAAAAACAGTGCTCCATACTTGCAAGTCAGAAACAGTGCAGGCTGGATACAGTGCAGGGCACAGTGCAGGTCAGATACAGTGTAGGTCAGATACAGTGCATGTCAGATACAGTGTGGGTTGGATACAGTGCAGGTCAGATACAGTGGGGGTTGGATACATTGTGAGTTTGTTACAGTGGATACAGTGCAGGTCAGATACAGGACCTCATTCAGAGCCGCTCGCAAAATGCGAGCGCTCACTCAGAATGAGGGCGGCCGTTTCACATTTAAAATCCGGCCTCCTGGCCGCTCGCTAAGTCACCCACAGCTGTAGCGAGTGACCAGGTTGATGGTCGCGATGGTCTCAACCATCGCGACCATCGGGGCTTGTGACAAGACCCTTGTGGTAGGATTTCATCTCCCGCAAGCCGCAGTGAGCTTTCGGCTCTAATAGAGCCAGAAGCTCACCACTGACATCACGAGTGATGTCAGTGGGGCTGCCCCCAAACGGCAGGTGTTCCTTCGGGAATGCCTCCGTTAGGCCAGCCAGCCCCCACCTCGCCTACAAACGGTGCGAGCTGTCAATCACCATCGACAGCCACCCCTTTTGTAGTAAGCCCCGGAGCAAGAGAATTTCTCACTCGCTCCAGGGCTTGCACATGCAACAACATCGACCCGCTTGCGAGCGCTCAGCACTTGCGAGCGGGTCTGAATGAGGCCCACAGTGCGGAATACAGAGCAGGTCTGATATAGTGCGGGATAAAGTGCGGGTTGGATAAAGTGCAGGCCGGATACAGCGCAGTGTTATACAGAGTGGGTTGAATACAGTGCAGGTCAGATACAGTGCAGGGTACAATGTAAGTTGGTTACAGTGCAGGTCGGATACAGTGCAGTTATAGTGCAGGTCGGATACAGTGTGGGCTGAATACAGTGCGGATTGGATACAGGAACTCATTCAGAGGCGGCCGCTTGCATCCTGACCGCCCGCCTCTGTTTCGGTCGTTAGGCTGTGGGTTTACACCCACAGCTCTAACGACCGCTCGGGTGATGGTCGCGATGGTCAGAGACCATCGCGACCATCGGGGTTACGACGAGACCCTAGGGTAGGGTCTCACTTGTCGTAAGCCCCGGAGAGCTTCTGGCTCTGTCAGAGCCGGAAGCTCTCCACTGACATCACTTGTGATTTGTGGGGCCTCCCCCAAATGGTAGGCATTCCCATGGGAACACCTCCGTTTGGGCTGCCACCCCCCGGCCCGCCTTCCAAATGGGGCGAGCTGTCAATCAACATCGACAGCTTGCCCCCTTTGGAAAGAGACCCGCTACAACCAGCGCTGTCGGTCGCAGCGGGTCTCACGCATGCGCACGAGGGAGCCGGCTCTCTCGTGCGCATGTGCACTGGCCAAACATCGAGGCGGCCGTGCGGTTGTAGACCGTACGGCCGCCTCTGAATAAGGTCCACAGAGTGGGATACATAGTGGGTTGGATGCAGTGCAGGTCAGATATAGTGTTGGATACAGTGTGAGTCTGTTACAGTGCAGATCGGATACATGGCCTGATTCAGACCCGTTCGCTAGATGCGGCCGCTCGCTCCCAGCGTATACAAAATCAGCTAAGTGACGTCAAGGCAGGTGATCGCACTGCAAGGCATAAGCACACTATATCTTGGCGAGCGATCACTTTGTGTTTATAGATGCCCAACAGCCTGTCTTTAGCCGCCCACTAGCGAACATCATCTCCAGGAAGTATATACAACCATCGGTACATCGGGTTCCATCGGATCTGACCACAGCGCTTGCGGTTGCCTTTACCCTACCGCAAGCACTGCGAGCATTTCAGTGTAAAAACCAGCCAGGTGATGTGTACTCTGACGCTGCCTGTTAATTATGCACGCCTCTGAAATGGTGTTAAAACACTCAGACACGCCTGCGTTCACAACTCCACTCCCCCATTACTACTGCCCTGCCCCTGTTACCACCCACAAACGGCCTCTCCTGTCACTCATTTCACTGGGCTGTTTTTGCTCGGCGAGTGAGCGCTTCCCTATTGCTCGAACTAGTTCGCGCATGCGCATTGCGATGCATACGCATGCTCAAATGCATAACATCGGCTGCATACGATCAAGCGGCGGCTTGTGACAGGGTCTGAATCAGGCCCACAGTGTGGGATCCAGTGCTGGTCTGATATAGAGCTGGATACAGTGTGGGTTGAATACAGTGCAGGGTACAGTGTGAGTCTGATACAGTGCAGTTTATAGTGTAGGTCGGATACAGTGCAGGTCGGATACAGTGTGGGTTGAATACAGGGCCTGATTCAAAGCCGGTCGCTCTGACATAGCCCTCGCTCTGAATCAGGGCGGGTCTTTTTTTTATTAAGAACGGCCTCCTGGCCGCTTGCATAGCTGTGGGTGACCACCCACAGCTATAGCGAGCGGCCATGATGATGGTCGCGATGGTCAAGACCATCGCGACCATCGGGCTTGCGACGAGACCCTTGCGGTAGGGTCTCGCTGCCGCAAGCCCTGGAGTGCTTTTGGCGCTATCCCATGGGAACGCCTCTGTCTGGCTAGCCACGCCCCCGGCACGCCCACCAAAGGGGGCGTGCTGTCAATCACCATCGACAGCACGCCCCCTTTGGTGCGAGACCCATAACAACGGCTTGCAACCATCGGGCTTGCGAAGAGACCCTTGTGGTAGGGTCTTGTTGCCGCAAGCCCCAGAGAGATTTCGGCTCTAACAGAGCTGGAATCTCTCCACTGACATCATTTGTGATGTCAGTGGGGCCAGCCCCAAACGGTAGGCATTCCCATGGGAACGCCTCCGTCTGGGCAGCCACCCCTTCCTGCTCGCCCACCAAAGGGGGCGTGCTGTCACTCAATATCGACAGCATGCCCCCTTTGGTGCAAGACCCGGAGAGATGGATTGCCCGTCGCTATCCGAGTCTCACGCATGCGCACAATGGAGCCGGGTCCGTCGTGCGCATGCGCTCTTGGCAACCATTGACCCGGTTGCGAGCGCTCAGCACTTGCGACCGGATGTGAATCAGGCCCTCAGTGTGGGTCAAATACAGTGTGTTATACAGTATGGGTTGGATACACCAATAGTGCACTTACTGTGACAGCGGTGTAGGCAGTGTGGGGTGCTGGTGGTGACCTCAATGTGGGAGTGCCAGTTGTGTCCTCAATGCGGGGGTGCTGGTGGTGTTGGCAGTGTGGCAGTGTTGGCAGAGTGGGGTTGCTGGCAGTGTCCTCATTGCAGGGTGTCGGCGGTGTTGGCAGAGCGCGGATGCCAGCGGTGTCCTCTGAGCAGGAGTGCTGCAGTGTCGGAAGTGCCCTTAGTGTGAGAGTGGCAGCAGTGGCAGCAATGTGGGGTTGCTGATGGCATCCTCAGTATGTGGGGCTGCAGTGCAGGGGTGCTGGCAGTGTCCTCAGTGCAGGGTGCTTGCGGTGTCGGCAGAGTGGGGGTACCAGCGGTGTCCTCAGTGCACATGTGCCAACAGTGTTAGCAGTGTGGCGGTACCGGGGGTGTCCTCAGTGTGGGAGTGCTGTCAGCATCCTCAATGCAGGGTGCCAGTGGTGTTGGCAAAGCGGGGGTGCCAGCGGTGTCCTCAGTGCACATGTGCTGACAGTGTCGGCAGTGCAGGGGTGCCGGTCGTGTCCTCAGTGTGGGAATGCCAGAAGTGTCGGTAGCGTGGGGTTGCTGACGGTGTCCTCAGTATGTAGGGCAGCAGTGCAGGTTGCCAGCGGTGTCAGTAGAGCATGGGTGCTAGCGGTGTCCTCAGTGTGTCGGTACTGGTGGTGTCAGCAGTGCATGGGTGCTGGTGATGTCCTCAGGGTGCTGTTGGTGTATTTAGGGTTCCAGCAGTGTCAGCAGTGGGGGTGTCGGCAGCTTGGGTTGCCGCCAGTGGGGGGTGTCAGTGGGGGGTGTCAGCAGCGAGGGGTGCCAGCGCTGTTAGCAGTGGGAAGAGCAGCATTGTCAGACAAGGGGGATGGGTAGTATCTTCCTACCTTTCTGTGCCCATTGAATTCAATGGGCTTAACGCTGACTGGCTGAGAGCCATGACAGACAGCTCTCTCAGACAATAGGTGTTAAGCCCATTGAATTTAATGGGACTTGTAAAATGGCCGCTCGAGGCAAAACCTTGAGATCCAACAGTGGGATTGCAAGGTTTTGCCTCGATTAGGGACCCAGGACTGGCAGGGAGATCTGAGCTGTGTCTCGAATCCCCCGGATCCCCGAAATTCAGGTGGGTCTGGTTCCAGGAGAACCAGACCCGCTCATCTCTAATTTTTACCTGTGGATTTTAAATTGCATATGCATTTAGTTGATATATTAAAATCTAGTGTTTAGATGTAACTGAAAATTAATATATACTGTATCAGCTACCATCTTTAACTTAATAAAGATTAGTACCCTATTTTCAATCTTGAAAAAAATATTGTATCCTCCAGCGCTATGGATCTCCTTACAAAAGTGAGATTTTTTTTTTTTTAGAAACACTACAGAAACATCTATCATCATGATCAAGTTGATGATGATGACTGCTATATTTTTACACTAACCCATAGAGACAACTCCTCACGGGCATACGGTAGTTAAAGATTCATCCATTCTAATAGGCCTCATGTCCATGGTGCATGCTATACTTAGTGTACTTTATGTGTGCATGCTTTTACTCTATTGAAAGCCACAACTCAAACAGACGTACTACACTTTTATGTATACCCTTGCTATACTGAATTTGTTAATGCCCTGATCTACTTCTCCAGGTGCAAGTGGCCACTAGTGTTTTTTACATGTAGCTCTAAATTTGGGTGTTTTGGTATACATTAGCAGTACAAGTCAGGCCCTATATGTCTACAGTATATAACTATTCAATTGATAGTCTGTAGCCATACTCACCATGGTAGTGAATGTCTGGTCATCATTCTTGACTCCTTTATCTACTACACTCCCCACATATCTCATAATCTTGTTCAGACACTTTCTGACCATGGATGCTACCAAAACTCCCATCGTTGCACTTGGCCTTTCTCACCTGGACTACTGCAACCTCCTCCTAGCTAGCCGTTTTCTTACCCACCTTTCCACATTTCACACTTCAATCTATGGGGGGAATTCAATAGAACACGCTATTGAATAGCGATGGGAGGGACTCCCAAAGCTATTCCATACACTGCGCTGTTTGGTAGCGCAAAGGATTTCTTCTTGCACCCCCCTGAGGATGCGAGGAGAAATCCGACCAAAGTGCCGGGCGTGCAGCAGTTTTTCTGCATAGCGCTGTGCTAACAGCCGCGCACCCGGCACTTTGGTCGGAGAATGCCGGTTACAGCGCCTTAACACCTTTGTTAAGGCGTGGTAGGCACGTTAACCGGCAATTCTACAACCACACAGTGCAGTGTATTGAATAGCTTCGGGAGTCCCTCCCGTCGCTATTCAATAGCGCGTTCAATTGAATTCCCCCCTACATTTAATACTGCCATCCATCTCATTGACTTCTCTTGTTACTATAAAATTGAGGAATAAATACTTTGGGGGACAAGTGATGTAACTGTAGCATCCACTGGTCTTTCCATCTTTTAGAAGACATACATTGAACAAAGTATATTTATATTTTAAAAGGAAAAAAGACCAGTGTACTGTTTGTTTTCCTGCTACTCTGTGTCAGCCTGCCCCTCTGTAAATTGGTTCACTGGCTTCACATCCACCAAAAAACTTATCCTCACCTATAAAGCTCTTAATATATCCACTTCTAAAAAAGATATATAATAAAATAGCTACCGATGGTCGGCACTCAGTAATAAAAAATGCTTAACTGCAGAAAATATGAACCAATGTTTCGATACTTTATTGTATCATCTTCAGGGTACTCTAAAGACAAATCAATAGAGTATTGAAACGTTGGTTCATATTTTGTGCAGTTAAGCATCATTTATTACCGAGTGCCGCCATAATTGAAATCTATACTGTGGGTCCACTTGATAGGCACCAGGCAGGTATATATATAAACAGTATATATATATATATATATATATATATATATATATATATATATATATATATATATATATGTACTATGAGTGCCACCTAAAAACTGTATTAATAAAATAGTTAGCTAAGTTTAGAATGTGTTGTATTTTATTCCAACAATGTTAACCCTTGTGGAACTGTTCCATTTATTTATTTCTAAAATTATTTATACTCTATAGACCTAAACACTTGAAGATGCATTGAAATAATAATAATGATAATAATAATAATTATTATTTTTGTTATTATTATTGTTAATATTATTATTATTATTAATAATAATAATAATAATAATAATAATAATAATAATAATAACAGTAATAGTAATAATAATTTTTATTTATAGGGCAGCACATGTTGTCTGCAGTGCCATACAGTGAAAACAAAATGACAAACATAATGCAAAAAAATACAAGGGATAACAGTAATACAAAAAAGAGAAGCAAGGTGAGGGTAGAGGAGTAGGATGGAGAGACTCACTAAGGCTTTAGAAGTAAGCAATGATGGGTCACACAATGGGAACTAGGGTTAAACAGCAGTCAATAAGCCTGCACACACAAGGTGGGCTAACAAACAATATCAGAGTAACTGGAGGGAAAAAAAATTAACAGATGAACACATGCGCACTAAAGAACAAGGAAAGAGGGCATGCCCATGAGGGCTTAGGGGAACTAGGAGGGTAACCTGGGAGAGAGAGTAGGTGGATAGACAGAGGTACTGGAGTAAAGTGTTATAATGGCTTATAGGCTTTTATGAAGTAGTATATTATCCATGTACTTGTCCTGTATTGTTTTGTATTGTATTGTAAGTCTTTGGTCCCCTATTTGTTTTACATACATTGTAAGGTGCTTCGGAACACTTGTGGCGCCATATAAATAAACAATAATAATAATAATAATGAGTCTTAAGGGCTCATTTGAAAGAGTGGGGGCTGTAAGAAAGTTTGATTGAGAAAGGTAGTGAGCTCCAGAGCAGTGGGTGGCATGTGTGAAATCTTGGATGAGGGAATGAGAGGAGGTATTCAGAGTTGAGGTTAGACAGTGGTCAATGGAGAAATAGAGATGGTGGGTGAGGGAGTGGACAGAAATTATGTCATAAATGTAGGAGGGAGAGGAGCAATTCAGGATGAGGAATTTAAATTGCATTCTGTGGTGGATGGGGACTAGTGAAGTGACTGACAGAGCATGGAAGTCGACACAGAACAGCATGAGGGATGGATAAGCCTGGCAGTAGCATTATATAGAAAGTGGTGAGAGATGAATGAGAAGAAGGACAGAGAGGAGTAGATTACAGTAATCAAAGCAGGAAATAACAAGATCATGAATGAGAGTTTTGGTGGTGTTCATGGTGAGGAAATATTTTGAATGTGGAAGCTGAAGGAGTGTGAGATATATTGAATGTGAGATGTGAATGAGAGAGATGAGTTGAGGATAATGATCATTCAGTGAACTTGAGGGACAGAGACAAGTTGAGTGCTGTCAAAAGATAAAGTGGGCAAGACTAGGAGATCCTGGGTGGATTGCAACAGAATAAGTTAAAATTTAGACATATTGAGTTTAAGAAATATCTAAGACATCCAGGAGATTGCAGAAAGACAATTAGAGATACAAGAGGGCAGTTGGAGAGAGGTCTGTAGAGGAGAGGTAGATTTGGGTGTCATCAGCAGGTTGGTGGTAATGGTGGTCATAGGAGTTCAGATCACCAAAGGAGGAGGTGTAGTGAGAGATAAGAAGGGGGCAAGAATAACAGACACTTGAGGAACACCAACATTTAGGGGGAACGGGGGGACATGGTGTCAAAAGAGAAGTCTGAGAGGGAACAGTTAGTGAGGTAGGAAGACAGCCAGAAGAGGACAAAGTTTTAGGATCCATGGCAGTGGATCATTTTGGTGGCAGGTCCCAGCTGCAGTTGCGACTGAGACACTGCATAATGCCTCAATCCATGGTCCGGCTGTTGCAGGCAGCTGGAATCCTGTCTTGTCTGTGTGCAGCTCATTGCTGCATTCCTGTCTGTCTGTGTGTGTGCAGAGTCCAGCTGCATACTATCTGGTCATTAGGGAGGCTCTCTGCAGGGATTGCTCTGATTGGTGCCTGCTCATGATAAATTACAGCCAGCCCTACACTCCGTGCCAGTGATATTGTCTGACATCCAGATTATGTTTGTCCTGTGCTCAGAAGCCTGAGTTCTAACCGGTCTTCCTAGTTCTACAGTTCCTGTGTCATGAGCCTGTCAGTTGGATCTGTACTTGCCTGTGTGTTACCAGTTGTGATTCTATCTGTTCATATCCTAACTGTTTGGACTTTCTAGAGCAATGACTCTGCAGCCGTAGCCTACCTCTCTGTTGCCCACGGCATTTCCATACCACAGTCCGGTCCTGCCGTGTCAGTCTATTTCCAGCAGATACAAACCTGCAATGATCTCAACCTCACTGCCTACAGCCTGCGTACCTGCCGTGCCTACGTTCACCTGTCTGCTGTGTTGTTCAAGTCTCGCCACGGCCTTCAAGTTGGCTCTGTCTTGTTCCTGTCGCACCTCAACCTTCTAGACAGCATCATATAGTTCCAGTCACGTTCCAGTCATGCTCCATCCTGTTCCAGTCACACATGGCCCTCAAGGCCGCTCCGTTTTGTACCTGTCACGTCTCAGCCCACAAGGCCACATCTTGTTCTTCCAGTCACACATCGGCCCTCAAGGCTGCATCTTCTTCTTCCAGTTGCACGTCATGGCCCTCAAGGCCTCTTCATCCTGTTCCAGTCGCAAATTGGCCCTCAAGGCCACTCCGTATAGTTTCAGTCTTACCTCGGCCCTCAAGGACATATAGGCTTGTTCCAGTCACACCATGGCCCTTAATGCCACTCTGTCCTGTTTCAGTTGTACATCGGCCCTCAAGGTCATCCCTTCTAGTTCCTGTCACATCTCGGCCCTCAAGACCACACCTCGGCCCTCAAGGCCATTCCATTTAGTTCCAGTCTCACCTTGGCCCGCAAGGCCATATCATCTTGTTCCAGTTACACCACAGCCCACAAGGCTGCTCCATCCTGTTCTAGTCACACATCTACCTTCAAAGCCGCGTTGTCTAATTCCTGTCACATCTCAGCTCTCAAGCTGCACCCTGGCCCTCAAGGTTGCTCCGTCCTGTACTTGATACTGATCAGCTCTCAAAGCCGCATCTTGGATCTAAAAGCCACATCTTGTTGTTTCAGTCACACCTCAGCCTGCAAGGGTGTACATTGACTACCACATTATAGTGCCCTGTTTGTCCTGTCTGTCTAGTCCTTGTTTGTATTTTGTATGTCAAGTCCTTGTCTGTATCTTGCTTGTCTAAGTTTTGTATGTTTACCTGCAAGTTCGCAGTCCTGGTCACTCCTGACCTGATGCTAATTATCATTGTCAAGCCACTCCTTGTCTTGTGTCCTAGCTGCCACCATCCTTCCTTACACCATATTCATTTGTCGCTGATAGTGCACTGTGTCTATATCTGTCCTAGTGTCATTCTTCTGCAGCTTCACTCGAGCTTGTCCCAGTAGTGGAAGGCCTGCAGTCTTATACTCATGTGAGAACTGTAACACAGAGTTGTGGATACTAAAGGAATGGAGTATCAAGAAAGAGAGGGTGGTTTACAGCATCAAAGGCTGCATATAGGTACAAGAGGATGAGTAGACAGAACTGACCCTTGAATTTAGCAATAAGAAGATCATTAGTGACCTTACTTTAGTGGGTCAAGAAGGGAGTGGGAAGAGAGGAAAGAGGTGAGTTTCTTTAGATAAGCCTATCAAGGTGCTTGGCGACAAAAGGAAGGTGATAAATAGGGCAGTAGTTTGAAAGAGAGTCATGGTCAAGAGACATTTTTTCCCAGATGAAAAAAGACAGATTGAAAAAGTGAGCAAGGTGGGAGCAGGCATCTGGACTGATGTAGTTGAGGAGGTACAAGGGAATGGGGTAATAAAGGCAGGTGGAGAGGAATAGGATGAGAGAAGGGCATGGATTACCCCAAGTGGCAAGAGAGAAGGAGGACAGTGTGGATAGGCAGATGAAGTTAAGAGAAGATAGGACAGGAGGATATTGAATGGAGATGTTATGCTGGATAAATTCACTTTTGGATATAAAATAGTGGAAAAGTCAAGAGCACTGAGGGAGGAAGGTAAGCAGAGGATGGTGATGAAGTTCGAAAAAGTTGGTGGAGATTGAAGGGCTGAGAAAAGATGAGATACTTGAAATTGGACACAGCTATGGCAGAGCTGTAGGAAGATAGATTAAATTTGAGTTTGGAGTGCCAAGGAAGGGGTGTTGAGTGATGGAAACAATGAGTGATACCTGGGAGACAGAGTCCACAACAGCAGTAAGAATGGAGTTATTAAGGGTTGGAGCCAGGTCAGGGCTAGTTAGTGTGGATATGGGAGAAAGAAGTGTGTCAAGTGAGGAAAAAATAGATCTGAGTCAATTGTGCTGAGTTTGTTATGGTGAAGGTGGACTTGGGTGGGGGAGGGGTGGAGACAGAGAAAGGCTAAAGGAGAGGAGATCATGGTCACAGAGAGGGAGAGAGAGTTGGTGAAGTCAATTTCACTGCTGTGGAAAAAGATAAGATCATTGGACAGTAAAGGTGAGGAGGTCCATGGGTGAGGCCAAAAGGATAAGGGATAAGAGTTTGGAGGCAGTAGCATTTATGGGATCATCAATGGGATTGTTAAGCCCCCACAAGAATAGGGAAGAAAGATCAGAAGAAAGACAGTGGGGGAGCCATGCAGCAAAGTTATCAGGGAAGTGGAAGGTGGGCCCAGGAAGATGATAGATGACTGCCACTCAAAAGGTGAACAGTGGTTTAGCAGGTGGATAGAGTGAGCTTGAAATAGAAAAAGGACAGAAAGGGTTCTGGTGGTTCTAGCATTCCAGAGGGCACAAGGGATGAGGATGGATTGGAGAGAAATTATGTGAATGTGGTTGGTATGCAGTGGTGATCTGGAATAGAAGCAGGAGGAACTAGAGTGGCAGAGTGTAGGGATATGAAAAGCTATGTGTGTAGAAGGGAGACATAATGAAGTAACATGAGAGGGGGGAGTTAAGAGTGGAGGAGGGAGGGTAGTAAAAAGGAGCAAGGGAGAGGCAGCTGGGGAGGGAGTGGAGGGCAGAGACAGAGACAGGAGGATGAATAGCATGGTAGGGTAGAAAATGAGGATTGGGGAATGAGTGGTATTCTACACTCAGGAATAATGAATCACATACTGTAAGTAAGACTACACCAGGGATTGCATAGTCTACAGGGAGATGTTAACACTTATCTGAGTGGAAAAGAGTAAGGGGCAGATACAATGACAAGTTAAGAGGATAAACAAAATGGAAGTGCTATGCAAAGCATATACACCACAATGGTGAGAATAACAAGATATTAGTGAAATAGTACCACAGTTACAATGGGAATGATGATGGCTGCAGTCCAGGATAGGGATTATAAATGTAGTAGATCAGGTGTAGCAATGATGAAGGGGGCAATGGGGTTAGAGGTACCAAATAAGAGCTGGTTATGAAAATGTCCAGATGTTGGAGTAGGAGGTGACCAGAGGGGGTCATTCAGACCCGCTCGCAAGCGCAGGATGCTCACAAGCGGGTCGATGTTGCCCCACTGCGCATGCGCACGACGGATGGAGCTCCGTCATGCGCATGCGCGAGACCCGGATAGCGACGGGCTCTCTGTCGTTCCAGGTCTTGCACCAAAGGGGGCGTGCTGTCGATGTTGATTGACAGCACGCCCCCTTTCGAAGGCGTGCCGCGGGCGTGACTGCCAGATGGAGGCGTTCCCATGGGAACGCCTACCGTCTTAAGCCGGCAAGACTGACATCACTAGTGGTGGGAGTGATGTTGGCTCTGATAGAGCCAAAATCACTCCAGGGCTTGCGGCAGCGAGACCCTACCGCAGGGTCTCTGTCGCAAGCCCGATGGTCGCGATGGTCTTGACCATTGCGACCATCATCATAAAAATTCGCTATAGCTGTGGGTGGTAACCCACAGCTATGCAAGCGTCCATAAGGCCGCTCCATTTTCAGGGAGGAGGGCCCTGATTTAGAGCGAGCGCTCTGGTCAGAGCGTTCGGACTGAATCAGGCCCAGAGTTCCTAGGTGCAGATTGTGTAGGGAAGAGTCCAGAAATCATGAGTGGGTGGAGGTTCAGTTTACTGGAAGGAGCAGAGATGATGGAGGCAGGTGAGGATGACAAGTAACAAATATAGCATAGCCAATGTGAATGACGGATACAACAGTTTTCAAATAGTGTTAGGAATCTCAGTCATCTAATTTTGTTTAGTTTTACTTTTGTACCCTGAAAATCAGCCTATTTCAAGCACAAGGAAATCTAGTTTGTTGTGGAGTACATTAATTAGGGTGTAGGCTCCAACTATTTAATATTATTTGAGGTACTCACACTAATTCCAATATGATTGAAAAATGGCAATAAATGGTTACTATAATTTAGGAGTTAAATTTATTGGGACCACTGTAGAATTGAAAGTCCATTTGCATGGACTATTCTGCATGTTTTTGAACAGTGCATGCGCCAGAACCATGCACACTCGGCTAAGGAGGATTCCGAGTTGAATGCAGGGGTGGTGACGGAATTGTGGGTTATTTAGAATGTGGATTTGTAAATATATCTGTTTTCCTATGGATCCTTTGCATCAGGTATAGGACTGGTGCAAGGGCACACTAATAATAATGACGGCTATAAAAACAAACAGACAGATTGGTGCAGTCTGGCCACAGACAGCTGTGCATATGAACGAAACATTTTTAGTTTCATTCAGACAATTTGGAAGCAATTGCAGACAACTTGCATTCTCCCCATTATGTGCAATTACACTGCAGTGCTGTATCTGCAAAGTCTGGCATTATCGATAAAAAAACTCTATCTTTTGATTTGTCTCTTTATCTATAGTGAATAGCTCATGAAGAAACTGTCAGAAAAAGACACAAAAAAACTTTTCTAAAGAATGGTCATTTCTCTAAAAAAAAAAATACAGGAAATCAATCTCAGATTTTGATGAAAACATCTTTACTTTGTAGTATTTGTCTTCTGTAGGCGTTATGGATAATAAGTTCTTCCAAGAACAGATCATGTGTAAACTTCTCGCCCTTAACAGGAAATAATGGTCCATGGGTCACTATCTTTCCCAAGAAAATGACATAAAGCACAGAGCTTTTTCAGTCTTTTTGTTGGAGAATGGCATCATTTGGGTCTGCCCATCTAAATCGGTGTTCCGCTTATTATTATGGGAGCGCTCTGTAATGTACTAATATGTTTCTGTTCTTAGCACAAATAACATATATATTTTTTGTTTAACATTTTTAGTGTAAGTTATCTGATTAAATCTTACCAAATTAGTCTGGTCATTGATGAAAAATCTTCATAATCTCTTTAGCTTATGGTAGTCCAAAAACTACTGTATACAGCAGCTCTTCTATCTTAATTAATATAATAAAATTTTTCCTTTAAATTGGTTTTCTTTCACTGAAACACCAGGCGTGCAATATTCTAAACTATTCTTGTTGCCCTTGTTGTTTAAGAGAAAAAAATCTAGAAGCAATTAGAATATCATGGTATAATCTTCTACTAAGAGAAATGTTCCTGTATTTCAATAATTAATAAAAATGAAAGTTAAAAATGAATAAAGTATGGGCATGACTTGACTGGCATCGGGTGTGTGTGCCTCATGAGTTCCTGCTGCCAGGTTGTTTTAGATGCAGCTATTGTGGCTCCCCATTAACAAGTGGCACTTTCCGGCGGTGTCCTCCTTCCTCCCTTACCTCTACTGGCTCTTCCTGGTCTCCTTTGGTGACGTCAGTGCCTACTTGGGCCTGCCCTAAGCCCTGAAGTCAGGGCCTCAAGTTGCGGGTATGCTGCAGCCCTGAGCCGGCTGCAATTTTTTCTTTTTTACAGGCAGGCGGCATCAATCCCCAGATTTGTAGCCTTGGCCTTGCCACTGTACTACTGTGCAGCCCCCTTTGCAGGATGCCCTGTTAGCGGCTTTGGCAGCTGTCTTCCTCTATGGAACACCATCTTTGCTATCCCACAACTTCTGCAGACATCCTGGAAAGAGCAGCTGAAAGTGAAAGTGCAAGAAACTAGAATGCACAACTGCTTTTAAAACAACAGTTTCCCTTCCAGCTAGTCCACTGTGCCAAAATCTTAATACTATAAGGCAAAACAGTGGTCTAATTTCTTACTATAACTAGAAGTATTTCAGAATATTCCATATATACCACTATTTCAGCACTGTAGTGCCCTACTGCTACCTCCGGGTCCTGCCTTTTGCTGCTGCTGGCCTTACTTGCTACCTTCATCCAGCTCCACCAACAGCTCCACTATCAGCCTCATTGTTGTAGAATCCTAGATCCCATAGCCAAGGCCGGCAACAGAAATCTTGGGGCCTGGTACACGATGTCTCTGGGGACCCCCCTACCCACAGCACCATCCCCCTCAGCCTAAAAACCCTGAACCCCCACACGGCAAGCTGTATTTATTAGAAAATTTCAGGACAAAGGTGATAGGGAAAGGATAGAAGTGACAGGGACAGGACCAGGACAGAGGGACAAGAATAGAGGTGACAGACAGAGACAGAACAGTGGAAACAGGAGAGAGGATTTACAGGGCCAAGATAGAGGTGACTGGGCCAGGAAAGAGGGGACAGGTGTGACAGGGCCAAGACAGAACAGAGGGGACAGTAGAGAGGCGTGACAGGGCCAGGAAAGAGGGAATATTGCCAGGGCAGAGGTGACAGGGACAGGACAGCATTGACAGGTCCAGGACAGAGGTGACAGCAGAAAAAAGGAGAAAGGACAAAGAGGGAAGGCTAGGAGAGAAGGGAGGGGGCCAGGACAGAGGAGACAAAAGCGGGACACAGGTAAATGGCCCAGAGGTGACAGTAACAGAATAGAGGGGACAGTGCCAGGACAGCAACCCTTCCCTTAGTGGCCACACTTAGCACCCCTCCCTTCCCTTACTAAGCAATCTTATCCCTCCTGGGTACACTTAGCCCCCCCTCCAATCTGGGCACACATAGCACACACCCCCTTTTCATTACTGGGCACACTTAGAAACCCCACCCCATTACCAGGCAGAGTTACCTACCCCCATTCTTCTTTCTTACCAGGCGCACTCACTGTGATGCCACCAGGTGCTAGCAGCATTGCACACAGCACAGACACTCTGCACTGTAGTCCGAGTGCCGCCGATGTCCAGAGTCCCACCAATATTTTCCTGACCAGTGCCTGACTTAATGGGCCAGGCCCTTGCAGGAACTGGTGCAGGGCAGTGGAGGAACAGTGAGGAGAGATGGGAGGAAAGAGGGGGAACAGCAGGGGGTAGGACTTTGTGAAGAGTCTCCTAGGCTCAGCTGCACTTCTCTCTGTAGCAGCCAGCTGCCGCTGCTTGTCATAGGTGCAGCGGCAGTTGGCAGCAGCATCAATGGACCCAGCAGCCTCTGCAGGGAGACCACCTCTATAGCCTGGAGCCTCCCTGCAGTGTAGAGTTTGTCAAGTGTGTTGCCGGGGCCCCTCTGCACCTCGGTACCCTTTGTACCCCCCTGTCATCTAGTACTATTATCACTGGGACCACTGCCTGCTATTGGAGATTGCCTGGTATACCTGCTGTCAGTATCTCCCTCAACCGTCAGAGCAGCCACCTGTTCTGCACCATGAAAAGGGTGTCTGGACACTGGCACCTGAACTGCCCAGTCGGACCTCTTCCTGCTTCCTGTGCTGTTGACTGCTACATCGATTGGCTGACAAGGACCTCCAGGTCAATGGCTCCTGTTCTTCCCCTCCTGCCCTCCTTTTATTGCAGAGTGTCACTGCCTGGCCCCTTTTTGATTCTTCTCTGGCCCGTCATCCCCTCACCTCTGTAAATGGTCCTGCCCTTGGTGCTCTGTCTCCCAACACTCCTCTGACCAATGGCTGAGCCCTTTATACCTGGCCATCTTATGTTTAACCTATAAGCTTTGATTTTGCACTCCCCTGTATTCTTCCTGCAGTGCCTAGTTCCTCATACACCCTCCACTGGCATGGGGTCATCACAAGATGACTCTGCTTCCCAGCCCCCTCCACTGAAGCAGAACTACTGTAGGAATATCTTCTCTCTACAATGTTGTCAAATCACATGGTATAACCAACATTTCTCCCCCCAACCTTCTTACCTGCTATGACCCTGTGAAGTAATTTCCAGGCTGGCACCTAATTCCTCTGCCATCCTGCAGGGGTGTCCAACTCACTATGGCCTCCAAAAGTAAATGTCAAAGTACACTGGACTCTTTCAGCTTTCCAAAGAAACATGAAAAACCACTTATTCCCTCTCCATTCTCTCCTCCTGACCCCAGGGGCTCCCTAGATCTGGACTGCAATGACTCTGATGATGTCCCTCTCTGGTGTTCAAAAACTGTAATTCTCCCTGGTCTAGGCCAAACTTAACTAATGTACATCAGAACATTAGTGTTGATTGGAATATATCTGTTAAACTCTGGAGCTCATTATGACTTGTGCACAAACCCAATGGTTTGCATACAGGTCCGATGGTGGATGGACTGCACATGCACTGAGGTTGCAATGTGAATGTGCTGCAATGCCACTATGTCTCCTAGACACTGCAGCCTGCTTGACAGGCTGCAGTCATTTGAGGTTGGGGAATGGGTGATGAAGGGGGCCATTATCCAAAATGTAGGTGTATTGTTGTGGGAATGCGTAGGCCAGGATCTGTATCTTCCGAGTAAACTTAGACTTATTTAGTTGGGTAATGACTATGACCATCATGACTGATTTTCGCGATGGTGATCCGATGCTGCATCTTCAGACACAGCACTCAGATCTGTAATGTTGGCAGGAGGCATCTTTTTCCTTCGTACGCCTCCTGCGGTATTAGCATATTTTTAGCATCGCTGCAGCAGCAATGTTATTAGCTTACAACTGTGGATCAGGCCTCTGTTAGCTGTTGAGTCCAAGTTGTCTTCTCTGCACTCTGATTTTGTTTCTTTGGCTCACAAACAAGAGGATTTGGAAAATAGAGCATGCAGGAATAACTTTAGGATTAAAGATATCCCCAAGGCTATTGATTCAACTGCACTTCCCAGCTCTCCTGGGCCTTTTCAAGTACACACTGCCTAATGCCTCTGACTGACCTGCTCTTGGATTTTACTCATAGGACCCTCTATCCTTGGCCCTCCTCCACACAACCACCACGTGATGTCATCCTCCATCTGCACTATTTTCACATCAAGGAATAACTCATGACAGCCTTTCGAGTTTTATTGACCTTTCACTATGAAAACAGTGATCCACTTTATTAACGACCTGACGTCTACCACAGTTTAAAAGTGGAAGGTACTTCAAAATGTTGCCAAAGCTCTCCACAGTCAAGGCTACCGCTATCGGTGGTGCTTCCCATTTCACTTCCAGGTCTGCAAGGAGTATAGTCCCATCTTTACAAAGGCTCCTCCTCCAGAAGCTGAGAATAGGGACTACATCTATGCCCTGCTCCAAAGCCTCAGCTGTCTGCAGAACTGTATCAGTCCCCACTCTTGAGTGGCAAACAAATTTATTTTTGTGCATTGCTTATTATATCTCATGGTTAATATTTTGTATGTTGCTGTTCCCCACCATCTGCATCTGTCCCTTTTGGGTAGATGGCTGTTCTATTATCCCCCCCCCACCACCACGCTTGCTTCAGAATAATGTCTAAGTCCCCTCTTTGACCCTATTGTGGTCCTCATTATGTAATTCCTGGTTTTAGTCCCTAGGCTTTGCTTCTGTTATAGATGTTAGCCCCTCCTTTTATATTGTCCTCACATTGCCTTCCAGCTCCCTTCCCCCATTATATTAGTACATTTGGTACTTTACTGCTCCTGAAGGGGATTATGTTTGTATTGATATTTTTGTTCTACTCTTTTTTTCCTCTTTTTTTCTCTTCCCCTTTTCTTTTCCTCTGTCCCTCTACTCCTCAGATGCCTCCGCTTTCCTCTTGGACCTGCATGTCTTGCCTTCTCAAGACCTTGGCCTCCTTAGTCTATCTGAAGGACATCTTCTGTTAAGCCTTTATGCTTCCCTCTCGACCCTGTCTCATGCCTCTGAAGCTTGTTTCCATTAATGTTAATGGCTTTAACTCCCCTAAGAAGCATTCTGTCTTTAAACCTAGAGCATGTTGATATAGACTTTCAACAGAACACCTACCTTACTCTCACTAATACTATGCTTCAGAATAAGGCATTATCCAAATCTTTCTTTTTCTTTTCCCTCATAAAACATAGAGGTGCTGCTATACTAGTCCACTGTAAGGTTCCCTTCACAATGTCCTTCTCTTTTTCTGATCCAGAGGGTAGGTTTCTTATAGCTGTGGGTACTCTTGGGGACACCCCAGACTCTTTGGTCTCCTGTTACTCTTCCAATACAGGGAAAACACCATTCTATTCCTCTTTGTTTCATCATCTTGACTTGTATGCTTGTGGTTATGTGCTCCTGGGGGGCAACTTTAATATAGTACTAGACCCAATCTGAATAAATCTATCTGACCTGTCCCCTCTTCTGACCAGGCCCATGCTTCCTCACTTTTTTTTGCTATATTTCTGAAGGATCACTCATTGCTTCATGATTGATAATATAGTCCCTTTTTCTAACACACCCCACTGATAGTTTCCATATTGATGCCTTCACGAAAGCCTCCTCCTGAGATATTATTTGGATGTTAACTCAACAGATGAGCTTTTCCCTCTGTTCTTTGGGATACCCATAAGGCCAATATTCATGATAAACTGATTAGATTTTCTGCTGCTAAACTAAAGCATAATCAGGCTCTCATTGCTGACCTTTAATTTCACATCTCTCTGACTTGGTTTCCCTATCAGCTGAGTTTTTTGCCTGCCTCCAACACGTTCAGGGTCAGCTCTTTTGGTTCATCTACTTCTACCACTACATTTATGGTTATCCATAAGGAGGGTAAAGACCCATTTTTCTATAGCAGTTATAGACCTATCACTTTACTCAATGTTCACCTAAAATTGTTTGCCAAGGTCTTAGCTACTTGCTTGAATGTCTGGCTGCTTCACCTTATCCATCCTGATCATGTTGGGTTTTCTCGGGCTGCCAAGCCCTGCAAAATACCACATGAGTGATTGATTTGAGTTACCATATTAACACTACTAGGCTGCCTTCCCTGATTATGGCTTTTGATACCGAAAAGGCACTTGATCACATTGATTGGTCTTTTCATGTCCTGGTACCTCAAGTCATTTGGTTTACCAGCAAGTTCCTGATTATTATCTCTGCCCTCTACCTTAATCACTCAGTGTCTGTCTTGGTCAATGTCATCTTGTGTGACACTTTTGGATGGGAAACAGGGAGAAAGAATAAGGACTGACAATATTAAAGTATTATATCTAGTATTACCATACAAAAAAAGCATTACCATACAAAAATTTGAAACATGCATTATATAATTTCAATTCCTAATCAACCAAAAGGAAAATGTATATCTCATTAACCATCTGTTGCACAATAGTAACAGAGAAGTATAGAATATAGGCAAATTATAAGGATTCTGATAATTTCCAATATAAGAATATAATTTTTTTTTAAATATTTGTGTTTGTAGAGTATTTTCTAATGTATTTTCTCCCTTCTCAATCTCTGGCAATGTGGACTGTCTATCGTATATAGCAATTCCAGGAGCAAACCTGTCACCTCTGATAAAATTGGGGAAGAGCAGGAGGTCCAATGTTTTAATATGACTTTCTTTCCCTCTGTAACTATCAACGTCAGTATAGGTCTCAGTGCAGCACTAAGGCCTAAATGCATCCAAAATTCAAAATGAGCATGTAGTAAGGCTAAGGGATCTAATGACATGTGAATAGAGAAGGTGGTATTTATGAAAGTCAGTAATTTGTACCAAAATCATTATATTTTCCAACAATCCCAAAAAATATGTATGAAAGTGGCTGAGGAATATCCACATTTTAGACAATGTCCCTGTTCCTCAGGACCAAAATGTCTCAGTTGAGACTGCGATATATAGGCTCTATGAGTTACTCTGGAATGGACTTCCTGTAAAGTAAAAGAACAAAGGATATTTAGTAAAAATTACAAGGCATAGGAAAAGCTAACATGCGGCGCTACAAATCATTTAGAAAAAGACTTACAGTATATCAATGTATACATGGTTTAAAAAGTATTGTATCTGAAAAGGCTGCTACGCAAATCACAATGCTATATGTTTTAAAAAATGCCTGAAAAAAATAAGTTAAAAAAGCACAAATAAAGAGTTGTGTTACAAATTCCCTAATGCACACGCAAGTGAAATCATTTAAAAGGTAATTAGCAGTGTTAATAGTTACAATGCACCAATCTTAGCTGCTTGGTTTGTGTGGTTCCAATTAGAAACATCACAAGTAACATCGGATTAACGATTGTACTGTTGTGGCTTACGGACGCTTCTTGCCTACCTTAGCCTGGACGATCATCCTGTTCGTAGAGTGACGTTGTCATGCATCCGCAATTCATGGTCGTACGAAGCATATAATTTATGCACTCCCCTAAAATGCCTGGAAACGCTGAAGCACGCCTCTGTTTGCAGACCACCACCCCCGTATACACCCACAAACGGACTTTCCTGTCAATCAACTTTCGCAAGCCACTTCTGTTTCGGAAGCCCTACAACCGACAGTATTTTGCATCGGTAGAGCTCGTACGCACATGCGCACAGCTAGCCGTGCGCAGGCGCAGAAAGAAAAACATCGGATGTGTACGACCGGGTATAACTGTATCACTCAACCGGAAGTAGTCATCTTGCCGCAAAGGAGCATTGGGAATTGTAGTCTTATGAAACAGACGTTCCTTATGCAATGGGGCTCTGGTTTAGTCAAAGTTCGGCCTCGTTTTCACATATAGATCAGCATTACCATGGTAACTGTAAACAGTATGAAGCACGCCAAAAAAAGTATAAAATTAATATATATAATCCACAAAATGTGATTTAGTAAAAAAAAGAAACCTTTCAAACTGTGGTAGTATATATACAGCATAATAATATATAAATAAAAATAAAAAGTCAAGGTGAGCACAATCAAAAGGAGATTGTATTTAAAACATCGCAATCCATATGGGTCCACTCTAAATTACATACTGTAAAAAATTGTACACCACATGTTAAAATAGAACATAAAATAAAAAATTTTATATCATCCAAAATTCGGCTTTATAAAAAACCACTTTAACTCTAAATCTCCGTTTAGGCCATATGGACTGAGGGTTTTGTACCCATAGATAGAACTCATCTCAGCCTTGGCCAATTTGGAAGCTAGGTCTTTACACCTGGAGTTCCCTTTTATTTGTTTAATCCCATAAAAACCTTTTATTTCTGATACTGAACAGTTATGTTTAAGTTTAAAATGCGCTGACAAGGAATGT
The DNA here is from genome assembly GCA_031769625.1 of Taudactylus pleione. NCBI lineage: Eukaryota > Metazoa > Chordata > Amphibia > Anura > Myobatrachidae > Taudactylus > Taudactylus pleione. The sequence continues at coordinate 35,368,795 of JAUIMM010000092.1, forward strand.
GTATCAAGACCTTTTTCGACATTCCGAATATGTTCACTTATATGGATTTTTAGCATTCTGGACGTGCGTCCAATATATACCAGATTACAACTACATTTAATGGCATATACTATATTTTTTGAGTTGCATGTTATAAAACTGTTAATCACTGCCACAGCTCTAAGGGATGTATTATATATGTCTTTTTCTAAATGATTTATAGCGCCGCATGTTATCTTTTCCTATGCCTTGTAATTTTTGCTGATTTGTATACTTTGGGATTGTGGTGATCTCTATCTTTGGAAAATTGATTTCAACGTGGCAGCTTGCGCGCCCATCTGGGAATCCCCTATTACCATATTTTTCCTGTTGAAGGATATTTAGTGGTTTGTCATAATATTGGAAGATCTTTTCACCTTGAGTCAGAAATGGTATATTTTTCACCCTAGCTGCAAATGTGCATCTCCAAACTTTCTCTGTAGACACATTTAACAGTTGTAAATATAGATAACGAGTCCTATATGTATTAGTTTTGAAAAATGTCAATAATTTTGATGGTTGGTCTTATTCCTGGGGAGTAGACATAGCTGATGGAAGAGAATTAATAAAATGTCTAATTTGGAGATAGGCATAGAAATATTTACTATTTACAGTAGGTCATACCATTCTTGCAAAGCCTGAAAGATAATGAACCTCCAGGGTCAAACACATCTGCTGTCACCTTAATTCCTTTATAACACAACCTAACAAAAGTATTAATGTTCTAATCCCAAAGGGAAAAGAGGATTACCCCAGAGAGAAGTATTATTAGTGCATTTGGGATTTCTATTAAACCTTTTATTTATTGTGCACCAGGTAAGATAAGAATCAACGAACAGAGGGTTATGAAGTATTAAAAGGGGATTTTCTGATCGTGGGGTGTGCAGTAATGCATTAGGATAATAAGGAGCAAAAAGAGTACAGTCTAGAGCATTAATTGTGAATAAGTTCCTCTCAAGTAGCCAGTCTGTGATATAACGAAAAAATACAGCATGCGAAAAATTTAAGATGATCAGGTAAACCAAATCCTCCTTTACAGCAAGTGGCGTGGAGTTTGGAGCGTGCTATTCTTGGTTTACCAGCTTTCCAGATACATTTTTGAAACAATGAAGATAAAGATATGTGATCAGAATTAGTCAGTTTTAGCAGTATCATCTGCATTGCATATGACATTTTTGGAAAAATAATTGATTTTATTACTGCAATTCTTCCCAGCATCGATAAAGGCAGTAACATCCAACTATCTATTAGTTTAGAAATAGCAGTTAATAAGGGGGTAAAATTAATGGAATAAAGTTTTGACAATTGACAAGTTATATGTTTACCCAAATATTTGAATTGTAATTTTATCCTGATAGTGTTTAAGATTTGGTCAGATGGTGAAAAAACCATGCCTCCCGACAACAACATAAGTTCTGATATGTCAGTGTTGATTTTGTACCCTGAAAATTGGCTTAAATCTGAAATAATATTTAAGACAATAGGTAATGAGTGGGTAGGGTTAGATAGGAAGAGCAACATATCATCAGCAAACAATGCCAGACATAGATCTACTTGTCCCACCTTTATACCTTGGTATAATGGGGATTGTCTAAGTGCAATTGCCAGAGGTTCTAGAGCCACTGCAAACAGCAATGGCAATAGTGGGCAATCTTGCCGAGTGCCGCGCTTTATATTAAAAGGGTTCATTAGATAACCATTGCAGGAGATTTGTGAAGATGGATTAGTATAAAGATTTTTAATAAAAGAAACAAATTCAGATGGGAGACCAAATTTGGCCATTGTGTCACATAAATGATCCCAGAGGACCATATCAAATGCTTTTTCAGCATCTATTGCTAAAATCGCTCTGGGATGAGATTTAGTGTCAGACAGCTGATGAATAGCATGTATTGCCTAAAGTACCTTCACTGTATTTACTACAGAACTTCTGCCCATAATAAATCCCATTTGATCAGGGTGTATTATTGTTGGCAGAATTTGTTTTAATCTTTCCGCTGAAATTTTGGTGAGGAGTTTGTAATCAATATTTAAAAGTGAAATTAGAAAAAATAAGAGCCTGGGTTACACAACTCCCTTCCTGGTTTTGGGATAAATTTAAGAATCGCAGAGTTAAAATACAGAGGCATAAGATTGTGAGTTATTATATGGTTAAATAAAGTAACCGATGTTGGGATAATTCTCGGGGATAGTAATTTGTAGAAATCTGTAGTAAGGCCATCACGGCCAGGTTCCTTACCAACTTTTGCAGTTGAAATCGCCTTTTTGACTTCCAACTCAGTTATCGGAGCAACTAGGAAATTTTTGAGTTTTCTAATTTAGGTATGGGCAGGCCCTCCCAAAAAGAAGAGGTATTAGAAGTATGTTGTAATGGACTTGAGTAAAGTGCAGCATAATAGTCTTTCATAACATCAGCTATCTGAGCACTGGTAGATGTATAAGAACCATCTGGTAATTTTAGGGGCTGAACCACCATTGGCGGGGATTGGCCTCTTAGCAAACTAGACAAGAGTTTGCTGGTTTTATTTCCAAATTTAAAATACTTATGGTCCTTCTTGAACGAATATGACTTCTCCATTTTAGAAAACACATCATAATGTGTTTTAGTTTAAGATAAGTTGTTTTATTAGTAGAAGTATGGGAGGTTTGATAGTCGTGATAGGCGTCTGTTAGAAGTCTCTGGGTCTCTATATAATCATCAGAGAGTAATTTTCTCTGAACTGTCATGTAAGAAATGATAGTACCTCTGATGACTACCTTAGATGCCTGTCAAAACATCAGTGGATCGGCCTCTGCAAAGGAAATATTATTCATTTTGTACGTCTCCCACGCACGTTCCACCTTATTTCGGAATTTTATAGAATTGGCAAAACCAGAGGGGTATCTCCAAATTTTATAAGGTCCCCTATTTATGTCTGTATGGAAATCCAGCCAGACTAATGCATGGTCAGATAAACATATTGATTCTATTTCAACATTCGACCCTTTAGGAAACAACATAACAGATAAGATTTTGGACATTGATCCATGTGTGGCAGATAAGCAAGTCAATTCTTTATCTGTTGGATGGTGTGTTCTCCAAATATCTAACATATTCAATCTTCTCAATAATACAGGGATATCCAGTTTATGGGGTTTTTCTCCACCTTTGTGTGGAAATTGTTTGTCAAGTTGTGTGGAAGTAATAAGGTTAAAATCTCCACAGACAACAAGAGGGATATCAGTAAAATGTTGTAACAAAGCAGTTAATTTTTGGAGGAATGTTTTAGAGTAGATATTAGGCGCATAAAGAGAAGTTTTTGATGGGCAATTTTCACTACACAGATAAGATATCTCCCTTCAGGATCCACAATGGTAGAGACTAGATCAATAAGTATATTCTTCTTAACTAAAATCACTACTCCTCTCTTTTTCGAAGTGAAGGGCACTGATGCAAGTACTTTCCAATGTAATGAATTAAGTTTGGTGACCTCGTGTGCCACCAAATGGGTTTCTTGCAAAATGGCAATATCTATTTTTAATTTATTGAGATATAACATTATTATTTTATGTTTCTGAGGGGAGTTTATGCCTCCCACATTCCAGGTGCCTATCTTAACATTAGACATAATATATCAGTGATATTTGTAAATGTAAAAGGAGGAAAGAAATATATATGTAAGAATGCATAAAATATTAGTCATTAAACCTTCATACATAATGGAGGAGGGAAAAGGAGAGCAGGGTAATAGATATAATATGAGTGGGGAGTAAAATCCCAAAATTTAACAAATAAACATAGGAAATAAATTCCAATTTTTAGTTGAAAGATATAACTTCCGGATAGATGTAGTAATAACATGTGTTGTTTGATTGGAGAGAGCAGAGTTACTCCTCCTAGTCAGCCAAACTAATTGAACAGAAAATTTTATGACAATAAGGCTAAAAAATAGCCTTAATTATAGAACAAAAACCTCAGGGCAGATAATGCGGTTAAGTCATAAGTGACTATATGAAAATATTTGGCATATTAATATAAGATATAAAGGTGAAACAATGGAAATATTTGTCTGACTCTAATTGAGAGACCTAAGAACTCTCACAAAAAAATGAAAAGCTTAATGCTTTGTGAGTCATGGGATATCAAGTGAATCATGGGAATGAATCTTGGGTATCACCAGCAGCAGCAGGTTTTTCAGCCAAATAAGCTTTGGCATCAGTAACTGTAGTGAAATCAACATATGATAATCCATTATAAAAGCATAGGCGGGCCAGGTAGAGCAAGGCAAACTTTTTTCCTTGCTGTATTAAACAAGTGCATAGGGGGATAATTCTTTTCTTGCTTTAATCCTGGAAGATATATGTTTCATTACCATCCCAATTCAGGTTACGGAGATTTCTGGAAGCACTCTAGATAGCTTCTTTGTATATATAATTGAGGCAAGGTGTTCCTGATAAAATCAAATAATGCAGCTCCTTTAATAGCCTCTGGGAGGCCTACTATTCTGAGATTGTTCCTTCTTGATCTGTTTTCCAGATCATCAAGCTTATTCCAAACTGGATGCTGTGATTTATCTTGTCTAAGTTGTGTCGTCTTCAGCTTAATTACATCAGCAAACAATTCTCCCACTCTGTGTTCAGTTTCCTGCATTTGCCTAGTAAGATGTGTGATAATATTTGCCATTTGTGCATTAAGCAGGGGGCCTATAGTATCCCTGATAGCTGTAATCATGTCCCCATATGTGACAGGCTTATCTGAAGCTGGCAGTACCTGAGTAGATGCCGGGGGGAGTCAGCAGAGCAATCTGGATCAGCCTCTATATGCCCCTGAGTATTAGTATCCCTCTCCGGGGAAGAGGTTGCAGAGTCACCCATATCTGCGGCATCCGGTGCCATATTAGATTCCCCCTTATGGCTCTGGCGATTCTTCCTGCGCGGCATGGGAGGAAGTAAGTACCTGTCCATGCAGCGATTAAGGGTCTCTGCAGTGTGTAGCAAGTCCCAGTGCCAGGTGGAAGCCAAATAACAGCTGTGTAATAGTGGTGTTAGGGAGGCGACAGCAGAGCTGCTCCGAGATGCGGCTCACATGTCGGAACCGGAAACCGGAAGTTCCTTTAACAGTTTTAATTTGCACAGCCTCCACTTAGCTCCGCTGCGAATTCCACTGTCACACTGTCTCTGGATCTCAGACTCACTTGGCTGGCACTTCTGCTATGGTTCCCAGCACACTATCAGTGGGTACTCAGTGGTCTTTAGCAATGGGCACCATATCAGCATCATTGATTGCCCAGTCCTGGCACAGGGACCTATGGCACCTCACCCCGCTTTCCTGTTCCACTCCTCAGAGTCTCTAAGTCACTACTGTGCAAGTGCAACCACTGATGAATCCTTTCCTTTTTGCCGGTCTGTCCCTTTTTGGCACTCTGCAGCTCCACCTTGTGGCAGACTACTAGATTACAGTGTCAATTGGCTCCTATAGAGTCAGGGGTATAACAGTAGTGTGAGGTCTGCATTAGCTACAGTATTTCCAGTGAGATCGTGGAGAAAAAGGTGTTCCACATTTTTAAACAATTGTGCAATCTATTTGATGCTAACTTGTCTACTTCCTTTCTCTGAAACTGCTTAGTTTCATTTATAGGAATATGTATACTGTAGCTGGATTAAGTACATTACATGTTTGTAAAATTATGTTGGAAGGGGCAAGTAATTTCAGCTGTTTTTTTCCATTAGCAAAGCTGCAACAGCCACTGCATGGATACATCCTGGTAGAGCTCTTGCTACCAGGTCAAGTGGATTGCTATACCTGTGAATCATTAAGAATTCACTACATGCAGTGTCCTGTCATGCCTAATAAAATGTGGATTTTCTTCTTATTGATTGGTAATGTTATTTAAAGCACTGGCAGTATGCTCCCCATTGTTAGATGGTTATAGTCTGGGAAGAGGCAGTGCACTATTTATGTAATTCTTGAGGAGCATACTGAACTTTGTCTCTGGATGTTTTATGTTCATCCTGTGCCAAGAAAGTGAGCATTACTTCTGTATGCTGCAAAGAGGTCTGCTTAGAAGTCGAACAAAGTAGAAGATCATTGACATACTGTATAAATTTAGTCTACACAATAACTGTAAACTTCGTGTAAAGTAAGCGTTTTATTTGCTACTCCTAGTGACTTTACTGTTTTCCCTGATAAGGGGAGTCATGTTATCAATGATCTTGCAGCTTCTATATCCCCTAGAAAGAGTAACCCTCTCCTGTCAATGTCAATTTGGACAGTTGGCGCTGAACAAGTGCAAAGGAAGAGGAGGACAGTTGAGCTTTCTATTACTATCATTGTGTTAAATGATCCTGAAATTCAGTGTTCTAAAGAGGGAGGATATAATTATTTGCAATTTCAACATAAATAGGCTTATTAATATATGATATATTCTAACTAAGTATTCAATACAACCAATCTGTATTGTATGAAGATCACTCCTGCGTGATGGCAAGGAGTTCAGTGGCAGACCAAGCAACTTGTACACCCTGCTCAGCTGCCCCTGTCAGCGCCTCTCCAGATGGTACAATGACTGTACATAACGGAGCCATAACCAGGGGGCTAGATGTGGAATGATTATTATGCACAAGATGAAACTCCTCCTGGAACATTCTGCTGAATGTTTGGGGCAGACTTGGTGAATAAAACATAGTAGGTCTACAATTTATTTTACTACCATCAGATAAAATAGTAGACTGTGTAAATTTAGCTGCATCATACTGTAAGAGTGCTGAAGATCCCCATGTCCAAACATAGGGTTGGGTGGCTACACCTGGTGTATATGAGACAAGTGGTCCTGCCAATCAGGGCTTCAAAGGGAGGTAAGAGATTGGGAGATGTGTATATAGAGATTGGGTCTGAAAAACATAGAGGGTTCAGGATAGATATCTAAATGCTTCTTGTAACCAGCTAGCATATGCTTTCCATTCACATTTACATCTTTACTCAGCACATCTTGCAATGACTCTAGAACACATAGGTTAAAAGCGCTGCTGTTTGGGAACTGAGCTGGATCCTTAGTCTTTTACTCCACCTCCGCATAAACTTACTGTACTCAAACCATGTTCCCGGAAATTTTCACTACCTGGCATCATACCTTCTGTAAATTCTGTTCCATTAATGACTGGCTCAACCCCATTTGTGATCTCTCCCTAATGTGTTCACAGTTTTTAGCCAGGTATTTATGTCACAAAGGATTGTTCCCACAATTGGACTGAACTAGGTTGACACTATAAATCATTAACATGATGGGAAGATACTTTATAACAATCTCCCTAAGACAGGTATCTTCTAAAATGAATATCAATTCCATTTAACTATCTTATCTCCCTGAGATGTAGTAGATATCTTAAGTAAATATAAAAACAATCAATCACAAAAGCACAAAATCACTGGCTTATCCTATCTGCTTTATTATACATTCAGGCTATCAAATAATCAAAGAATATTCAAACTAACATCACCTCAAAGAACATCTAGGTGACAATCTCTACCCACAATTGACAGTTGGTCAGAACAAAATATACAGATGCAACCAGGTGTAGAATACAAATACAGCAATATGGAGATTCAAAAGTAGTATTTAGTTATGTAGTTATATCACTGAAACATTTACATTTATGCATCTGTTCTTGTTCAATATTTCATTATAATCAGTACATTTGCATTTGGATCTTACACTGACAAAAAAGGTTGCTTATCATTAAAGGAAATATCTCGGATCCAACAGGGTTTATCCCACAGGATAGAAAGCATATGATGTTTAATCTTTACCTTACATATCCATGTTGAAGATTTCTATCCCAGGATTAGGTCATGATCCTCCTGATCCGGGAGAGGTCCAGATTTATTAACTGGGGAGAATCACCGAACAATTATAGCAATATTCTTAGCAAAGTAAATGAATGAAGAAAAAATTCCAAAGGTCCAAATTAAATGCTTGTTTATTGTAAAATAGAAATAAAATCAAACAGCATGAGGGCAGTTCAGAGAAATGTGGAACTAGCACACAACATATGGTTACATAGTCTTTATACCCTTGATAGTTGCAGGGCAGATTAACTGAACAAATTAATTACATCAAATGATATTAAAATACACATTAGGGGCTATATTAATGAAGTTGGGATTTTGTAAGATGATGCTTCTCAGTGGGATGGAGAAGAGAATTTAAAGCGGCACTCACATTCATTGCAACACTGCTTCATAAATATAACCTTATGATAATATAGGGAATGGGGCAGTACAGCAGATTGTCCTTTGTTCTGTGCCTGCATCTGGAACATTCTGTGGTTAATATGCATGTAGGGTAGAGTTCACAAAACAACTTTGTATACAGGGTAGAGTTTATAAGCATTTCTAATTAGTGTGCAGACTTACACTACTGATTTCTAAGAAGCAATAAGCAATCATGTAATTTGGTTCATCCAAATCCTTTATTGATTACCCATATTACCATCTATATCATTTTATAAGCATAATGCACAAGGATCCCTTTGTTTTTTGGATTATTTATTCTATACATGGGATGTATTAATGTATCTTATTGATTATGTATAGAAGAAGTTTTATTTTATGATATGCCTGATTTTATCATCAGTCTAGTAAACAGAACTAAATAAAATGTACTGAACCTTTCTTGTATCTTCATCGGTAGGGCTAAAGGATATTATTTATTAAAGATGTATGGGTTTGGTTTTACTCGGTTCTTTTCACCACATTAGCGCAAGTTTAGACTAGTTCGGATTTATCTTATTGATTATCCGGCTCTCACATGTTTTGGATAGCCAATAAGATAAATCCAAACTAATCCGAACCTGTGCTAATGTGGTGAAAAGAACTGAGTAAAACCGAACCTGCACATCTCTTTTATTTATATAAACTCACTAGACCTGACCTTTCTCAAAAAGGGGACTTCTTTTATTTTTTTAAATCTCTTTCCAAGAAAACAAAATAGATTCAGAGAGAATGTCCAGTAGTGCACATAGCTCTAAAAGTGAAAACAAGCACTTTTTATTGATACCCAGATTATATAGGTACTGGAGAATTGTGAATTGAATTAATAATATGTATTAAGGCCACAACTATGTTTCAGCAGCTTAAACATCAGTCATACTAATATTCAGGGTCGTGAAGCAGTAAAAATCTTTTTTTTTTCTACAAGATAGTCAACTAAACTTGAGTTTATATTTTTTTTAAATCACAATTACTCTTAATTATATGAACAATATTTTGACTACAAGGAATAGACTTGGGGACCAAGTTTCCCTTTGGCATTTCTAAAAGTATGTATTTTATATATCTGGAGAGGGGACCAAAGTTCATCAATTTCTGGATTATGTTAACTAGAATTAGAATAATTTGTTGCTTACTTCAGTCAGCAGCAAAGAAAAGGTTGATTTTATATATGGAGATTTATGTTGAGGAAAGTATAGCCAAAACCAAAACATAAGTTTATAAAATAAATGAAAATATTATCTTTCTCAAAAAAGCTGCCATGATCCAATGTGGATTAACAATATACCAAGACCTTTGATGAACAAGCCAGTTTTATGAAGGATAGATTTCTCAGAAGAAGTTCTAACGAAGACTTCAAACACCTCAGACAATGTTATTACTTCATATTTGAAGCTAGCATCTTAAATCAGAATAAAACTGAAAAGGCATTGGGAACTTCTATTGAAAGTATCTAAACCAAAAGACATCCTTCCATCAAAACCAAGAATCATTTTTAAAAAAGTTCCAAACCTTACATTCCCCAAACAAGAAAGAAGTAAACAAATCATCAAAGGTTTTTTTCCATGTCATTTTTCTAAGGTATGCAAAATGAGAGTACATGAATTTTACTTCTAATGTATCCAAAAATTTAATAAGGTCAAAAGCAACATCAAATACAATAGCATGAACAATGATGTATATAATATAGAGCATGTGGGCGACAATTTATTAGGGAAACCCACAACTCTCAAAATACAAATAAGGGAGCATATTCCCAATACTGAGAAAGGAATTGACGTACACAGTGTTACAAGGAATAAAAGAAGAGTATATATAGTGCATTAGAGGAGTATTAACTGTATAATTCCCCTAATAGTAAAGATAAAAACACAAACAAAATCACTATTTTATTATGTAAGTGCATCAAACCTTTTTATATGATATTAATGAATGCTGAGTTTTAATTATTTTTCTCTTTTTGGGGGACAACATTTGAAAATATGGTGTAACACTAATACAATTTTTACTATTGGGCCAACGGCATACAGTAGTTAAGTTTCTTCTAGAGTGCTATACTGTATATACTCTTTTTATATAACTGATCTCGGTTATTTATACCAAAAATGTAGTGGATCCTTTAACACTTTATTAAATCTCTGGGGCTGACCATTATATTTGTCTTTAACACACAGAGTTTCGGAAAATTATTTGAATAAACATCAAAAGAATACCAATTTTTAAAATTGGCTATTGAAAAAGTCACTATTGATAGCATAGGAGGAATAGCTTGTAAACTCTCACAAAGAGAAACGTATTAGATCTGTGAACCTAAAATGCTATCTCCTAAGGTCATAATATATATGCATACTGTAGATCTACAGCCTTCGTGAACTAATGTAATAAATCTAAAATTATTGTATCCTTAATTATTTTAATTTCTATTTATTATTTTCTGTTATTTTCTGTTTTTGTTATTTCTGTTTTTGCTATTTTCTGTTCTGTTATTTTCGATTTTACTATTTTTTTTTACTTTGATATTTTCCATGGGTTTTTTTGCATTTATTTCTTTTTCTGTATGGCAAATATTTAAATTTTTGGTTAGCTATAATCTCAAAATGTAATATTCATTGTATGTTAGATCATACTAGCTTTTTAGAAGGATATTTCTTACTAATTGTGAGACCTGGGCTCATATGTTATTAAAATACTCACAACAACTTGGCTACATGTTGATAGTATAAAATGAAGTTTCTCTTTAGCTAGTTAAGGAACACTGTTCTAAATAAAAAAAATTAAATACAATAGTTTTAATTATTTATTTTAAAACTCAATCATAACTATTTTAAAATTGCGATGCTAATTGGCCCTCTAAGCCCAGCACCCCCCACGTTTAACTGTGTGACTGGATCAAACAGCCCACCAAGAAACTCTGCAATCTGGCTGAACCAAAATGCAATATATAGCACCTATCCTTGTGTATCAATGCATATTTCCCTATAGTTTGTAAGCTTGCGAGCAGGGCTTTACTACCTACATCTCTGTCTGTTATTACCCAGTTTTGTTCTACTAATGTTTCCAATTGTAACGCGCAATGGAATATGTTGTGCTATATAAGAAACTGGTAATAAATATATATAAATATATATATATACATATATATATATATATACATATATATATATATATATATATATATATATATATATTAGGGGTGTGCACCGGCCACTTTTCGTGTTTTGTGTTTTGGTTTTGGATCTGGATCTTTCTTCGTGTTTTGGATCTGGATTGGTTTTGCCAAAACCACCCTTCCGTGTTTTGGGTTCTGGGTTTTGTGTTTTGGATCTGTATTTTTTTGAAAAAAAGCATAAAAACAGCTAAAATCACAGAATTTGTAGGTTTTTCTGCTCCTATGCTATTATTAACCTCAATAACCTTAATTTCCACTCATTTCCAGTCTATTCTGAACACCTCACACCTCACAATAGTGTTTTTATGTCCAAAAGGTTGCACCGAGGTAGCTGGATGACTATGCTAAGCGACACGAGTGGGCGGCACAAACACGTGACCCATCTAGGAGTGACACTGCAGTGGCAGACAGGATGGCAGTTAGAAAAACTATGCCCCAAACTGTACATAATGCAAAGAAAAAAAGAGGTGCAAGATGGAATTGTCCTTGGGCCCTCCCACCCACCCTTATGTTGTATAAACAGGACATGCACACTTTAACAAATCAATCATTTCAGCGCCAGGGTCTGCCACACAACTGTGGCTGAAATGATTGGTTCGTTTGGGCCCCCACAAAACAAGCTGGCAATTAATGTGTCCCTGCACAAACTGGCTCTACGGAGGCAAGATGTCATCCTCATCCTCCTCATCCACCGATTCCTCACCCTCTTCAGTGTGTACATCCTCATCCTCACAAAGTATTAACTCGTCCCCACTTGAATCCACCACCACAGGTCCCTCTGTACCTTCTGGTGGCTGGTCTCCCTGGAAGAGCTGATAATTCATTTTGATGAACATCATCTTCTCCACATTCTGTGGAAGCAACCTCCTACGCCTTTCGCTGACAAGGTTCCCGGCTGCACTAAACACTCTTTCGGAGTACACACTGGAGGGGGGGCAACTCAGGTAAAATAGAGCCAGTTTGTACAGGGGCCTCCAAATTGCCTCTTTTTCCTGCCAGTACAGGTATGGACTGTCTGACATGCCTACTTGGATGCTGTCACCGATGTAATCCTCCACCATTCTGTCAATGGTGACAGTATCATATGCAGTGACAGTAGACATGTCAGAAATTGTTGCCAGGTCCTTCAGTCCGGACCAGATGTCCAAACTTGGTCCTGCCTGCCCTGCATCACCGCCAGCGGGTTGCTTAGGACACCTAAGTTTTTTCCTGGCAGCCCCAGTTGCGGGAGAAAATGAAGAAGGAGCCGTTGACGTGTCACGTTCCGCTTCAGCTGACAGTGTGTTCACCAGCAGGTCTTTGCACCTCTGCAGGCTTGTGTCGGCCGGAAAGAGAGACACCACATAGGCTTTAAACCTAGGATCGAGCACGGTGGCCAAAATGTAGTGGTCTGATTTCAACAGATTGACCACCCTGGAATCCTGGCAAAGCGAATGAAGGGCTTCATCCACAAGTCCCACATGCCGAGCGGAATCGCTCCGCTTTGCTCCTCCTTCACTTTCTCCAGCTGCTTCTGCAAAAGCCTGATGAGGGGAATGACCTGACTCAAGCTGGCAGTGTCTGAACTGACTTCACGTGTGGCAAGTTCGAAGGGCTGAAGAACCTTGCACAACACGGAAATCATTCTCCACTGCGCTTGAGTCAGGTGCATACCCCCTCCTTTGCCTATGCATAGGTGGATGTATAGGCTTGTATGGCCTTTTGCTGCTCCTCCATCCTCTGAAGCATATAGAGGGTTGAGTTCCACCGCGTCACAACCTCTTGCTTCAGGTGATGGCGGGGCAGGTTCAAGAGTGTTTGCTGGCACTCCAGTCTTCGGCACGCAGTCGCTGAATGGCGAAAGTGGCCAGAAATTTTTCGGGCCACCCACCTCCTGCACGCCCCTGTCGCTTTTCAGAAAATTCTGCACCACCAAGTTTATTGTGTGAGCAAAACATGGGACGTGCTGGAATTTGCCCAGATGTAATGCCCGCACAATATTGGTGGCGTTGTCAGATATCACAAATCCCCAGGAGAGTCTAAGTGGGGTAAGCCACTGGGCGATGATTTCCCTCAGTTTCTCTAAGAGGTTGTCGGCGGTGTGCCTTTTACTGAAACCGGTGATACACAGCGTAGCCTGCCTTGTAACGAGCTGGCGTTTCTGAGATGCTGCTACTGGTGACGCTGCTGCTGTTGCTGCGTAAGGTGATACATCTACCCAGTGGGCTGTCACAGTCATATAGTCCTTAGTCTGCCCTGTTCCACTTGTCCACATGTCCGTGGTTAAGTGGACATTGGGTACAACGGCATTTTTCAGGACACTGAGGACACTTTTTCTGACGTTTCTGTACAGTCTCGGTATCGCCTGCCTAGTGAAGTGGAATCTAGACGGGATTTGGAACCGGGGACACACTACCTCCATCAATTGTCTAAATCCCACTGCACTAATGGCGGATACCGGACGCACGTCTAACACCAACATAGCAGTCAAGGCCTCAGTTATACGTTTTGCTTCAGGATGACTGCTGTCGTACTTCATCCTCCTCGCTAAGGACTGTTGGAGGGTCAATTGTTTAGTAAAAGTAGTGGTGTTCCTACTTCCTCTCTGGGATGATGAACGACTCCCAGCAGCAGCAACAGCAGCAGCGGCAGCAGTAGGCGTAGCAATGCAGGATCCTCCGGAGGAATCCCGGATAGGAGAGTCAGTCATGCCAGTGATATGGCCTGCAGGACTACTTCCGATCCTGACTAAGGAGGAAATTGACGAGGAGGGAGTTGACGGTGTGGTTTGCAGGCGCTTGGATACAACAGGACAACGGGATTTAGGTGTCCCTGGACTGCTTACGGTCTGAGCCAAAGTTTCTGAACTTGACAGTAACTTTTTATGAACGCGCTGCAGGTGCCGTATAAGGGAGGATGTTCCTAGGTGGTTGACGTCCCTACCCCTACTTATTTCACCTTTACATATGGTACATATGGCAAGACAGTTGTTGTCCGGATTTGGATAGAAATATTGCCAGACCAAAGAGGTGGAATGTTTGGTCTTCTGCCCAGGCATGACCGTGATGGGCTTTTTCATCCCACGGACAACAACTGTCTCCCCCGGAGCCTGATTTAAACAAACCACATCACCATCAGAATCCTCCTCGCCAACTTCCTCCTCAGCGCCAGCTACACCAGTATCCTCATCCTGTTGTACTTCAACAGTGACATCTTCAATTTGCATATCAGCAAGTGGACTGTGGGTGCTCCTTTCAGCACTTGCAGGGGGCGTGCAAATGGTGGAAAGAGCCACCTCTTCCCGTCCAGTGCTGGGAAGGTCAGGCATCGCAACCACCACCACACTTGGACTCTCCTTGGGGATTTGTGATATCTTCTTAGAAAGCACAGTTCTTTGCTGTGCTTTTGCCAGCTTAACTCTTTTGATTTTTTTAGTGGGAGGAGTGCTTCCATCGTCATGTGAAGCTGAACCACTAGTCATGAACATACTAGGGATCGACCTTAGCCGTTCCTTGCCACTCCGTGTCGTAAATGGCATATTGGCAAGTTTACGTTTCTCTTCAGCTGATTTAAATGTCTTTTTCAAGGTCATTTTCCTGAACTTTGCCATTTGGGATTGTATGTGCCCTCTACTATGACATTGGGCATCGGCCTTGGCAGACGACGTTAATGGCATGTTATCGTCTATGTCATGACTAGTGGCAGCAGCTTCAGCACTAGGAGGAAGTGGTTCTTGATCTTTCTCTATTTTATTTTTATCGGAGAAAGTTTGGTCCTCCATTTATGTTATATCGATTTGATATATACGTGCGGCTAAACACAGAAAATATTTTTTTTTTTTGGTTTGGACTGGAGTGTACTTTGTGGGTTACAGCACCCTTTAACGGTCAAGCCAGCCGGCCCTTTACTTATGACACAGGCGCACTCTTGGCACTACTTTGTTGATGCACGTGCGGCTACTGCGCACACAATTCACAAACACAGAAAATAATTTTTTTTTGGTTTGGACTGGAGTGTACTTTCGGGGGTTACAGCACCCTTTAACGGTCAAGCCAGCCGGCCCTTTACTTATGACACAGGCGCACGCTTGGCACTACTTTGTTGATGCACGTGCGGCTACTGCGCACACAATTCACAAACACAGAAAATAATTTTTTTTTTGGTTTGGACTGGAGTGTACTTTCGGGGGTTACAGCACCCTTTAACGGTCAAGCCAGCCGGCCCTTTACTTATGACACAGGCGCACGCTTGGCACTACTTTGTTGATGCACGTGCGGCTACTGCGCACACAATTCACAAACACAGAAAATAATTTTTTTTTAGGTTTGGACTGGAGTGTACTTTCGGGGGTTACAGCACCCTTAACGGTCAAGCCAGCCGGCCCTTTACTTATGACACAGGCGCACGCTTGGCACTACTTTGTTGATGCACGTGCGGCTACTGCGCACACAATTCACAAACACAGAAAATAATTTTTTTTTGGTTTGGACTGGAGTGTACTTTTGGGGGTTACAGCACCCTTAACGGTCAAGCCAGCCGGCCCTTTACTTATGACACAGGCGCACGCTTGGCACTACTTTGTTGATGCACGTGCGGCTACTGCGCACACAATTCACAAACACAGAAAATAATTTTTTTTTTGGTTTGGACTGGAGTGTACTTTCGGGGGTTACAGCACCCTTAACGGTCAAGCCAGCCGGCCCTTTACTTATGACACAGGCGCACGCTTGGCACTACTTTGTTGATGCACGTGCGGCTACTGCGCACACAATTCACAAACACAGAAAATAATTTTTTTTTTGGTTTGGACTGGAGTGTACTTTCGGGGGTTACAGCACCCTTAACGTTCAAGCCAGCCGGCCCTTTACTTATGACACAGGCGCACGCTTGGCACTACTTTGTTGATGCACGTGCGGCTACTGCGCACACAATTCACAAACACAGAAAATATTTTTTTTTTTGGTTTGGACTGGAGTGTACTTTCGGGGGTTACAGCACCCTTAACGGTCAAGCCAGCCGGCCCTTTACTTATGACACAGGCGCACGCTTGGCACTACTTTGTTGATGCACGTGCGGCTACTGCGCACACAATTCACAAACACAGAAAATAATTTTTTATTTGGTTTGGACTGGAGTGTACTTTCGGGGGTTACAGCACCCTTAACGGTCAAGCCAGCCGGCCCTTTACTTATGACACAGGCGCACGCTTGGCACTACTTTGTTGATGCACGTGCGGCTACTGCGCACACAATTCACAAACACAGAAAATAATTTTTTTTTGGTTTGGACTGGAGTGTACTTTCGGGGGTTACAGCACCCTTTAACGGTCAAGCCAGCCGGCCCTTTACTTATGACACAGGCGCACGCTTGGCACTACTTTGTTGATGCACGTGCGGCTACTGCGCACACAATTCACAAACACAGAAAATATATTATTTTTTTAGCACTTGGGGGGAGCACCCCTGATGGACAGAGCACCCCCTGGACAACACTACAGCACTCCTTTAGGACTGGGACACTGCACAGGACTTTGGAGTGGACACAGCCCCTATGGAGAACTGACTGCACAACACAGTCCAGCCAGCCCCTATGGACTTTGAAGTAGTGGACACAGCCCCTATTAACAACAGCAGCACAGCACAACACAGCCAGCCCCTATGGACTTTGAAGTAGTGGACAACAGCAGCACTACACTACACTACACTACACAGCCCTAACTCCCACCCTCCCTCTTCACTGTCCACAGCCGAGTGAGAAAATGGCGCCGACGCGGGTACCTTATATAGGATCCAAAACCCGCAAGACTCGGAAGGCGGGATGATGACGTTTTGCCTCGATTTCAGATCCGAGTCAGGCGGGAAAAGTCGAGCCTGACTCGGATCGGACTCGGATCGGGGGGGCTCGGGGGGGTTCGGATTTCAGAAATCCGAACCCGCTCACCCCTAATATATATATATATAGCAGAGTTTTCCTATAGTAGTCCATGGAAGCACCACAATAATAAGAAAAAAGAATAACGGCACTCCCAATTTCGAAATTGATCAAAAATATTTAAGTACGTGAAGACATGGGAACAGATAATGGTCGACGTTTCAAGGCCCTAAGACCTTTTCATCAGGACTATACATACAAAACCAAATCAGCCGGCACTCATAAATGAAAGTCCATCTGGGTCCCGGTGCAAGAATAAGCGTATTACCATAGTCTCCAGAACAAATAAAAACGTCATTCCAGTGACACCACACATAGATGCAATAAAAGATGTGTATTATCACATAATCAAAGTTTCAGGCTCCTGCCACTTCATCAGGACACACATGTAAATAACATACACAAATATATATACACTTACCCCACATAAATAAACTCCATACCAGACATCGTCAGCCACTACCTTCCATCCGCATGCACCGAGCACCAGGTGTTGCAAGATGCCGTACTTCCGGGAGCCAGAAGCCGGCATTGTCATGACAACCCAACAGCTTGTGGTCCACCCTGGAAACGTCTACCACGGCCGGGTCCGGAGCATACAAAACTGGATAGGAGGCAAACAGACAACACATTAACTAGATAACAAATACATACAAATCTAGAAATAGATTTTGAATACATTTAGAAACAAGTCATCGATCCTGCACATGAAAGCATATTATGAAGTCCAAATAACATTAAAGCATAAAATACTAAATACTTCTATAGCAGACTATTCCAATTTATGTTATCATTCAGACCTTTAGGGGCCATAGTATCAAGTCTAAATATCCACCGTGCTTCTTTAATAAGTAAAGCTTTAGCTCTATCCGCTCCAAGGGGAGATTCTGGCACATGGTCAATAATAGCATATTTCAACCCTGCTAGTGTGTGACCTTTCTCTCTGAGATGCCCTGCCACCGGCTGGTCAATATCGCATCATGAGAGAGCAAGATTAATCGCTGACCTATGTAAGGCCATTCTATCTCGAAATTTCCGAACAGCTTGGCCTATATATAATAGGCCACAAGGGCGCCATATCATGTATACTACAAAAGTAGTCAAACAGGTCAAAACATGACAAATGTCAAAAATCTTCTGTGAGTGCGGATGCTGAAAGGTCTTACCAGGGACTAAAAATATACAAGTCATACAGTTGAAACAGCTATAACAACCCGGAAGCTTGACATATACTTTTGGAGGTCTAGACACACCTCTGCCTGTTATATCTGTGATCATTAATTGATCCTTTATATTGTGGCCTCTCTTGAATGCAACAATGGGTCTCACATTTTTAAATACAGGCAAATCGGGGTCAGAGGTAATGATAGGCCATAGTGCCTTAGTGGCATGTCTAATTGCTGGGCTCACCACAGTAAAGGTGCAGACCAAGGTAAAATAGTCTTCTGATCTCTCTGTCTAGGTTGTAATAATTCAACACTAGACATGGACAGAACCAGTAGGTTCTGGTCCAACAGTGTCCTCAAATCATAACCCCTGAGTCTAAATTTATTAATAAACTTATCAAGCCCAACAGAAATGTTCGACTCCTTGCTCATAATGCAAGTTACTCTCATCATCTGAGATAAGGGCAAGCCCTTTTTCAGGGCTGAGAGATGATGACTACTTGATAACAAGAACATATTTCTGTCCACATCCTTGTAATACACATCTGTCAGTAACTAACCGCTGACAACATCACTTTTCACATCCAAAAAGTTAGCTGAATCTGTACTACATACAGTACATAAGAGAACTTAATGGTAGAATCTGAATCATTAATATCCAGCATCAGTATTTCAAAATGCTCCAAGCCTCCAGACCACAAAAGAAACACGCCGTCTATGTATCTAGTGTACAAAATAATGAAACAACTAATCAAAAAACAAAAAACAAAAAAAGCAAAAAACATACAGTATTCTTGTTCAACTTCAAACATGAATATGTTTGCATAGGTTGGTACCACCAATGACTCCATGGCACATCCACAAAGCTGTAAAAAATACTGGCCATCGTGTAGGAAATAGTTCCTGCATAGAGTAAGTTCTAGCAAAATCATGAAGAGATCATGATCAAATGAAGTCACAGCCAGATGTTTGTCCAAAAAATTTCTCATAGCTAACAAACCCCCTTCATGGGGTATCGAGGTGCATAATACAAATTAATGAAGGCACAGATAGATAATACCAGAGGGAAATACACAATATATATAAGTAAGAAAATATATTATAGCTAACCAACTATCCAAACATCAAAAAGTATATATATGTATATATATATATATATATATATATATCTTACATAAATGAAACAACATATAATGCATAGGCAGAACGCAGAGCAATAGATTGCAAAGAAGAAACAGCTGGCAAACTCACAAACAGAGTATGCGTAGTATCAAAGAGACATACACTATAGAACATCAAACTAGTAGCACCAAGAGACACAGCCATAATAATGCAGTATTGCTAACTGATAAGAAATTAATAAGTATAGATCTATATACTTGTTATATTTAAAGATAACTATTGAGACCCAAGTGTTCATTGAGTCCCTTGGGAGGAAGAGTTCCCAGCTTAAATATCCAGCGGGTCTCCAGTTGTAGCAATTTCACTGCTCTATTATCTCCTCTGATAGATACAGGAACTTGGTTTATCATTCGATAAGAGGCGATAGAATGATGGGCCTGACAAAAATGGCGAGCTACAGGTTGTTCGCTATTACCTTTCAATATAGTCGCCAGGGCCGTAGCTAGGGTAGTGCAGCCGGTGCCATCGCACAGGGCACCACAGGTCAGAGGGTGCTCTAGTTACGGCTCTGATAGTCGCTCTAATAGCTGACCTGTGGACTGCCACACGCTCCTTAAACATACGTTCCGTTTTACTTATGTATGACAGTCCACAGGGACATATCAGCTGATATACTACACACCTTGAATTACAGGTTACTCGATAGCGTATATACATAGTTCGTCCTGTCTGAGGATGGTGGAAGGTGTCCCCTGGGATCATATACTGGCAAGTGGTACATGAACATTTTATACAGCCCTTTTTAGTCCCTAAAAAATTTCTGTTGGGGTCATCCCTTAGCATGACATCAAATTTAACTAAGATGTCTCTAAGATTTTTACCACAAGTATAACAAGACATCAATCTTAGCAGCTTCCAACTTGTATTTCAAGACATCAATCTTGTATCCCCCAAATTAAGTTCTGGATTGGACTGAATAATATGCCAAATAATAATATGCCAAAGGTTCTGAGATATATTATTAATACCTGTACTAGCTGAATTATATTGGCATACCCAAGGGATCATCGGTTGTTGCTTCCTCTGTGTATTCTGATTAAGCAGAGTATTGCAATCTATTTTCAATGCTTTTTGTTTAGCCTGTTCGAGTAGATTAGCCTGATACCCTCTCTGCTTGAATTTAAGTATCATACTGTCCATTTGTTGTTCTGCCACTATTGGATCAGAGGTACTCCTTTTAATATGTAGAAATTGCGAATATGGTAATCCCCGTTTTAATGGTTTGGGGTGGAAGCTGTTATACTGCAATAAGTTATTTCTATCGGTAGGTTTGGAATATAATGCTGTGAATATCTTACCACCAATCAATTTAATCTCCACATCAAGGAAATTTATGATCGAATTACTCATAATATAAATCAGTTTGATTGGATGTAATCTCTTATTATGCTCCTCAATGATGGTAACAAGGCTCTCTTTGGTACCTGACCAAAACAGCAAAATATCGTCGATATATCGACAATAAAAACAGATATCTGCTACCAATGGACTACTAAAAAAATGTCTTGTCCTACTTCAAACATAAAAATGTTAGAGTAGGCAGGGGCCACACTAGAGCCCATAGCACAACCTCTGCCTTCAGAAATTACCATCATAGTAAAAAAAAATGTTGTCAAAACCAAATGTAACAATTCTATGCAAAGCTCAAGGTTCGGACCTTTATATTCTGGATGGCCAGAAAGATATTTAGCAACAGCAGATAGACCCATATAATGTGGGATCACAATGTATACACTCTGTACATTGATACCCCATAGAATTATATCTGTATCAAAGCTAGACAAGGCATTTAATTTCCTAAGAAGGCTGGTTGTATCAAGTACAAATCTGGGGTTAGACTGAAAACAGGGTTGTAGATGTGAATCCAGGAATAAAGCTACTGGTTGGAATAATATCTCTCCCTCTCCCTATCAGACTCTCCTGCTCTTTACAATCCTTCAAACGGGCTCTCAAGACCCACTACTTCATCAAAGCCTTCCAGTTCCCATCCTAACTTGCTGCAACATGCTCCTTCCTCTGTTTACCCCATCTGTGTCACACCTGTTTGTTTGCCCCTCCCATTTAGAATGTAAGCTCTTACGAGCAGGGCCTCTACCCTCTTGTGCTTCTCCTTACTTTACTTTCACCTACTTCTTACCCCTCACCAGGGCACCTAACACTTGGTTGCTTACGCTGTGTTGCATATCTAGGTGTTATGGTCACTTATGTATCAATGTATATTATCCATGTCCTTGTCCTATTTTGTACTGTAAGTGAGTTGTCAAATTATTTGTTTATGTACTTTGTAAGGTGCTGCAGAGCACTTGTGGTGTCATATAAATAAAGGATAATAATAATAATAATAATAATAATAATAATAATAATAATAATAATAATAATGAGTTCTTAGCAGCTATGATCGGACATCCTGGTGGTTGTTCAAGCGATTTGTGAATCTTGGGGATAGTATATGGCAGGGGTACTATAGGGCATGATGGAACCAATGCCTCTTTAACTACATTTTAAATCATGTTTCTTTGTACTGCAATATCCAAGATATTGATAAATTCTTCCTTAAAGACTTTAGACGGGTCTCGAGGTAATCGGCTATAAGTGGCTGAATCACCCAGCTGTTTCTCAATTTCTTCCTTATAGTCTCGGATGTTCTGGATAACCAAGGCGCCACCTTTATCTGCCAGTCAAAATATCAAATCCCTATCAGACGCCATATTATCTAGTGCACTCTTCTCCTGAATAGTCAGATTATTATTTGTCCCAGAAAGATGTAGAATATGATTGTCCATTCCATTTTGAAGAAGTATCATAAAGTACGTATTGACGCATTATGCGACTGCGGTTCAAAGGTAGATTTTGGTAATAATTTTTTAACCTGTGCATGCACCTTGTTCTGGATCACTAATGGTGATGGATTTTTTGCAAAGTATTCTTTTAATTTCAATTGTCTATGGAGATTGTATTTCTCTATTTCCCATTGTAATCGATCTTGGTTATACATAGTGTCGAAGCTGGAATTTTGCAAATGGCCGCCTAAGCGCCATTTTAGATAAACTCACACTTTTGTACATGTGGCGATATTACTATTAGCATCATGCGATTGCATCTGTGACCATCGCCATAAGTTACGGCGATTCATCAAAAGCCCATTTCATGACTTTACGTAGTTTGGGTGCTCTGGATAAAGTGTATATATTATTATAATTCCCCTAAAGGATATATTTCAGAAATGGCTGTACAGTATGTCAAAATTGGATTGCATTAGCTAAACAGAGCAAATGGCCACATGACAACTAGCCTGTGTAGACAAGCTTCATGGACATAACATCTGCTCTCACTCCAAGTGGCCCTGCTCGAATACAGCAAGAGGGTCGTTTGTAGCACCTTACATTAGCAGGCTTCCTACAATAAAATACCTTCAAAGCCAAGAGTGTTATCTGAGGTTTGGGTCTTGTAGCTGTGCTAATTTGCATCCACACAGGCCCTGGGAGAACAAAGACCAGTATTTTGGAGCCTGAAAAGGGTGGGGGCTGCTGGGGCTTGTGCAAGTCATGGAACTATAAGGCTCAGCATTCCACACTGCTAGGTGTTCACTTAGTTTAAGTGAGATTTAAGTGCACCATTTCTCATACACACATTAATACGCACAATTGCACTGTTAACTAGTCGCATATTAGCGAATGCATAAGACCCTGTATGAAAACGCTGAATATTAGCTCCATGCACACGCATCTGCCCCATGTTAACTAGCATCTTTACATCAAACCCCACATACTCACACCTTACATATTCACATACAAGGTTCCATAAGCTTTAAGGTATAAGATTCAAGTATGCACATATACTATAATTGCTATGAAATAAAGGTTATTTCGAAACTAAGGTTTTATACGTGATACGTAAGCCATGTTTGGAATTGTACTGATGCATACTCTCTCAACAGTATTCTGGTAATATCGATGGAGAGATCGCAACATGCATTCTCAACTTATGGACCGCAGAGACTTCAAGCAACAAAATGTACATTATATGAACAACTGTTAAGATGTTGCATGAGGCAGGAAACCAGAGACCCCCAGTTGTTAGAGGCTGGGTTGTGTCTATGTGAATCAACCTGTTGAATGCCTTGTAACATATGCCCTCTCCTTTAGGACCAATGGTATTAGCAACAAACTTCTCTATTGTGTTGTTTATTTCTGGGGGGTATAAATATGTGTGCACTGACCCTGGGTTCCTGGTCTTTGTGCTGAATGCTGATTGACGAGGGGTTTCTTGCTGATGCCTAACATCTGGACCAGAGAGCGCTGCGTATATATAATTGTACTTGGGTCTGCATAATCTCTTTGCGCTAAGATTATATGAGGATAATAGCGTGTAACTGCTGTACTTTTACTTGAATAATACTTTGTGCTTTGGAACCACAGATTCTAGGTCTGGAGTCTTTAATTACTGTATGACTGCGTATGCAAATTAGCGTAATCCTTAGAAGTTTATAGGTAGGATATTAGAAGGTATAGGCAAGGGTATATAGAGGTTCAAAGGCAGAATCCTTAGTAGGTACAAAGGAAAATCCCTTAGACAATACTTTCACTTCACTATTGCTCAGTTTGTAGTCAGATAAATTTACTACTAAGGTCTCCGACCCTTGGGTGGTCTGCCCACACAATTTATGCCTCTGCCATTGCCTGCCCCATCTGGTATATGGGCGCATCCTCCTCCTACTCCTCGAGCCCTGGTGGTCACCCCTAAAGGGTGTTCATAACCAAAATTCATTGCCATGGTTTCTGAATCACCGGCTGTCGATGTATATTCAATAGAGGATTCCACATCTCGCTCTTTGTGATATCTCCTACGGAAGAATGGTTTTTTAACATCATATCTCCTTGGTTTGTTGGTCTATCGATATACACTGTGATGCTCATAGTTCAAATCTACCTTTATTTTCTTATTAGTTTTAAATTTGATAAGATCTTTCTTATATATCTGGAGTTGACTGTTTAATTTCTCATACCAATTGTTGGTAGTGTCTGACTCAAGGATAGATTTATGTATCGTTTCAAAGGAATCAATTTTGGTATTGAGACAATTCATTTCTTTGGTAGATTGCTCTATAATCAACAGCATAAGGTCGAATGAGCATTTATTAAGAATGCTGACCCACTTCTTACAGAAGGCCGATCATTTCGTCCAATTGTCAGAGAATTTCTTACTCGGAGTCCATGCGGAATTTTTTTAGCGCAATGATAATTGCTTAGCGATAGGCAGTGATAATAATAACTGGTTTCTTTTCATCTAAGTTTAAGTAATGTCCGGTATGTATCTTCCAAAGAAGTTGCCTCAATTAACTCTGAAAGAACTTCCTCATCTAACATCTCTTCTGCCTCTGTCTCAGAGTAACTATGCAAATCACCCAAAGGGTATGTCATAAAAGAATAGCCACTAGTGTCTTGTGTGATAATCTCCTCGGCCATTATAGAAACACAGGGCCTGATTCAGAGCTGGACGCTATTTGCGCCTGCTCGTTCAGAAAAAGGGGCCGCTATTTAAATTGAGCGCTCGCTCTTTGGAGTCTGTTGACGCCTCTATGTCTGAGCGAGCGCATGAAACATGCGCTCGCTGTTTTGTAAAGACACCCCCTGGCCGCTCGCATCATATGTCATCTCCGCTATTTATTAGATTAATCGAGTACATCGAAAGGCGCCTGAACTGCTCGCAGTGCTTGTGGTTGGATTTTCCTACTGCAATCATGCGAACAGTTCAGGCTAAGAAACAACCAAGTGACGTGGTCGATGTTGCTGCTTTGTTAATTATGCACACCCTTAAAACGCCCGTTTTGACCGTTTGGCACGCCTGTGTTCGGATCACCACTCCCTGTTTTCAAGCACCTTCCCCTGTTACCACCCACAAACGCCTCATCCTGTCACTCAAATTAGCAGGCACTCGCAATTTTGCGAACACACGTTTTCCGACCGCACTGACTTGTTGGCGCATGCGCATTACGACCCATACGCATGCGCAGATGTGCAAACATCGCTCGGAGCGAACGAGCGGCCGCTTACGAGCGGCTCTAAATCAGGCCTACAGTTCTAAATACCAATCAATTGCCTCCAAAAAATGTTTGTTTTAGCTATGTGCATATATAGATCAATGGTATTGCATCAATGTCCAAAAACACTTCAAGCTATGCAGTGATGTTTGATAGCATAGATAATAAAAATATCTAAATACAGATCAACAATGTATTATTGCATCAATATCCCAAAGTGCTCAAGGCTGTGCAAACTCGCATATAGTATCTGCATTGTAAAACAACATATAAAGGATGATGTTTAAAACAGACCTTAGTCAATGAGGTTTTTGTTGCATCAATATACAAAAAGTGCTTAAAGCTGCAGCGATGTTTTATTGCATCGATATCCCAAGAGGTTTAGAGGCTGTGCAAAAATGCATGTAATATTGCATAGCGGGGCAGCATGTAGAGAATGATTTAAATTCAAATCATATGTAGATATATAAATCAACGATGGTTTGTTGTATCAATGTCGCAAAATACTTAAAACTGTGCAAAACTGCATATAGTATTGTATACATCCAAGATGGTGCAAATTAGTGCATGAAGTAAAAAGATGTGCACAAAAAATTATTTTACAGAATAATTAATGAACTTCAACAGGTCACTTAATAAAAAGTATCCTGCACAAAAAGTAATGGGGAAAGTGTCCATAAGCAGAAAAAAGATATGATGTATCAGGCAGGGAGCCTTGACAGAGTAAACATACACATACCATATATGTAACTCACATACAAACAGACCATGGTGTCCGGCTCTTCCTGTATAAGTCAATAGCGCCGGGTGCCCGCACAGAAGGAAATTTCCAATACAAACAGCGATGGTGCAGCACTCCTTGTGACTTTATAAAATAACAGGCTCTTAGGGCAGCATGTAATATGGCAACGTTTCAGTGCCCTTTATTGCGGCACTTTCATCAGGCTCAAATGATAAATGAAAATAATCTAACCTTAAATACCATCTTTTACACCACGAGTGACGAATTTTATATTCTATAGTGTATGTCTCTTTGATACTATGCATACTCTGTTTGTGAGTTTGCCAGCTGTTTCTTCTTTGCAATCTATTACTCTGCGTTCTGCCTATGTATTATATGTTGTTTCATTCATGTGAGAGATATATATACTATTTGATATTTGGATACATGTACTTCTTTATCTATAATATATTTTCTTACTTATTATATATATTGTGTATTTCCCTCTGGTATTATCTATCTGTGCCTGCATACAGAATAAACTATCAAAAAAAAGAAAAAGCGACATAATATATACATTATGTAGCTTTTTCTTTTTTTTCTTTTTTTTGATAGTTTATTCTGTTTTCTTGGTGATGAAGAGCACACTGATAACTCATCAACTGTTGATGTAATCTATTATGCGCAGGCCGGGCAGGTACTCCGTCCCCTTTTCGGCTCCAGGTGCCACTCGTGTTGTAAAAGATGGTATTTAAGGTAAGATTATATTCATTTATCATTTGAGCATGACGAAATCACTGTCATCAACATCCACTATTTGTGCCAGTTCTTGACAACCTATAAATGATACAGCTTTTTCAGGCATATATATATATATATATATATATATTAATCCAATCGGTCCGGAACTTCCGTTTCCTTTGGCTTAATTGCCTGTGTGACTTCCCTGTTGGTGAACAATATATGTAGAAGAATGGGCGGCACTGCAGGTCTTGACATAAGTTTGATTTATTCTGGCAACGTTTCAGGGCTTTACACCCCTCTGTCAAGTAACCTTTCGCAGTAACTTTTTCCTTCATAGTTAGAGGTGATGGTTTCTTTCTGTTTTAAAACATTCTTAGCCTTTAACCTTCTTTAAAAGTAGACGTTGAAGAAGTACTATGACTGCCAGCACTAGTACTGAATTGCTCTTGTCCTTCTATAGACTGATTCATGATTAATTTACACCAGGACTGGAGTATGACTACTATACTTAAACTTGTAACTGCCACCACACCAGATGAACATACAATGAGGAACTGCAAATGTTTCCATGCAGTTTAATTAAAAGATTTGAGGGTTTTTTTTTAAACCAAGAAAAAAATATTTTTTCAACTATTATTTTGAGGTGCAGATGATGGGGCTGCAATACCCAGTGAGTACAGTAATATACACTGCCTGTCCAAAACACACACCCTTGAAAATTTATGTTTTTTGACACCAGAAAAAAAAAATCTTTTTTGCACTAATTATTTTTGGAGTGCGGCTGACTGGGACATGACCACACTCAGTAAGTACAGTAATGTACGCTACCTCTCCAAAACAAAAACTCTTGAAATATTTAAATTGAATGATAAAATACTTGATATTTTTTAAAACAGGAAAATTGGGGTGCAGCACACTCAGGCACAGTACAATATTTTTTGCATAGCTAAGCTTGAAATCACACTATCTCTGCCCTCACACACAAGTGACAATATATACTGCATATCCTTGTGAACTTAAAGTTCACTTCTAACAAACAATAAAGAACTTGTTTGCATTGGATTGCAGGTGCTATTAGTTGTCTGAAAAACACTGTCAGTAGCCTGATTGCAGTTCTCGAGCCAGCACTCGGTTCCACTTGGAGCTAACAAGTTTGGGTGTTTGGTTTTCTGTAAAGCCGATCTGCTCATCCCTATATTTGAGTCAACTGTCATTGCTGCTACTATCTCTATTCCTATTTTGGTTATCTCCATGGCCTCCTTGGTGACAAAAGCTACTGCAACAACTTTTGCAAACATAGGGAACAAGTGTCATGGCTCTGTGTCCAGCAGCCAGTGTGATAGCACAGAAATATATTAGGCACACAGCTATCCCAACCTGTTAGATGAGTACAGTAGTGCCCATGCAGCACAAGACCAAAAACCTTATCCAGAATCAGAAGAGGAAGGTGGGTCATTTCAGAAAAATGGTTGCCAGCAGCTGATTGTTTTGCTGTTTTTTAAACCAAAAACAAAAATATTTTTTAAACTTTTATTATTTTCAGGCGCAGCTGATGGGGATGCAACACTCAGTAAGTACAGTAATATATACTGCCTGGCTAAAACACAGTCTACATTGACTGGTTCATCTTTCACACTTCTGTCTTCCATTGCTTTCTTATTTACTTATATAGCACCAGCATATTCTGTTGCACTTAATAATATTTCATTGTATTGGCTGTTATTTACTTGTTTAATGATTCCTTTAATGTACATAACAACCTAATATGTTGGCACTTTATAAATAAACGTAATAATAATTATAATACTAATATACACACAAACCTATTTATTCTGTAATACTTAGGCTGCTTCACTAAGAAGCTGCAAACTATTGTATTATGTGGTGTTCTAGCTTTGGGAGTAAAGATACAAGTTTGAAAGATTCCGTATTTCCTATCATATACAGTACAGTATATTGAATTTCAGAATGCAATTTTAGATAACAACATTCTCATAGCTAAAATTGAAACACCGGTGCTTATCTTGACATATGCAGTCCATATTTTGTTTTTTTCCATTCTATTTTATGCAGTTTAAGGTTCAATAGCTCTGATTATGTTTTGTGGCTCTAAATGTTGGTTGTTATTGATACCTTAATAAAATACTCTCTAGAACACATATACCGCTATCTGTATGCATCACTTTACTATTCTCAAAACTTGCATGTTAAAATATGTAATTATAAAAAACAGATGGGACAAATACAAATGTATATATATATATATATATATATATATATATATATAACAGAGGTACAGTATCTGCTGCTTGAAAGGAATATGGGCAAAACACATACCTCCGTACATGTTATACAACCTAAAGGGTACATCTATGTGCAATATAAATGGGCTTCCTTATTCTTGTGCTTCAACCATGTTGGCATCCATGGTAGTACAAGTAGCTATTAATCTGGTCATACTTAATTCAATCTTGAGTTCCAAGCAACAGCATTGCTGTCCAATATGGATACCAATGCAGGTGGCCAAATCAGACAACATCTAGTATTCAACAACTTGGCCAGGACACGTCCAGCTTTACTGGTGCTAATGGACGATAAACGAACACTCACACAAGCCAATTGTGGTCATCCTCTAGCTAGATATTGCATAATAGTAATAATAATAATAATAATAATATTAATAATAATAATAATAATATTGCAATTCTAACAGCATAATCTCTGAATCAGGCCCACGTTCAATGGTTTTCATGCAAACTGTATCAGCCTTAAATAAATTGAATCAAATTGGCTGCTGCAGTTAATGGTAGATGAAGCAACCAGAAAGCTATCAATGACTGAGCAGATTGTATATGGTTATGGATGTCCAGTGCAGGGTTGGTGATTGCAATGGGATATTATTTTGTACTTTTGTATATATTTTAATGACAATATTTTGTAAAGTGAAACAAGTTTCTACACTTGCAGTTGGCAAACTTTGCTGCTGACACGTACACGAGTGAGCTATCCCTCTTCCTAATAATTGCAATTATGCAGAGAAATAAAGTTTTTCTACACAGTGACAGTGACAAACAGGGTACATTATTTCTTTTATAACAGAAGATGTGATTGTCAGCAGCGTGCAGCCGAAGTTAGACATAGATAGGGACAGACTGGGAATTCAAAATGGCAATTAAAATAAATTATGAAAAAGGCCTAATGTGCATGAACCAAATCAACATTAGGTTGGGCCAATACAATAGTAGTCAGGGTTAAAATACATTTTACCTAGCAGTGTAGATTAAAAAAATGTATCACTTTACTTCTGCCTACCTGTACCCAAGACTTAGAGCATAGTGACATACAAGATGGATGATTACATTGCCAACACTGATCTACCCTGATCACATTATTTTAGGTTTACTGTGTGAATGGTTATTAGTAAAAATGTACTGGGAAAGTAGTGCTTTGTACTGCAATGCATAAATTCAGGAACCTTTCACTTCTTTAGCACATCCCATAACCACAGGCTACAGAAGTTATTTTATTTTATCACAGCTACATTTGTATAATAGTAAGAGAATACATTGAACATAAATGGCAGCATACTTGCATTTCTCAAGAAGCGTGTAGCAATGAGCACTAGTTATTGTAGCATTTGGTCGTATTACACAGCTTCAATATCATCAGGGTTTATGGCTGTTGTGATCAGAAGGAAATATGCTCTCTGCATAGCACACAATGAACTTCATCTGTTCCTTCTATGTTCTGGCCAAGGGTCTGTACTGCATTTTGCTCTTAAACTGCTCTGAGATAAATGTCCCCTGAGGTGCCTCATAGAGTAAGTGCTCTTCTCTCCTTTCTTTCTCTCTCTTGGCCCACAAGTTCATTCACACAGCCAATAAAACATGGAAAGAATGAAATAAGCCAGTCCAAACTGAAGTTCAACAGAAGATTGAGCAGTACAAAGGAGGAACCTTAACATATAGTAAGGGTCATTCTCTGCACGGTGCTGTCAGAAGGCTGCACAACAGTGTCTGCCAGGTTTTCTACTGTGGCTAATGAGATACTAGCCAAAGCCTTAATCCTGGGATCCATTGTCTGGGGATCTGAAACATCCTGTTTTCCACTTGCTATAAATAATTTTTTTCTTTTGCTGCATTTGTAAATGTTCTCCGTCTCTACTATGTACCTGTTCTGCTTTTCATATATTCCAGATGGACTAGATTTTCTCTCTCTAAATTCTGCAAGAATTTGCTCCAATTGGTTCATGCATTAGGCAGATACCGGTAACAATTTAGTATATGTATCTAGGGCGGAAACTTGAGTCTCCAAGTTACAGGGAACCATCCTCAAATGTATCCTCCACATGTTGCTCTGCAATAATAGACAGTAGGGAAGCCTGTCACACACCTCATCAGTGCTGGGGCCACCCAGTCTCGGACCAGGAAGGTCTGCAGTAAATCATGACAGTCTAAGCAGACCCAGCCTCACACCACACCGCAAATGACAACCACACACCCTCTCTCCCCCGACACAACACACCGCCAGTTAAAAGAAAATCTCTCAATGACTACAAATAACAAATTATCTCCCAGCCTACAGATGGCCCTATCAGGCCAACAGTCAGAGGTCTTACCAGAAATTCCCAGTAAGCCCTATGGCCAATCGGCCCATGGACAGAGGGGAGATCAGCCCCAGTTCCTTCCTATATCATCAGGATATTCTGGGCTTTGGCCCTGATTCAGAGCCGGACGCTCTGACCAGAGCACTCGCTCTGAATCAGGGCCCACCTCCATAAATATGGAGCGTCCTCCTGGATGCTCGTATAGCTGTGGGTCACCACCCACAGCATATACGAGCGTGCAGGATGATGGTCGCGATGGTCTTGACCATCGCGACCATTGCCACTGCGAGCAGAAGCCTGCAGGTGAGTTTCTCAACCGCAAGGCCAGGAGTGATTTTGGCTCTATCAGAGCCAAAATCACTCCCACTGACATCACTAGTGATGTCAGTGGGGCCGGCTTCTGACGGTAGGTGTTCCCTTGGGAATGCCTCCGTCTGGCAGGCACACCCACCAAAGGGGGCGTGCTGTCAATCAACATCGACAGCACGCCCCCTTTGATCAGACACTACGAGCGAAGGAAAGTCCTTCGCTCGTCGCGTCTCGCGCATGCGCACGACGGAGCTCCCTCCGTCGTGCGCATGCGCAGTCAGACCATCGACCCACTTGCGAGCGGACAGCCGCTCGCGGGTGGGTCTGAATGAGGGCCTTTGTTTGCCAGTTCTCCACATTCTGATTCTGCAGCAAAAAAAACACAGATGAATAATTACAGTGTCCATGAGCCCTTCAGTACAGGACAGGTGGACTTACCATGATACCTGCAAAACATACAATAGCACAATGACCTTTTCATCTTAACTAACTGTAAATGAAAGATTATACAGGCAATATATTGCTTTGACTTTTCAGTGTTGTGTTTTCCTCAGATAAAGTTGATAACTGTTATTTAATGAGTGCGAAGGAACAACTAAGAACTTAACTCAATGTCAAAGCATTCATTGGGACACTGGCAGCAGCATATAAATGAGTAATAGTTTGTTTTCCCACTGTGTTGTAGTGTTTGACAGGAAATAGCATCTTTCCTCCTAGTACTACTGAAACATGTTTGAGATTTCTAGTCAAATCTTTCTCTTAAAATGTACAGAAATCAATCAGCTCTGGCTCTCTCCCCCAAGACTCATCATCAAGCACAATATGTTGTCAGCAAAGCAATATGCACAGTATTTTTCTTTAATTCTGACATACAACAAAATGTATTTTAACAAAAATACCTAATATAATATATAAACTACTTTTCTGGTATTTTTTATCTCATGCTGTGGAAGTTATGGTATGGATACAGATTTCAGCAGTGAATATTTCCTGGTACTTGTGTACTTTATGGATTCATTGCAGAAAGAACCCAAGTGTCCACACATTATTATTATTATCAATCATGGTAATGTCTAAATCCCCTTCACGGAGAGGACCCTGACATCATTAGCCAGTGTCCAGCGTCATTCCCAGTGTCCAGCGTCATTCCTTACCATCAAAGTGGGCATAGATGGGGAACATAACCTTGTGGCGAGCATAGCGAGCCACTGAGCCCGAAGCATGGCGAGCGCATCGAGCCCGCGAGGGGACAACTTTCTTCTTTAGGTGGAGACAACTTTCGGTACTTGTGTATGTAAAGTACACAAGTACCATTTAAAACATTTATTGGGTTCTCTCTGCAATGAGGACTTCATTCAGAGTCGGTCGTTGTGGCCGCACGGTCGTACGCATATGATGTTTTTCTTTCTGCGCCTGCGCGCGGCTAGCAGTGCGCATGTGCGCATGAGCTCTACCGATCAAAAATACTGTAGGTCATAGGGCTTCCGACACGGAAGTGGATTGCTAAAGTTGATTGACAGGAAAGACCGTTTGTGGGAGTATACGGGGGTGGTGGTCTGCAAACGGAGGCGTTCTTCAGCGTTTCCAGGTGTTTTAGGGGAGTGCAGAAATTACCTGCTTCGTACGACCAAGAATTGCGAATGCATGAAAACGTCACTCTACGAACAGGATGATCGTCCAGGCTAAGGTAGGCAAGAAGCATCCGTAAGCCACAACAGTACAATCGTTAATCTGATGTTACCTGAGATGTTTCGATTTGGAACCACACAAACCAAGCAGCTAAGGGGGTCATTCAGACACACTCGCGAGCTGCAATACGCTCGCAAGTGGGTCGATGTTCCCCACTGCGCATGCGCACAACGGAGGGAGCTCCGTCGTGCGCATGCGCGAAACCCCATGAGCGAAGGACTTTCCATCACTCGGAGTGTCTCATCAAAGGGGGCGTGCTGTCGATGGTGACTGACAGCATGCTCCCTTTGGTGGGCGTGCCGGGGGCGTGCCTGCCAGACGGAGGCGTTCCCAAGGAAACGCCTACCGTCTGACGCCGGCCCCACTGACATCACTAGTGATGTCAGTGGGAGTGATTTTTGCTCTGATAGAGCCAAAATCACTCCTGGCCTTGCGGTTGAGAAACCCAACCGCAGGCTTTCACTCGCAGTTCCGATGGTCGCGATGGTCAAGACCATCGCGACCGTCATTTTGCACACTCGTATATGCTGTGGGTGGTGACCCACAGCTATACGAGCGTCCAGGAGGACGCTCCATATTAATGGAGGTGGGCCCTGATTCAGAGCGAGCGCTCTGGTCAGAGCGTCCGGCTCTGAATCAGGGCCTAAGATTGCTGCATTGTAACTATTAACACTGCTAATTACCTTGTAACTCATTTCACTTGTGTGTGCATTAGGGAATTCGTAACACAAATGTTTATTTGTGCTTTTTAAACCTTTTTTTTGTAAAACAGTTTTTAAAACATCTAGCATTGTGTTTTGCGTAGCAGCCTTTTCAGATACCACACTTTTTAAACCTTGTATACATTGATATAGTTAAAGATAGACATTTTTGGTATTAATTTTTTTTATTTTTTTGAAATTTGCCTTTCAGCACAATTTAAATAATAATTGTTACGGCAACATTTGTATATAATTAAAATAATTAAAAAAAAAAAAAAAACATACATTTTTTGTTTAAAAAAAAAAAAGAGCTTGAGACATTGGTGACAAGAAATATGGGGACTGGACAACAGGTGAGGGAGGAGATATCCAGGGCTACTTTCGTTGTTTGGGCTGGCTCAGAGGAAGAGGTAAGCTACGGACAGCCGACTGGCGTGTAACACGCCGACTGGCCTGGCCAGAGGTAGATGGGATTTCCTCTGGCCTAGACATAGGGCTCTCCATACTTGCGGGGGTGGCTGTTGGGCTGCCAGAGGTGGTGGTCCTGGGAGGAAGGGAGTCTCGCTCCATCATGGCAGGTGGGTTGGCCTGCTCCTGGGTATTGGCCAAACGATCTAGGGCCCCAGCAATGGTCTTCAGGGCCACCGCCACCCTCACCAGAGTGGGCTCCATCCTCAGAAGAACACATGTGTTCTCCTGAGTTTGGGAGACCAACCTGGTGAGGAGAGGCACTGCTCGGTCTGATGGTTGCCCTGGAGAAGACTCCACAGGGTCCCCAGATGGAGTACTTGGCTCCTCCCCTGCAGAGTCTCCATTGGTTGTGGACCCAGACCTGACCTCAGGAGCAGGCACTACCTCCTCTGAGTCTGGAATATAAAAAAAAAAAATTATTTGTTTTCTTAAAAAAAAAAATCGCATAGACGTTTGAGCTTTATACTTTTTGGCTACCAAAAAAAATTACCTTCTTGCACATGTGGAGCGTTGAAGTCGGCCATGTCAGTGTCCATAGTGGACATGCCGACTATCTCCTCTTCCGTCACACATCCCTGAGCAAACGTCTCCAACCTTGTCAAGGCCAGCTCCTCAGGGATGGGACCACCACCTGTCCCTGCAGCATGGTCCACCCTACTCCATAGCTTCCTTCAGTTGGTACTTGAAATCCGTCCAGCTGTCAATGTGATTTTGGAAATTTTAAGGGTTACTTTATTTAAATAAGATCAAGCTTTGGACTTCAGTACACTCACAATATCATTTTCTTACCGTTTTTTAACGACTTTCATGGTTCTGTCGGTTGTCCCCACAGCATTAACAGCCCTGGATATAACCTCCCAAATCCTGTCTTTGGCTCCAGCCCTCATATTTCTTGGGGCATTGACAAGGTTCTCCATTGTCATGGTCACCAATGTCTCAAGCTCGATCCGTGAAAACGGAGGGTTTCTTGGCCTTGGCCTTGGCCTGCTTGGGCCTGCCTCCTCCTCCTCTACTGGTGGAATTTGATTCCCAGCACCTACAACATTGTTTAAATTAGATAAAATTATAAAAAAAATGTAAGGGAAATATGAACAGTTCTTGTGTTGTCGAAAAAATGTGATTTGCACTTACCTGCCTCAGTTGGCCTCTGCTCACCATGCTCCTCGCTTGACATTTTGCTAACCTGTGAGAGAGCATGAAGAATACTGCTGTATTCTGTAAATGTACCAAAAAGTGTTAACCAATGATGTTACGGTGTGTTTGAAAGTATCAGCCACACAACATTATTAATAGGTTTATACTTTTATGTTGTTAAAATAATTTGAAACCCTAACTATGTGGCATAAGCCAAAAACCACTATGATGATGTTAAAAATAATGGGAGGTGTATTCTTAAGTCATGATGGCCATATCCTTATAACACAATGCACGTATTCACTTCTAGAATGTTCTTGATAATCCTTAAATACAATGTGTTTGTTTGCTATGGCAAACATCACTTTTCCTAATGAAGTTACATCTTAGTACATTTTAAACACAGTGTACACAACATCAACAAGGGTAGTCTGGTTCCTAGCACCTTGCCAAGTTGTGTGACATGTTTTTTTACATTGTAAAATACTAATCCTAATGTAATCATTATTTACTAAAAATACAAAACATTTTTTAAAGGCCACAAAACCTATATTTTTGTGGCCCACAATAAAAAAAAGGCCCAGGCACAAAACCGAAGGTCGCAATTATGAAAAACAGCATTACTGCACAATGTTTTTGACACCCATACTGACATTACACCAAAAAAAACAACGGTAAAATTTTTTAACAAATACATGGGTAACAATAACACCCAAAAAAAATAAATAATAATAATTTAAAAAAAAACACATACCCTCAGAGTGGTCGGGCACAACCACAGATGTCGCCGGAGATGCTTCTGGAGAAGGGGAATACTGTGGAGTTGGGGGAATGGTGGAAGGGGAAATAGAGCAGGAAAGATCCAAGGGAGGGGATATTTGGGAAATTTGGGATAAGTGGGCAGGGGAGGGAGGAATACTCGGGGAGTATTGGAAGAGGGAGGGAGGGTTACTGGGGGAGTATGGTGGTGGGGAGGTAGGGCTGGGTTGAGGAGATGGTGAAGGTGAGGGCTGCAGGTTGGCACCTGCATTTCTTCGCATTCTGCGTGCCCTTCTCTGTCTCCGCTGTGCTTCTAAAATGTAAACAAAAAAAAAAAAAAGTTTAGTTTTGAATTTCGGCTACACAATACAAGTACACTTTACACATTCAGGACAATAGAGACAACATACAGGAGGGTTTTATAACATTGACTAAAATAATTGGCAAAGGAACATACATTTTTAACAGTCCACTAATTATTACTTTTAAACAAACGCATACTTACGTCTGCGTAGTTGCGCCCGCAAATTCATCAGAAGTGCAGGCGACCGGCGGCGCAGATCGGACCAGAGCCTTTCTATTTGCGCAATATTGCGCCTGTAGCCTGCACTTCTCAGCGTTCGCCTTACCTCCGCATAGGCCGCCCGCTTTATGCGGTTTGAAATGGGCAGCTCTGCGGACGTAATCCGCCTGTCCAGGATATTTACCAGGACCAACAATTCTCTCCTGGTAAAGGCCGTGGCTCTCATGATGGCAATGGCCGATTTTACAGAAAACATGAAATATACAAGGGGTAAAAAAAAGATGATTGGCTAAAATATTTACACAGTTTCCAAAAAAAACCACTATTGGCCAATCCTTTAATCATGTGGCCCGAAAAATAAGGTCACATTTGATTGGCTACAACACACAGTGTACAATTGCAAACATAAGAGTGCAAATGATCCTAACGCAAAATGTACATGTATTTTTAAAGATAACACACTTATCAACAGTACATTCACAGATAATAAATCTTACTTTGTTTTTTAAATTGTGTTAAAAAAAAGAGAACTGAGAAAACACCCACGTATTGAACAATAAAGTGTATTGACACATGAGAAAAAAAACTAGTTTTCAAGAACAGCAAGAGTTAAACACTCTTAATTAGATAATTGACAACAAGCTCATAACAAGCTGATCGATAGTCCATGTAAACATGACATGTGA
Organism: Taudactylus pleione; assembly: GCA_031769625.1. Taxonomy (NCBI): domain Eukaryota; kingdom Metazoa; phylum Chordata; class Amphibia; order Anura; family Myobatrachidae; genus Taudactylus; species Taudactylus pleione. Next base: position 35,406,871 of record JAUIMM010000092.1, read on the forward strand.
CCATCAAAACAACACATATGGCCGCAAACATCAGAACATAATTAGCATACAACGACTGACAGCGCCTGACTACGATTGTTTCGTTCATTCGATCAGATCAGTCGGTAGCTAGAGGAGGTGCAGTGCTAATGAATGGGCATCACTTTGTTTATGATCGACCTGCCGTACGATCGGAATTTGCGGTCGTTGGCCATACGACCGTGCGTCCGCAACGACCGACTCTGAATGAGGTCCTGAGTCCGTAAAGTACACAAGTACCCATTTCCTTATATTATCATATCTCCCAACTTTTTATGTATAGGATTCGGGATAAAGCAACAAGTGCCACCTGTTTGCACGGATGACAAAGGGACGTGTTCACGCATTTTGGGGTGTTTCCAGCACTTCTGACAAGCTAGATTTCCACTTTCTCCCATTTCTACCCCTAAATGTGCCCTTTGACTGATGTGCACACAATGGCAGAAACCATGGGCAAGTGTTGGCCACTGCTCTGCTAGGCTACAGTCAGATATCCTTCCGTCCCTTCTGACTTACTCGGCACTAAGCTGTCCCAATCGGATGAATGGACAGTGTACAAACTGAGTACCACTTCTTTGTTATCATCACCTAGGGTGAGATTTATCACACCTTTAGAAGAAGACAAGTGGAGGTGTTGGTGAACGCAACCAATCAGGTTGTAGCTATAAGTTTAAACTTGGCAATGATAACTAGAAGCTGATTGGTTGCTATGGGTAACAAAATAATTTGTCTTCTTTAGAAGGTTTAAAACATCTCCCCTCCCCCCAGTGGCAATCTGGGCCAGGGTGCAGGATGGCATCCCAGGCCGATGCAATTTTGTTGCTATGAGAGCCACAGATGCATTACATACTCACGTCTGACAGCTGTGATCCCCAGCTACTACGACTGCGTTAATTACACAATCACAGCAGCCGTGCATCATTATTTGCTAGCCACCCAATTGTCATGTCTGAGCATGTAGCTTGTATCTGCTGCTGCACTGACTGTCTCTGCAGCACAGTATGCAATGTTAGTTACTTACTGCCACTGACAGAGCCCTAACTACACTTTTTGGTGCCCTGTGCCAGAGAGATCATTGGCGCCCCCCCCACCTATTTTTTAAATAGGGATATAAGATAGTGCACTTGAAAAAGGGCCATAGCCTCATGGGGAAGTGCCAGGGAAGAGACAGGGGAGGCTAGGAGATGCTGGGCATAAAAGAAGAGGAAGCTACAAGTGAGAATGATAATAAACAGGAAAATTGACAGGCCCAAACAGCGCCCCCTGCCCTTCGGTGCCCTGTGCCACGGCACTGGTCCCACTGCCCTAGTTACGGCCCTGGCCACTGGCCGAGTAAGGTTTTCCTTTGCTCTGATGAATCGCCCAATCTGTACGGAGCTGCGGAAATACACAGCAGAGAGAGACAATATTTTAAACAAAGTTCTGATCTCTACACAGAAGTATTACGGTTTGTTTTTTTGGATGAGATCTGCAACTGCATCACACAGGCTGAAACTGAAATCCACCATTTTGCATAATAAGTTGCAACATCGGTTGCACCAACGGACATTAGAGTAGCCCTATGGTTGGTCAGATTGTCTATCGGAATATGGGTGCTCGTGCCAGCACAACTGCACAACTGCAAAAAAAAGAAGCAGTCGCTGGCTTGTCTCTCCCTGCGCCCAAATTTTTTCTGCGTCCCTCCCAGCTTTAACCATCAGGACGTATGCAAAGTGCTACTTGGATGCATGCACAGACTGAAAACATCGGCCACATGCTACTGAAATCGACACCTAAATAAATTTCTAGTCTACAGTGTAGTAAACATAACATTTATAGCACAATTATTAATACCTGTGTATTCCTTCAACAAAAGTGATATCTTGCAGCATGATGAAGCTTCAACACAAGAGGAAAGGCATGATGAGACAGAAGAGGCAGCCATGATTACTCTACACTTCTTGTCTGACTCACCACCTGCACACCAGCCAGAAGAACAAACAGCTCATTCCACACCTGCACCCCAAATGACACCTGCAAGAGATTCATCAGTGGACATTATTGAGGGCATAGCTGCCTTTTAAAGAACACAGATGATTTTATGAGAACACAAATGAGAAAAAATGAGCAAATATCCAAACAGCTTAGGAGGGTAAATAATACTTTAGCCCATATATATAACCGTTTTCAGAGGTTGTGTACAGCCATAGAGGCTCAAACATCAAATGCATTCTTTAGAATGCAAGAGTCACAAATAAATGCTATAAGGGACATAAACAGTAATATTGTATCTTTTGGTTCACAAATTGTTTCCAGGATACCTGAGCCACATAGCAGTACATCTGTCAACAGCACATCCCCAAACAGTTCTGCACCACCATCTCCGCCCAGGCATGGTCTCCACACTTGCATTGGTTATGCACAGAGGCACCCTGATGATCCATCTCCTGCTTCATGTCCTAAATTTTTAAAAAAGAATAATTGCTACATTTCATAAATTTATACATTTATACTTGCCTCATAATTATGTTATGTTTATTTTTCAAGATATGTTTATACAATTTTATGCTTAAAATAATATTAAGTATTTTGGTATTTTATTTACATAAATATGTTTAAACATGCAAAGTAAATAATTGACTGAAATATTATATTCAAGTTGATTTTCTGTCTAAAAATTCTGATGCAGCATTTGACTAGACTACACTACGTTGTGGTTGCAATTAGTTTTGGGATAGTACAAAAGTTACGAATGTAACATATACTTATATGTGCAGAAGTTGTTAATAAGTAATTGCCTGACCTGCCTCCCATTTTCTGTGCTCTGAGAGTCACTTGATGGTAACAATATCCCTACTTGCTCACTGTCAATTGCATAATCAGGTGGAGGACAATGATGTGATGCCAGATTATGCAATAGATAGCGGCAGAGCAATATCTGAAACTTTTGCTGGACTATATAATAATACACCACCAAACATATCAAAACACCAAACTTTAATAGTCCAAAAGTACAAGATGGCACTGAGGTTTACAACAAAAGAACCAAGGCCTGGAAAGGCTCTGTGACACCTCATAAAGCTGCTGTTGGTCCTCCTGGCTCCTCTTAGTCAGGTGGTAGAGTGTTGCATATCTCATTTAATTGGTGAGTATATAATAGCATTGAAATGCCTTAATTCCTACAGTCACAGTGCACCACATGGTTATGTCCCTTTTTATAGGCATCATGATAAAGCTTTGTCCAACAGAATGGGTGTTTGGAGACAATCCTGCCTCTCAGTTTGCAGTCTGTTAATTGGACATTTGTAACATTGGTTTATGGTCGGTTTATGGTCAGTTTTAATCAGTTTTGGAATCCGACACTTATTAAATCCAGGGTTTCTATAATTGTACTGGAATAAATATAGATAGTGAGCCAATCTCCAATTACATTCTAAAGTCAGAAACTTCATTGGATTCTAGTTGTTTTTTTTTTAATTAAATGTGTGGATTGCAAAAACGTCAGGAATATGATGATGAAGTCAAAACCGACCTATAGTAAATCTACTCCTAGGTCATAGATATGAACATGCCATACTATATTTAATAATAACAGCAATCAGATTATATTTGAGCACCACAGTGTGTTATACTGCATGCAGAGTGCAACAAGTGTGAATTTCCATGATAATCAAGAACCTCCATGTACTTTATATAATATGCCCTTCATAAGGTGTTTTCTGAACTCGCTTTGGTATCACAGTGTGCATATAACAATATATAAGGGGACTCATTTAGTGGTGGATGCCCTTGAGCTCTGAATGTATATAGAAAAAGAAACACATTCATTTTGTGTATGTTGAGTCGGGGGCATCTCATGATGTGTATACTTATACCCCATGAAACTGGGGAGACTCATGGCTTGACAGGATTAGTAATAAATACTAAAGACATATTTGCCTATATGTACTCAATATAAAGGACACTATTGTCTTGATACTTTTTAATATATGCTAAAGACACATTTTCAATATAAATTTAATTAACTGCAAACATAATTATAATTCAATTAAAATTAAATGCAAACGTGTTGTTTTCTCCTTTTAATAAAATGTTAATTATCAAGCCTGCAGTATACCAAATGAAAATGTTAATTAGCCAATACTAGTAATACTAGTAGATGATGTAGATGATATACCTTCTAAGTATCCTTAAAGGTGTACCTGTTGATCCATTCACAACTAATTTTTTGAGACCCTCCCCAGCCCACCACCATTCTCCCCCCAGCCCTTCACCAGTTGTAAAGAGATGCCAGTCATTGATACATATAAAACTATGGATGTATGCTTGCACGTGTCTGTTGCTCACTTATAGTGTGAAGTTGTATATTTTATGCGCAACCATAGGTCTATTTATTTGAACAGAGACATTAATTATATGGAAATATATTTATGTGTTAAGACTTTGCTTTGTTAATACAATTGTAACCAGGTTTTATCTTCCCAATTGTAACTGTCCTGGTTATTCAGAGAGCTGTTGTTGATATAATTTTACTCTATACACATTAAACAATTCGGTGCCCGACCACCCAATATGTCGGGCACTGGTTCCATTCACCTGCCTGCAGTCAGTAGCTGGGTCGTTCTGTTGACCCTACATACAGGTCGATGGATCGACCCCAATGGACGACCTGCAGGACCGTGCATGGTCATCCATAGTGAGTACCAGTGGTGGCTGCAGAGGCTGGGACTCACTGGCAGTTGGTGTGTATCCCCTACTTTAATTTTGGACTGCGCTGCAGCCCGTACTGTGGAGCCGCCTCTGGTGGATACACATTTGCGATGTGGACGATATGTCGGTGCGATCCGTCAAATCGGGCGACATATTGTCTAATGTTTACCCACCTTTACAGTCATCCCTTCTACTGGAGTGGACTTGGGAACACCTCGATGTATAGGTCTTTATGTATATATTTGACAGAACCACATGAATTTCTTAGAACTTGTATGCTTTACTAAAGTACATCAATAATCCACTTCTTTACTGATAAACAAAAGAGTTTATTATGCCGGAACTCTTCTTGAAGCTCAAACAAGTTATCATCACATTAAAAACATAAGCTACTGTTACTAATAGAAATAATTCTGACTACTCTCAGATACCCAGTATATCAAACTTGTATTATCTACATTAGGAATGAGTACTTAAAGCCCTAGATCAGTGGTTCCCAAACTTTTTTGAACCACGGTGCCCTAGAGTATCAGCATTATTTCCACAGCACCCCTGGGCCAAAAGTTTCTTATTGAGAAATTCAGCAGAAATTAAATGAAGTAAATTGTGCTTATATGTCACCATTAGGGTCAGTTATGTGGTGGCTGACTGGGCTGCGCTTCTTTTTGTCCACATATTTTTTGATTGGCAGCCATCAGCACTGGTTTTGCCTATCACACTGACTAAAAATAATTTTATTTGGTTATGGACCACCAACCCAAGGCACCCCTGGAAGTGCCCTGAGGCACCCCAGGGTGCCACGGCACCCAGTTTTGGAACCACTGCCCTAGACTATGAACTTCCCCATTATTTATACCTTCTCACACCACGACCAACATTTCAGTTTACAGTTATCATTAGGCCATTCAATTGGATTTGAATATTGGTACTCATATAATAAACTACAGCCATAAGTGCAAATATATACGTTAAATTACAGTCTTATATGGCCAAGTAAATGTTAGTGCAGTTTGGTTTTTTAAAAAGATTCAAAGTAGATACAGCTAAACTCCTTAGTTTTATTGCAGTCAGTTGCAGAAGTATCTATATATGTTAGTGAAAGGTGAAAGGAGGAGACTATGCAGAATTGGTGAATGGTAGTTTCAGATAAGCTACAGTAGTCTCCTCAATTTATTAAGATGAGATTCAGCCTGATAGATACTGATAAGCTTTCCTGAGAACTTAGATTTTAGTATATTCTAGTTATTCAGTGCGGAATATAAGTCTCTGTATTAGGTTCTCAGATGGGGCTATAACCCTGTCCTCTTTCCACTAGTTAAGTCTATACATAATTATAATTCTGTATCATGAGGCAGATAAATAGATTAGATAGATAGATAGATAGATAGATAGATAGATAGATAGATAGATAGATAGATAGATAGATAGATAGATAGATAGATAGATAGATGATAGAGAGTTGTCAGAGAAATATGCAATAGGCTTTTAACCATGATAACCTCATAAGAACAGTGAAGTGGGCAAACTTTTGCCTAGCAATTAAATAGGAGTCAGTGGCTTCATTGAGGCACTATGCAGTGCCATAACAAGGCGGCACTACGCCCTGTGCCAGCCATGGCCCCCTTTACATCACGCCTAGTGGATGGGGCTACTTACACTGCCATCATGTAAAGAACAGGGCTGCTGACACCACCTCCAGCTCTGGTAAATAGAGCATAGCCCACGGCATACTAAGGATGCTGCTGTCTGCTCTGTAGTAGCGCTAGTGGCTGGAGGGCACCATTCCAGGAACCTACAAGCCATATACCGGTGCATGGGGCATTGACAGCATTTGTACAAACTAAGGACATGACCTAGCTCTACATTTTGTGCGGTGACACCACTTACACACCCCTAGTTACTGCCCTGGCACTATGTATCTATGTCACTACCTGTAGGCTTGGTTTGTCAATGTGAAATATAAATTGTTTTTCTGTATATACAGTATGCATATATGACATAGCATGCCTTCTTATCGCATGCTCCTGAGAAGTGAATATTATAAATGAACAATGCTGTAACGGAGAACAGATTCTAATGAAAACTGTTACAATAATAACATCTGTTTACCCCTTTTACCCTCAACAAGAAGGCATCTACAAAATATGTACAGTATTACACATAATTTTTCTCTATGATGTACATTTAATGGCATTGAAACTTTGAGAAATATGGCTATTTTTTTTTCTATAACTCCCTTGATTAATGAAAGATAGAACTTTGAACCAGACTGCTATAGAATAATCATGTCTTGAAAATCCAGCCAAAGTGCAGATTACAAGAATGATCTAAAAATTTGACAAAAAGTATATTCAAATCATATTAACCACAAAGTATATTAATACAGCTCATGACAATGTGTACTTTATCTAAAGATTTGCATTTATTAGTAATATTCATTCAAAATAATCAATCTCAAATTTGAAATTCACAAAGGATATAATTTACCCTGGATTACACTGCAGAAGCATCCTACATGAATACCAATGGCAGGTGTGTTTATTATTTGCAGTATTCTGAAAGCGAGCACCATCAAAGACAAGTCTGCAGATTTTTATTTAAACCACATCAAAGTTACCTTTTTCTTTTCTTATTGTGCCATTGTTATTATTTGAAGAGATATTAAATAAAAAAAGGAACAGATAATCTCTAAAATAAAAAATAAGCACATAATACACAACAATAGATTGTTCTAAAGAATCTTACAACACTGTTGAATATGTGTGCAGCAATTAGAACCTATGAAATGTGATAAATAACTTTGAAAAATGTGTTATAATAACAAATGTATTCCTCAGTTCTGTAGTGGGTGTGCAAACTCCCAAACATGTTATTCCTAATTAGATTGTGTTGACAGCGGCCTGCAAACTAATGTATGTTGAGAAGGATGCTTTTGTGAAAGCATTTTAGCTGCCACCTCACAGCTCCAGATCTAATATATGTTTGGTAACATTGTGACTTCATCCAATGTTGTTGCTGTCATTTAAATATGATCTACAGCTACCTTGAATTATCAATGCACTCAGTCTTAATTTGTCTTTGTTAGTTGGCACAGCTCAGGAAATGGCCTTCAGATCAATGAAAGGATAACTCAGTACACTAATTTGTGTGTATTTTTACAGCACACATCTATGATAATCATCATAATGAGCTGACCAATGAATAATGAGTAGAGATATTCTGCTTTGACTTTGTACTGCAAAAACACACATTCAAGATCAGTCAAAGACAGATTCTAAAGTAAGACCAAAAGTGGGAGCAAAATGGCAGTAGATAGGAACCTGAATGCTATTTATTTGTAGGATGGACATTTAATTAGGAGGGTAATGTACAGATTCCCTAAATGCACACCCACAATGCATGTGCCATTTAGACATCATGTGCAAATGCAAATTCTAACCTGCTATTGTCTTCTTTTGCGAGGATCTGGGTGGATCTGGGCTCTCCTAGCTAAATATAGGCTGCTTGCACCAATGTGCTTTTTTTTTATCCCACATTCAGAGTGATTTTGTTTACTGTTTAGTAGCCACAAAAGAAAACCACAAGAGGACTGATGTTTTGCAGTGTACGTGAGGTACCAGTTATCCCGTAGATTATATTTCTATCATCCTTGTGGTTTTGCATTTATATGTGCCCAAAAGCCCATTTTACTTATGCAATACAAATATTAAAAACACAAAAGTGACACAAATCCCCTAAAAAATATCTCATGCTATAAAAAACAACTATTTTCATCATTGACCTTTAGTCTAACAAATAGAAGAAACAGTGTGTGTATGCACATACAATCTAGGCACTCAGTATATCTATTGAGCTTGAATATTGATTTTTGTAGATGGATTGTATGAAGAATCAGGACAACTGGTAGCAGCTAATTTATAGGAGAGATTGTGGATTCTACCCTATATAAACACCTATCATTGACCTTTAGTTCACAAACACAATTGTTCCCTGACTTATCCCAAATTGTACAAACTGCAGACACCACCTAATGTAATCAGAGATGATATGCAAGAATGTAGCTTTATAAAAAACCAAGACTATATGACAATTAATTATTAAAGAAAACAAATACAGAACATTAATAAGTGAAACGTAATAGGAAAATAAAGTCACAAAATGTATTGAATAAAAGCTATGAGAACAAAAAAGATATACAGAAATATAAATGAATAAAAAACAATTACAGTAATATACAGAAAAACTACATTCACACTAATCATATAATCTGCTACCTGGGGAAAGGCTACAGGGTTAGACAATTCACAGTAGTAGTCTGAATCCCAAAAACTATTTTTATTACTCTTCTACATTATTCCTCTAGGATCCACATGAGGATGCATTGACTTTATTCACTACAGTAGGATCCTGGCAACATGTCTCTGATCACTACATAGAGAGAGACTCCACACCGGGTCCTGCATTATAATGGAGTGACTTCTGCTTCTTTGCACTTGTTCCTCTTCTTTTTGGTGTTAGAGACATGCAGCTTGGTGCTCATAATATAAGATTGTTTTTACACTTGTGTACACTCAGTGGTTACAAATGTACACCGTGATCTTCTCAAATATGGATTATGAAAATTTTACTGTAGCTTTGATGTATAAAATTTCCCTATAAGGATTATACTGTAGACTAGCCTTGAATCGAACCCAAATATGTCCCTTTCTAGCCAGGGTTTGTCTGTGGGCTGTGCAATGAACATATGGTTGGTAGATTGTAACCCCAGATATCCCTAGAACAAAAAAACAAAAGTCTCAATCCAATTGGGTGCGAAGGAGGCATCGTAATTCACCCTCCTTGGTGTCCGATCTTAACCTGGACTCGCACATTTTTGTTCACAGCCCTAAGGGGTATTCTATATCAGTTGTAGTGTTAAACATTTAAATGATTTATTAAAAGTTATATTTTAATGTTTAAGTACTTTAGTGCTTAGTTAAGGGGACCCTGTGGATTTCTGCAGCAGTGACCTGTGGTGAAAAAGTCCGGACCTTTTATCCACTCAGGTCATTGTTTTTATTTTTCATCTGTTTTATTTCTACTTGGTTACCCGTTTTTTAACTTGTATTGTATGATGAACCATTAAACTTTTAAACTGACGTTTGATGGTTGGTTTCCACTTTATCCCATTCCATATTCATACATTTGGAGTAAGAGGATAAGTTATCAACCACAACGAATAGAATTGTCGAAGCTCAAAGATACCTTTATTGGCCTATGAATTTATGATCAGTGTGAGTTGGGGTACGCCCGCCTTGTTTATACCACACCATCTGCATGGGTGAATTTCACTATTGATATGCTGCACAGTGGTGACGAGGCCATCTGAATTAAAGATACCTTTATATGTGGAAGTTATAGTATTTGAACATTCCATACAAGAAGAACTACAACTGCATCCATCACATTGAACATTCCCTTTGGGCAGTAAGACTATATTCATAGTATTGTATTGGTTTCTTTGCAGTATGGTGTGTGCTACTTTATAAGGAGTGCGCAGAGTTTTAGGGTTGCCCAATCTTTTTGGTTTGTGACTTATCTATTGGGGGTTGGTGATCCCCCCACGGTCAATCCTTCTTTGCAGCCACCTTGTGCGCAGTTGTCCACTGTACCTTTCTTTTCATATTACCTACATCAGTAGTTCACAGAACATAATAAGTAAAGGGGTGAGTCAACATGGTAGACTAAAAGTGTGTGAAATTTAGAACAGCCTATGGAAATGTACTTGGAGAAGAAAAGTATCAAATGCTTTTCCCACTCACACCTCCTTACATGAATGTCAAAACTCCTCATTGTCCTTCATTAGTCCATCCGAATACAACACATGCAAAACAGACTTCCCCAAATGCCAATTGCACACCTATAAAGTCTCATGCAAATGCACATCAGACCTCCCTAATGCCTTTCAGAAGGTCCCAACACACCTCTCACACATCTATCACTTTTATTTACAGCTTATTCCACTAGCTGTTGCTCTACCTCCTGTCTGCGGAAAAATGAGGGTGAGCACATTGCACATTGGTACCACTAAGGGTCACTACTATCATCCTTGCCAAACTGGAAGGGGGTGCCATAGCATACACTTGCTCTGGGCACCATGGCGCCACACTATACCTCTAAAGGGATGCATAATGGTTGCTCAGAATATCCACTGGAAGTAAGCCATCAGAGCCTTAACCACTGCATACTAACTCGCAGGCACAGACACACCCCTGAAACAGTCGCAACACGCCTATGTTTGAGTCACCACCTCCCTGTTACCACCCTGTCTACAAATCACAGAGCTCCAAGTCCACACTGCATCCGCAGTGAAACTTGGCATATGCACAATGTGACTCATGCACATAGGCAGTATAAAAAAAACGCTCAACCTCGCAAACATCAGTCTTGCATCCACCTTTGAATCAGGCCCTTTTACTTACTCTCCCATTGTCTAGTTTGTTTTTTTTTGCACACTGTGCCTGCATCCAGGGGCGGACTGGGTCTGAAAACCAGCCCAGAAGTTTTCTGGAAGCAGCTCTAATGGGGGTGGAGTCTATTGAGGGGGTGGGATCTGTGAGGGGGCGGGGTCTGATGATTGGGCAGGATTCTGTCTTCTCAGAATCAATAGCACACATAATTAATATATACATATGGAGGCCCAGGGGAGGTGAGTCATTGAAGGGCATGCTGGGAAGTCACTGGTCCCCAAAGGGACTGGCCCAATATAATAATAATGATTAATATATACTGTATATAATATATCTCATATATATAATAAAGTATATAATATCTATCTCATAAGCTATATAAAATCACATATATTATATAGATTATGTATATATAATATACTTCTCTTGCAAGTGCAGCTAAGCTTTTATATATTATATATATAGATCGACTGATATGTAATAACAGGCAGGCAGGCTGACTTACAGAATTGGCTGCTTTTGGCAGGATAGCTGGTCAACGCCAGTTTCTATGCTCATGTGCTGTGCTGTATGTGTGCAGGCCAGGTGACGGAGAGGGGCGGGACATGGATGAGCTGTAGGCGGAGCTATCAGTGGTAACTGACATGCTCCACAAAGGCTTATGGGAGGAGCTGCTGCAGCCGGGCTTGCGCAGCAGCTCCCCCGTTGGCCATTTTTTTTATTAACATAAGTAAGCTGCCCGATCGGACCTCAGCTCCGATCGCAGTAGCCTGACCAGCATTAGTGGAGCAGGGATTAATGAAGGGTGGCAGCCCCAGAAGGGAACAAAGGGACCGGCCCAACGAGAACCGGCCCGGCATCCCGGCAGCCCAATCTGCCCCTACCTGCATCCAACACCTGTTACACTGTCTTACACCAAGACACCTGTTTAATGTTTCTTTGTTTGAAAAGGGGGATGCAGATGTATGCTGTGTTGCTTTAATGTGGAAGTTGCATCACTGCCATCCACTTGTCATTCAGGAAGTGCCTCTGCAGCCTTTGTACAGCATTACTGCAGCTAGTAAAGACACACTTCTGTGGCTCTCCAGAGTCCTGTGGTGATTTACACGCAGACTAATTTACAACTATCATGTAGCATAAGTATACCTACTTGTACAGTAATGTACATCTGTTACAAATGTTACTATTACTATTTTTAGCTGGCATATACTGTATACAGATGTTTTTGATGTTTACGTACATATCTGAATAAGGTTCAATGTACGAAATGAAAAGCACAGCAATGTTTGCAGAAATAATTGCTTATTATTTGTTAAGCAAAATATAAATGTTGCTGTGACTCAGTTGCAGTATACATTGTACAGTACCTTCGAAACAAGCTCAATAGGAAAATATATACATGAATGTGTACAGTATAAATTGTAAAATATACAGTTAATCTAAAATTATGTGGCTCCAACCTGGTTTTCACACTTCTTGGAATTTTTACTTCTTCGGAAAGAAATATTTATTTGTGAGTCACGTCTTTATCATCACAGACTCCAGCCTGAACAGAAAGACAAGAGTAAGCCATGAAGTAATAATAAAATATAATTATTTGATAAGTAGTCAATCCGCTGGCCAAAACTCAGCTGAACCACTTTTGGCAGCTAGTAGTCATTTCAGAATTGCTCATGTTGTGTCTGGTTAGCTTGTTACAGATTGTCAATTAGATTAAGGACAGGATTCTGATTTTAAAAATATTATTCATCTAGAGTACTCTAGTGTTGTTCTTGCACTTTGCTATGAATCTATCTCTTACCGAAATAAAAAATTCTGCCCCCATGAAAAAAATTGTCAGAGTAGCAGGTCTTTGTTTCAAATGTGTTTGTGATGTGCTCCATTCATCTTGCCATCAATCCTGAAAAGATTCTCTGTACATATGGCTGAAAGGCATTCCATAACATGATGCTACTACTGCCATATTGTACTTCACAGTGTGCATGGTGTTACCTCATGTGCAGTGATATATTTGCAGCAAGACTTTCTGTCATATCTCTGAAGTATCTTCTAGCAGCAGATTCTTTGTTTCCAAATCTATGGGTTTTCTCCTGTCAGGGATTTCTCCATATTCAACTCCTGTAAAGTAATTTTATAAATATCTGTGCTTCTCTGAGATTATAATGTGACTGGTGTTGCTAATAATACAGTATTACATACTGTATTTAAATATGTATAAATTAAAGAATAAAAATATAAATTGTGGAATGTATTATGCAATGAATGTTGAACTTACATATATCAAAAGAAAAATGAAACCGGATCAATGTTTAAACTCATGTGGGTGATTAAGGGCGGGATGTACAAACAGAAAAAATGCAGTAAAAACCTAAAAATGTAGTTTCCGGGGGGTTTACTGCATTTTCCATATATACTAAGCACCAGAATGCGATGCATTCTTGTGCTTCGTTCATGTGGGTAATGTCATTTATACCCAAGAGAAGCCTATGGACTTAATACCCTCTGAGAGGGATCCAATCGGATCCCTCCCAGTTCCCCCCTCAGTGCGCGCATCCTTCTTCGCATGCGCAGATGGATGCCAGAGGGACTTCTGCGTGTTAAACCTGGATGTGCCTCTATCCGAGGCTATCACAAAAATCAGCTCTTATCAGGAAAGCTGTCCTTTGCGATTTTAATCGCATTTCTTAGTAAATACTGGGGTAAGTAACCCCGGTATGTAGCCGATAAGAGGCGGGATGTACCACATCGTGGATGCGATGCTTAGTACATCGCGACCTAAGTGTGGCGGTTTTGGGTAAACAGGAAGATGGACTTGTTGAGGGCTTTGTGGTGCTTTCCCTTATCTTTTCCTGTGCTGATTTTTGGAACAATGTTTCACTGCTGTCTTTGTGCAAGTCAATTGTTAAGATTGTACATGGATTGCACACATCCTTGAAGTCAAAGACAGTAAGGAGGCTGATTGATATAAAACATACTATCCATAAGCAACTTGTTTCATTCGAGAACAGGACTTTTTCAAGGATGACCTTTGGTAAACCCACCTCGGGAGAATACTTTCCCAACTTAGTAATACCTGTTTGGCCATGGCAATGCAGAGGTTACACCTCCAGCTACTGGGTCTACCATCACTAAAATAAATATGTACCCTTTAGAGGAATGCTGGATAGGTCCCAAATAGTCCAACCATATTTTTCAAAAGGAATGGCAGCAGTAGGAAGTGGAACCAGTAGAGCTAGAGCTGGATGCTTCATAGATATACTCTGATAATCAGTAAAAGCTGCGTAATATATAGCAACTGACACATGGCAAAAAAAAACCTACCCATAATTCTTTCCACAGTTCTGTCCTGGCTCAGATGTAAATCTCAATGAATTGTGTGAGAAAAAACAGTCTTGTCTTCTAAAAGGGGTGTGGACAACTAGTATTAGCCGACTTTGTACATGACCCTAGCTTTGTTCATGAATCGAGATTTGTTAGCAGAATATGTTGAACGTAGCTTAATGAATGACCATAGCTTTTCCTGGAACCACGTGTGACAGTGTACCATTGATTTAGGTAATGTAGGAAAGTTGTCACAGAAATTGCTCTGACAAAATTATATGAAATAAATTGTGTGTTTTCCTGTCTTCATACATACTTTTTCCATTTGCTTTTAATTTGTTTAGAAACCAAAAGCCACGAATGATAGGTCCAAAAGACAAGGGGAATAAGGGAATGGGGCATTATTGATATCCAAAATCCCATTTTAAATGATAATTTTAATATTAATATAATTTTATATTTATAAAGCACAAACATATAACAGAGTGCTGTACATTGAGGGCATTGTATTGTAAACAAATGAAGAATAAATGTAAACATGAAGTAAGAATAAGGTAAAGAAAGAAGATGAAGGAAATATAAAAAACAAGTGAATAGAGCATCGTTCCTTGATCTAGTCCTTGAATCTTATTGCAGAATTTATATCTTGAAAGCATCAATGGGTTATTTAACATGACAGGCTCAAAGTGGCCATTTCGTATTTGCTGTGACCTTCGGCTGCTTCGAGTGACAGGTGACATAAGATGCTGTCTCACAACAATAACTTTTTGGATGTTTTAAACTCACTGCAGTAACGATTACAAAGATGATATTATATATTGTTAAAATAAGGTATTTCAAATGAAAACCAAGGTATAATATGTCTTTCAAGGTAAATTTTGAGTGTGTTTGCCAAAATAATATACAAATGATTGTACTTGAAGAGCACAAAGTAAATAGACATAGTATATAACTAAATGCTATATTGTTTTGTTGCAAAACCATAATACTGTTTATTATTAGAAAAAAAGCTTGCAATACTGTTTTACACAAGATATAGCAGATGACATTGTTACAGAACAGTCTATATATCTAGTGTGGATGAGAGAACATTTCTTTGTTGAATTCCAAAAGGACAAATTAATATTAAACCGAATTGTCCTTGCTGTAGTGCTAGACATTATGGTGCTAGATTTTAAAGCTTGTGCCATCTAAAGATAAAATGCCTCGGTAAGGACTTAAATTATGTCTACCCTTGTGATTTGACCCCCCCTAATTAAAGGATTGTCCTTTAAAAAATTATGCTAGAGCTTCACAAGTAAATTACACATCAGGATCTTGCACTTTTAATTAAAAGCATATGTTAATCTTTAAAAACCACATAGTTACATTACCATCAAAATGTCCTTGTTTTTTTTTTGGAAAGAGATTTGTTTTATGGATCTGAGTTGGAAATAACATTTGTGTAATGCAAAACTGAGCACCGAGCCCATCAAATCAATGCATATAATGTTATTATCAGCATGGTATTAGAATTTAAACAGTTATATTACTGCCACAAAAACAGTAATATAGTGATGAATTTATTGGAGCTGCATGACACTTCTTCAGCTTCAAATGTTCTGTTGGAAAAATACAGACTGAGATTATTCAATAAAATTTAATTGCAATTTTTATGAAATAAAATATATTGAGACAAGTGATGAAGAAGATAAAAAGGGATACAGCAATGCCACTTTACAAACTATTTATGAGGACTCACTTGGAGAACGGTTTCATTTTTGATGACTGTATCTCAAACGAGCAAAAGACTGACTTGGGATGTTTCTGTAAGAGTTCAAAATGGCTGTTGAAGTGTCATATCAATAAATAATTGTGGGGCTCAAGTTATAAAATATGAACGAGTGAAAGTCAAGAGAAATATAAGGATGACTTTCAATTGATCTTTCCAATACTATAAAAGCTAGGCTCTATTTGAAGAGTAGAAACACTATGTTCATGCTCTAAATAAGTACATTTTTTAATTATTTTTACCATGATGATTTTTGAGTCTATAGATAGAATTAAACAATATTTTATGACATTTTGGGATTGATCTTTTACTGGACACAAATGACACCAAAAGCATAGGTGTAATATTTGTCCAAAACAAATATGCAATTTGCATAGCATGAAGAGTTGCAGGTATCTTAAGACACCTGGATAAAGACGCTGGGGTGAGGGAAGGGGAGTCCCTAAGCACTGGTGCTGGTACTGGTGTCAGGCTGTGTGGGTCTTCTCCACATATATTTATTTAATATGATCCCAAAATGAGTTTATGTAGTAAAGTGGAGGTGCGTGGGAAACTAGACAAATTATGAAACAAAGAGAAAAGGTCTCTCTTTTTGGGGGGCACGTAAACCTACTAAATTATAAAACTTAACATTTAGTGGTAGTAATTAAAATTGTCCAAAAGAGACCTAACACAGTAAGTCACACAAAAAGCAAACAAGCTGCAAAATGAAAACTTGTGTGGAGTGCTATATTTGAAAGTAAGATTGGTGGGATCCTCTGAGAGTTATCTTTTATTATATTTTTGTCTCCCACTTTTTGAAATTTGCTATTTGCTGAATCTTTTATTGTTATGTAGTGTCTTTAAAATAAAAGATTAAAAGAAAAAAACTTGTGTGGAGTGATGGTGAGCATTTGTGCTAGAAATTGCTTGAAAAAATTGTATTTATTCACACATAGACAAACCAGGAAATATTTACACATCTGTGATGAAATGATGACACCAATTAGTGGTAACTATCCAGAGATTAGGATCAAAGGTAATATACCTAGGGTGAAAATCTGTTATAATCCACAAATAATTAAACATGGGGTACTACTGTGAACAACCTGTTTTAGAATATATGGTAATATCAACAATATTGTGGACGAAGCCAATAGAAAGCATATATACACAGCTTGAGTAGCAAGTTTATAGTATCACAATGTCTCTCATAGAACTCGGCTGAAAACATTGTAAATTATAAGTGTTTTCATATATCTTCATAGTGTAGCTTGTATTCTGACCATTACTGGGTAACACACATAACTCATAGTCTCACACTGTACATATATTAGTAGAGACATATAGTGAAAATTCTCCAGTGGGTAGTGGAGGGAATGGCTCCTCCACACTATATACCCCTGGTATTTAGTAGTGTGTGAGCGGATACCCTAAACACATCGGTAGAATGAAAATATAGATAACAAACATATGTTTTCAGAGTGAATTCATTGGTGAATCTGATACCATGGGCAGAACAGATGCACTTTTAGCTAAGCCCACAGCTAATGAGAGTGCCTGATTAAAGAATGACAGTGCGGTAGGTAAGGGAGAAACACTTACTGGGTGCTGCTACCTGCTGAGTGTGGTGATGCACAGTGACCGGTCACTGTGCATCACCACACATTAGCTGTGGGCTTAGTTAAAAGTGCATCTGCTCCATGTTACAGAGGTCTTTCCTTTGGGAAGAAATCTTTCTCTATAGCTGGCTACTCTGTGTTGCTGAAACACAACCCAGTTTCTGACAACATTGCAAGGAAAACCAACCATCCTGCACAAGGGAATCTTAGAGGTGTCTCCTGGACCTGGGCAATAGAGATTCAGAAATCTAGTTTCCACGCACCCACCACCTGAAACCTAGTTACCACACACCAACAGCTGTGGGACATGTTTCCATTCCAGGCTGAACAAGCCCTCACTACCTCCTTTCACCAGTCCCCCTCTCTCCAACACAAGACACTATTAAATAAAACACAGAGGCCCTGATTCAGAGCCGGACGCTCTGACAGAGCGCTCACTCTGAATCAGGGCCGTCCTTCTTGATTTTTAGAGCGGCCTCCTGGCCGCTCGTATAGCTGTGGGTGACCACCCACAGCTATAGTGAGAGGCCAGGAAGATGGTCGCGATGGTCAAGACCATCGCGACCATCGGGCTTGCGACAAGACCCTTGTGGTAGGGTCTCGTTGCCGCAAGCCCTGGAGTGCTTTCGGCTCAAACAGAGCCGAAAGCACTCCCACTGACAGCACTTGTGATGTCAGTGGGGCCAGCCCCAGATGGGAATGCCACCATCTGGGCAGCCATGCCCCTGGCATGCCCACCAAAGGGGGCGTGCTGTCACTCAACATCGACAGCACGCCCCCTTTTTTGCGAGACCCAGAGCGACGGTTTGCCCGTCGCTATCCGGGTCTCGTGCATGTGCACGATGGAGCCAGCTCCATCGTGCGCATGTGCACTGGGCCACCATCGACCCGCTTGCGAGCGCTCAGCAAGCGGGTCTGAATCAGGCCCACAACTCCCTGCCATACTGTTATTTTGGAGATAACCATTGAACTTATTTTAAACAGATATTAGTTCTATGTACTTTTTGAGTGATGCAATCACTATCATCAATTACTTCAATCACCAAGAGATTTTATGCTTATATAGAATATAGTTATTTTGACTGTAGTTTTTAGAATTAGTTTTAAATGTGTAAACAATTAAATGTTAATTTCTATCACTCCAGACTTTGAATGTGTATTCTATTATTTCCATTATTCAGCTAGTAATCAATCATCCTCAGCACTCAGCTGCACACCAGAAGCCCAACAGGAGACAGGTGAGACAGCCCACCAAGGAGAACAAGGCCTGATGGGGAGGAGCCAAACTGCAGCAAGTAACATGCCCAGCTGGGCAGAAGTGGTGAGGTAGCAGTGTACCATACTACTGATCTTGGTTCACAGGTTGGAGGGTCGGTTGGCAGCTGTGGAGGAAGATTTTTTGGGATGTCATGGTTGGGGAGGTCCAGGCACCTAGAAAACCCCAGGATGTGCCCCTGTTGCTGGTATGTAAACTCAGTAATCTGGCAACGCGGTGACAACGTTGCCAGATATAAAGGGTCAGAGGCATGCAGGATGCAAAAGATAACAATTTACTGAGCTCAATAAAAATCCCTTCAGAATTCCCACATGGTTTGTCCATCCTACTAAGCCGAACAGCCACACTGGCCACTGCTGGGAATCACCAACCATAGCCTATTCTCCTTTTATGTCTCATTCTAGATGCCAGACAAGAGGAAACATATGAGTGATATTTGATGGACAAAAATTATGCAGACTGACTTTTAGTGCACATGTTAGATGATGTGGAGACACGGACGCTGGACTTATTAATGCAGCAGTTTGTGTGTGATTGAATGTTCTGTTAACACAGGGCCTGATTCAGGGATGTACGCTAACCCGATGGTTAGTGCACATCCCTGATGTTTTCCACTCTGTGCGTGCACAAGACCCATTTTGCGCATATGCAGAATGGGCCCTGCAATACTGAACGGAGTTAACCCACCCTCTGTCTGACTGACTGGAGGAAGCATTTGGAGAGCGTGGGCAGGAACGGACTGTGTTCCCAGAAATGGGGTCATGGAGCCCGTTTTCTAGTAGTGCTGAGGTCAGGGTCTGTGTCAATGAACACAGACTTCCTGGCCTTGCAAGCTGCCAGGAAGCGGTCAGGCTGTGGTAGACTTTAGTTAACACAGTGATAACACAGAATTATGTGGATGTACATGTTTCTTCAGCAATTCAAGATTATATGCATGCTTATGTATATCATTATTACTTTTATTGCAATTAAGAATGTATAGAAATAATTAAGAATATATAAGTTAGTTGTGTGAGATGCCGAAGACCGTATTTGTCGAATGGCTTCAGCCTAGAGTGGATAGGGCCTTGTCTATCCCCTTTAAAGTAGGCAAATCCTGTGCCTGATGCAGCAGCCATCTTGTTTAGTGGTTAGCAATAAGAATTGTAGCTTTAAAATGTCAGTATTTAGCATGCACAGACGAGGAGGCAGCAAGTCACGGATTTTATAAATAAAAAGAGTTAAATCAGATAACCTTGGTATACAAGAAGCAGGAGCTGAAGGCTAAATGAGAACAGAAAGAGAAGATAACATATTATATTGTCAATATTTTGGTTAGGACATATAAACAATTAGGGTCTAGCACGTATAAATATTAATTTAGTTAATATTCGCCATTTTGAATGTATTGAGAGTATGGACAGATAATAGTATAAAGTATTGACAGGGGGAGGGGGCAGTCAGGGAGCATTCAGAGGAAGGAGGAGGGAGTACACAACGAGGGTGCTGGGTGCCGTTGCCGTACGTATGTATGAAATTGGCTAACTGGTATGCTGAACTGGGTGTCACAAATTTATTTTACAAATATTCCCTACTGCTGCTAATATAGGCCCTCATTCAGAGCCGTACGCTCTGAGCAGAGCGCACGCTCTGAATGAGGGCCGGGCTCCATTTTCATGGAGCGTCCTCCTGGACGCTCGTATAGCTGTGGGTCACCACCCACAGGCTATACGAGCGTGCATTTTGATGGCCGCGATGGTCGAGACCATCGCGACCATCGAAATTGCGAGCCGGAGCCTGCGGTTGAGGTTTTCAACCGCAAGCTCCGGAGTGATTTTGGCTCTATCAGAGCCAAAATCACTCCCACTGACATCACTAGTGATGTCAGTGGGCCGGCTTCTGACGGGAGGCGTTCCCGTGGGAACGCCCCCGTCAGGGAGGCACGCCCCCGGCACGCCCACCAAAGGGGGCGTGCTGTCAATCAACATTGACAGCACGCCCCCTTTGATCAGACACAACGAGCGAAGGACTTTCCTTCGCTCGTCGCGTCTGGCGCATGCGAACGACGGAGCTCCCTCCATCGTGCGCATGCTCAGTGCATAACATCGACCCACTTGCGAGCGGACAGCCGCTCGCGAGTGGGTCTGAATCAGGCCCATAACCTTTTGTTGTAACTCTGCATTGGCAAAATACATGTATAATTATGCTGTCTTTAAGTAAAAGTATTGTCATTTATTTTAGAATCTGTATTGGTGTGAATTATTTCATTTCTTCTTATAACAAGTAAGGTTTATAAATAAATCTAGAACACATTGCGTTATCAACAGCCTGGCCAAAAGGACAACAATCACGACCGATGGTCTCCATTCCCCCCTCCCACTTCCACTAACCGTAGGTGTCCCTCGTGGTTATGTCCTATTCTCCGTCTATACATCCGTCTACACATCCTCTCTAGGTTAGTGCCTCAGCTTTCTACCTTTCCTCCCCTGACCTTTGCCCATCTCCCCCTCTCTTCTCATAGTATCTTCAACTGTCTCTCTACTATTTCTTACTGGATGTCCCAGTGCTTTCTTAAACTTAACATGTCTAAGACTGAGCTGATCATCTTCCCACCCTCTTCCATTACCTCTCTTCCCACAATTTCATTATCTATTGCCAGCACACCTATCTTTTTCAGCCCCCAAGTGCACTGTCTTGGAGTTATTCTTGACTCCTCCCCATCCATCAAACTACATTCAGTACCTCTCACAGTCCTGCCATTTCCATCTCAGACGTGTTTCTAGAATCATACACTTTCTCACAATCGAGGCAACTAAGACTCTCATCCACTCACTGATTAGACTACTGTTACCTCCTCCTATCTGGCTCCCTGACTCCCACCACTCTCCACTCCAATATGTCCTCAATGCTGCTGCCCAGCTCATCTTCCTCTCCAAAAGGTAATACATCTGCCTCCTCTCTCCTACAAGCCGTACACTTGCTCCCCTTCCCCTTCAGAACCCAATTCAAGGTTCTCACACTCGCTTACAAAGGGCCTAATTCAGAGCCAGACGCTATTTGCGCTCGCTCGTTCTGAAAAAGGGGCTGGCGATTTAAATTGAGCGCTCGCTCTTTGCAGTCTGTTGACGCCTTTATGTCTGAACAAGCAAACGAAACATGCACTCGCTATTTTTTTAAAAACGCCCCCTGGCCGCTCGCATCCTACGTCATCTCCGCTATTTATTAGATTACTCGAGTGCATCGAAAGGCGTATGAACTGCTCGCAGTGCTTGTGGTAGGATTTTCCTACCGCAATCATGCGAGCAGTTCAGGCTAAAAGACAACCAAGTGACGTGGTCGATGACGCTGCTTTGTTAATTATGCACACCCTTAAAACGCCCGTTTTGACTGTTTGGCACGCCTGCTTTCGGATCTCCACTCCCCGTTTTCAAGCACCTTCCCCTGTTACCACCCACAAATGCCTCATTCTGTCACTCAAATTAGCAGGCACTCGCTATTTTGCGAGCACACAATTTCCAACTGCAATGACTGGTTCACGCATGCGTATTACAACCCATACGCATGCGCAGTTGTGCGAACATCGCTCGGAGCGAACGAGCGGCCGCTTACGAGTGGCTCTGAATCAGGCCCAAAGCCCTCACCCACTCCTCTCCCATTTACATCTCTGTCCTTATCTCCCTTTACACTAATGCATGTCGCCTCTCCTGCCAACTGATTACTTCCTCACACTCCCGCCTCAAGACTTTGCCTGTGCTGCTCCCTACATCTGGAACTCTCTCCCTCTCGTTATTAGACTTTCCACCTCTCTACAAAACTTTAAACAGAGTCTCAATATCCACTTCTTCTAGAAAGCCATCCAGCTCTCATCCTAACTCACTGCTATATGCTCTTTCCTCACTGTCTGCCCCATCTGTGCCACCCCTGTCTGTCTGCCCCTCCCCTTTATAAAGTAGCATTGGTCGCTGCCACCCTGCTGCTTGTTTAAGTGTTATGATTGCAGATGTAGCAATGTTTATAAACCATGTTCCTGACTTGCATTGTTTTTTACTGTAGGTCACTGTTTTTCTTGTTTTGCTGTGTAAGACACTATCAGCCTTTTATGGATACTCTTGCTGCACCCTGATTGGTTGAAGCATTCTTTTGATGCTCTCTTCGTAGTGTCGATAATACTTCTCCCATATGTTGCTTATGTGCACTATAGAATTACACTTGAGCAAAGTGTGATTTCAGGTGTAAATACTGACTGATTTGCTCCTAATTTCACCTCAATAGCTTAACAATATTCCCCATTTGTCAAGCAGAATATTAGTATACCTGAAAATCTAAAAAGAGTACTATCTCAATCTTGGGTCCTATTTGCAATTATACAGCTTACTATTATTTTTAAATGTATTATTACTATTGGGGGGGCAGCATACTCCTCAGTGCTTATAATTTCAAACAACCTAAGTAATAAATCAAATTTGTATATTAACATACCAATAGTTAAGCTCACAATCTACAGAACTGATTTTCATCAGAGCCAATATAGCCAGAGAAACCCTTAATTTAAAGGCCCAATCTCACTCTATTGTATCAGGGGTGTAACTAGGTATTTGAGGGCACCATAGCAAAAGTTTGTAAGGGTCCCTATGTACCACCCAATGGCGAAAAGTTTATATGACACATGTAACTTTGACAAGGAATATGGGCCCTCTCAGCTCTGGGACCCATAGCAGCTGCACCCCTTGTACCTATGGTAGTTACTAGGGGTGTGCACCGGCCCCTTTTCGTGTTTTGTGGTTCGGTTTTGGATCTGGATCTTTCTTCTTGTTTTGGATCTGGAATGGTTTTGCCAAAACCACCCTTCCATGTTTTGGGTTCTGGGTTTTGTGTTTTGGATCTGTATTTTTTTTTTAAAAAGCATAAAAACAGCTAAAATCACAGAATGTGTTGGTTTTTCTGCTCCTATGCTATTATTAACCTCAATAACCTTAATTTCCACTAATTTCCAGTCTATTCTGAACACCTCACACCTCACAATAGTGTTTTTATGTCCAAAAGGTTGCACCGAGGTAGCTGGATGACTATGCTAAGCGACACGAGTGGGCGGCACAAACACGTGACCCATCTAGGAGTGATACTGCAGTGGCAGACAGGATGGCAGTTAGAAAAACTAGGCCCCAAACTGTACATAATGCAAAGAAAAAAAGAAGTGCAAGATGGAATTGTCCTTGGGCCCTCCCACCCACCCTTATGTTGTATAAACAGGACATGCACACTTTAACAAAGCAATCATTTCAGCGCCAGGGTCTGCCACACGACTGTGGCTGAAATGATTGGTTCGTTTGGGCCCCCACAAAACAAGCTGGCAATTAATCTGTCCCTGCACAAACTGGCTCTACGGAGGCAAGATGTCGTCCTCATCCTCCTCATCCACCGATTCCTCACCCTCTTCAGTGTTGTGTACATCCTTATCCTCACAGAGTATTAACTCGTCCCCACTGGAATCCACCACCACAGGTCCCTCTGTACGTTCTGGAGGCTGGTCTCCCTGGAAGAGTTGATAATTCATTTTGATGAACATCATCTTCTCCACATTTTGTGGAAGCAACCTCCTACGCCTTTCGCTGACAAGGTTCCCGGCTGCACTAAACACTCTTTCGGAGTACACACTGGAGGGGGGGCAACTCAGGTAAAATAGAGCCAGTTTGTACAAGGGCCTCCAAATTGCCTCTTTTTCCTGCCAGTACAGGTATGGACTGTCTGACATGCATACTTGGATGCTGTGTCCAAACTTGGTCCTGCCTGCCCTGCATCACCGCCAGCGGGTTGCTTAGGATAGCCAAGTTTTTTCCTGGCAGCCCCAGTTGCGGGAGAAAATGAAGAAGGAGCTGTTGACGTGTCACGTTCCGCTTCAGCTGACAGTGTGTTCACCAGCAGGTCTTTGCACCTCTGAAGGCTTGTGTCGGCCGGAAAGAGAGACACCACATAGGCTTTAAACCTAGCATCAAGCACGGTGGCCAAAATTTAGTGGTCTGATTTCAACAGATTGACCACCCTGGAATCCTGGCAAAGCGAATGGAGGGCTTCATCCACAAGTCCCACATGCCAAGCGGAATCACTCCGTCTTAGCTCCTCCTTCAATTTCTCCAGCTGCTTCTGCAAAAGCCTGATGAGGGGAATGCCCTGACTCAAGCTGGCAGTGTCTGAACTGACTTCACGTGTGGCAAGTTCGAAGGGCTGGAGAACCTTGCACAACATGGAAATCATTCTCCACTGCGCTTGAGTCAGGTGCATACCCCCTCCTTTGCCTATGTCATAGGTGGATGTATAGGCTTGTATGGCCTTTTGCTGCTCCTCCATCCTCTGAAGCATATAGAGGGTTGAGTTCCACCGCGTCACAACCTCTTGCTTCAGGTGATGGCGGGGCAGGTTCAAGAGTGTTTGCTGGCACTCCAGTCTTCGGCACACAGTCGCTGAATGGCGAAAGTGGCCAGAAATTTTTTGGGCCACCCAAAGCGTCTCCTGCACGCCCCTGTCGCTTTTCAGAAAATTCTGCACCACCAAGTTTATTGTGTGAGCAAAACATGGGACGTGCTGGAATTTGCCCAGATGTAATGCCCGCACAATATTGGTGGCGTTGTCAGATATCACAAATCCCCAGGAGAGTCTAAGTGGGGTAAGCCACTGGGCGAAGATTTCCCTCAGTTTCACTAAGAGATTGTCGGCGGTGTGCCTCTTACTGAAACCGGTGATACACAGCGTAGCCTGCCTTGGAACGAGCTGGTGTTTCTGAGATGCTGCTACTGGTGACGCTGCTGCTGTTGCTGCGTAAGGTGATACATCTACCCAGTGGGCTGTCACAGTCATATAGTCCTTAGTCTGCCCTGTTCCACTTGTCCACATGTCCGTGGTTAAGTGGACATTGGGTACAACGGCATTTTTCAGGACACTGAGGACACTTTTTCTGACGATTCTGTACAGTCTCGGTATCGCCTGCCTAGTGAAGTGGAATCTAGATGGGATTTGGAACCGGGGACACACTACCTCCATCAATTGTCTAAATCCCACTGCACTAATGGCGGATACCGGACGCACGTCTAACACCAACATAGCAGTCAAGGCCTCAGTTATACGTTTTGCTTCAGGATGACTGCTGTCGTACTTCATCCTCCTCGCTAAGGACTGTTGGAGGGTCAATTGTTTAGTAAAAGTAGTGGTGTTCCTACTTCCTCTCTGGGATGATGAACGACTCCCAGCAGCAGCAACAGCAGTAGCGGCAGCAGGAGGCGTAGCAATGCAGGATCTTCCAGAGGAATCCCGAATAGGAGAGTCAGTCATGCCAGTGACATGGCCTGCAGGACTACTTCCGACACTGATTAAGGAGGAAATTGACGAGGAGGGAGTTGACGGTGTGGTTTGCAGGTGCTTGGATACAACAGGACAACAGGATTTATTTGTCCCTGGACTGCTTACGGTCTTAGCCAAAGTTTCTGAACTTGACAGTAACTTTTTATGAACGCGCTGCAGGTGCCGTATAAGGGAGGATGTTCCTAGGTGGTTAACGTCCCTACCCCTACTTATTTCACCTTTACATATGGTACATATGGCAAGACAGTTGTTGTCTGGATTTGGATAGAAATATTGCCAGACCAAAGAGGTGGAATGTTTGGTCTTCTGCCCAGGCATGACCGTGATGGGCTATTTCATCCCACGGACAACAACTGTCTCCCCCGGAGCCTGATTTAAACAAACCACATCACCATCAGAATCCTCCTCGCCAACTTCCTCCTCAGCGCCAGCTACACCAGTATCCTCATTCTGTTGTACTTCAACAGTGACATCTTCAATTTGCATATCAGCAAGTGGACTGTGGGTGCTCCTTTCAGCACTTGCAGGGGGCATGCAAATGGTGGAAAGAGCCACCTCTTCCCGTCCAGTGCTGGGAAGGTCAGGCATCGCAACCACCACCACACTTGGACTCTCCTTGGGGATTTGTGATATCTTCTTAGAATGCACAGTTCTTCGCTGTGCTTTTGCCAGCTTAACTCTTTTGATTTTTTTAGTGGGAGGAGGGCTTCCATCGTCATGTGAAGCTGAACCACTAGTCATGAACATAGGGAAAGACCTTAGCCATTCCTTGCCACTCCGTGTCATAAATGGCATATTGGCAAGTTTACGTTTCTCTTCAGATGATTTAAATGTTTTTTTCAAGGTCATTTTCCTGAACTTTGCCATTTGGGATTGTATGTGCCCTCTACTATGACATTGGGCATCGGCCTTGGCAGACGACGTTGATGGCATGTTATCGTCTATGTCATGACTAGTGGCAGCAGCTTCAGCACTAGGAGGAAGTGGTTCTTGATCTTTCTCTATTTTATTTTTAACGGAGAAAGATTGGTCCTCCAACTAAGGCGCACACAAACACAGAAAATATTTTTTTATTTTTGCTGGAGAGTAGTGCACTTTGTGGGTTACACCACCTTTTAAGAAATGAGCCAGCCAGCTCTTTACTTATGGGACACAGGCGCACGCTTGGCGCTGATCCTTTGTTGATGCACGTGTGGCTACTGCACACACAATTCACAAACACAGAAAAAAAAAATTATTTGGTTTGGAGTGTACTTTGGGGGTTACAGCACCCTTTAATGGCCAAGCCAGCCGGCCCTTTACTTATGACACAGGCGCACGCTTGGCACTACTTTGTTGATGCACGTGCGGCCACTGCGCACACAATTCACAAACACAGAAAATATTTTTTTATTTGGTTTGGAGTGTACTTTGGGGGTTACAGCACCCTTTAATGGTCAAGCCAGCCGGCCCTTTACTTATGACACAGGCGCACGCTTGCCACTACTTTGTTGATGCACGTGCGGCTACTGCGCACACAATTCACAAACACAGAAAATATTTTTTTATTTGGTTTGGAGTGTACTTTGGGGGTTACAGCACCCTCTATCGGTCAAGCCAGCTGGCCCTTTACTTATGACACAGGCGCACACTTGGCACTACTTTGTTGATGCACGTGCGGCTACTGCGCACACAATTCACAAACACAGAAAATATTTTTTTATTTGGTTTGGAGTATACTTTGGGGGTTACAGCACCCTTTAATGGTCAAGCCAGCCGGCCCTTTACTTATGACACAGGCGCACACTTGGCACTACTTTGTTGATGCACGTGCGGCTACTGCGCACACAATTCACAAACACAGAAAATTATTTTTTTTTCATTTGGTTTGGAGTGTACTTTGGGGGTTACAGCACCCTTTAACGGTCAAGCCAGCTGGCCCTTTACTTATGACACAGGCGCACGCTTGGCACTACTTTGTTGATGCACGTGCGGCTACTGCGCACACAATTCACAAACACAGAAAATATTTTTTTATTTGGTTTGGAGTGTACTTTGGGGGTTACAGCACCCTTTAACGGTCAAGCCAGCCGGCCCTTTACTTATGACACAGGCGCACGCTTGCCACTACTTTGTTGATGCACGTGCGGCTACTGCGCACACAATTCACAAACACAGGAAAAAGTTTTTTATTTGGTTTGGAGTGTACTTTGGGGGTTACAGCACCCTTTAATGGTCAAGCCAGCCGGCCCTTTACTTATGGGACACAGGCGCACGCTTGGCACTACTTTGTTGATGCACGTGCGGCTACTGCGCACACAATTCACAAACACAAAAAATATCTTTTTATTTGGTTTGGAGTATACTTAGGGGGTTACAGCATCCTTTAACGGTCAAGCCAGCCGGCCCTTTACTTATGACACAGGCGCACGCTTGCCACTACTTTGTTGATGCACGTGCGGCTACTGCGCACACAATTCACAAACACAGAAAATATTTTTTTATTTGGTTTGGAGTGTACTTTGGGGGTTACAGCACCCTTTAATGGTCAAGCCAGCTGGCCCTTTACTTATGACACAGGCGCACACTTGGCACTACTTTGTTGATGCACGTGCGGCTACTGCGCACACAATTCACAAACACAGAAAATATTTTTTTATTTGGTTTGGAGTATACTTTGGGGGTTACAGCACGCTTTAATGGTCAAGCCAGCCGGCCCTTTACTTATGACACAGGCGCACGCTTGCCACTACTTTGTTGATGCACGTGCGGCTACTGCGCACACAATTCACAAACACAGAAAATATATTTTTATTTGGTTTGGAGTGTACTTTGGGGGTTACAGCACCCTTTAATGGTCAAGCCAGCTGGCCCTTTACTTATGACACAGGCGCACACTTGGCACTACTTTGTTGATGCACGTGCGGCTACTGCGCACACAATTCACAAACACAGAAAATATTTTTTTATTTGGTTTGGAGTATACTTTGGGGGTTACAGCACGCTTTAATGGTCAAGCCAGCCGGCCCTTTACTTATGACACAGGCGCACGCTTGGCACTACTTTGTTGATGCACGTGCGGCTACTGCGCACACAATTCACAAACACAGAAAATTATTTTTTTTCATTTGGTTTGGAGTGTACTTTGGGGGTTACAGCACCCTTTAACGGTCAAGCCAGCTGGCCCTTTACTTATGACACAGGCGCACGCTTGCCACTACTTTGTTGATGCACGTGCGGCTACTGCGCACACAATTCACAAACACAGAAAAAAAAATTTTTTTTAGCACTTGGGGGGAGCACCCCTGACGGACAGAGCACCCCCTGGACACTACAGCACCCCTTTAGGACTGGGACACTGCACAGGACTTTGGAGTGGACACAGCCCCTATGGACAACTGACTGCACAACACAGTCCAGCCAGCCCCTATGGACTTTGAAGTAGTGGACACAGCCCCTATTGACAACAGCAGCACAGCACAACACAGCCAGCCCCTATGGACTTTGAAGTAGTGGACACAGCCCCTATGTACAACAGCAGCACAGCGCAGCACAGCACAGCACAACACTACTCTGCACTACACTACACTACACAGCCCAGCCAGCCCTAACTCCCACCCTCCCTCTTCACTGTCCACAGCCGAGTGAGAAAATGGCGCCGACATTGGTACCTTATATAGGATCCAAAACCTGCGAGACCCGGAAGGCGGGATGATGACGTTTTGCCTCGATTTCAGATCCGAGTCAGGCGGGAAAAGTCGAGCCTGACTCGGATCGGCTTCGGATCGGGGGGGCTTGGGGGGGTTCGGATTTCAGAAATCCGAACCCGCTCACCCCTAGTAGTTACGCCTATGTACTGTATAACATATACAGCTTTGAGTATGTCCTTTATAGTTTTCTTTTTTACTTATATTAATTTAGGGAAGACATCAAGGGGGAGGTTTATGAAATCTTGAAGAGAGATAAAGTATAGGGAGATGAAGTACCAGCCAATCATCTTCTTTCATTTTTCTAGAAGAGCATGTAAAATGACAGAAGCTGATTGGTTGGTACTTTATCTATGTCCACTTTATCTCCCCCAAGGCTTGATACATCTCTCCCTAAAAGTGCTCATCAGTTGTCATCTTGGGCTGTAAAGTAGCAAGAGATTTTGGCTAAAATGTAACTACAGTAATATGTATTTAATATTCAGCTATTACTTGGAAATCACTTACCAGAATCAGGGTTCAGCGTTCCTCTATGGAGAATCAAGACATCTTCCAGCAGTTGGGCACCAGAACCAGAGTCAGAAAGTCCCTTGATGGCTCCAGGGTCTGGAATGCACCTCATCCATCAGGGCTCTTGTTGCTTTTGCCCGCCATAGTGGTGGGGAGGACATAAATGCTGCCCTTTTGTAACTGTGATCATGTAACCATTGATATCTCCAAAGCCCGCCTAATTTAAATTGCCTAAAGTATATAAAGCAGCTTTGGGAACAACAGTGCACCAGAGTATTAGGTCTTCACTCCAGCATTTTTGGACTGATTATCAGATTCCTTGTGTTCCTGACCTTTAGCTCTGTCACGGCCAGGGTTTCTCGGCAGGGTAGACACCGGGTATTACCTGTGAGGACATTATGGCGGGGGGTCTCTGGCAGCAGTGCTGGTGTTTGGCGAGGGCCATTGGCTGTGCGTGGTTCTGTGCGGGCACATTGTCACTAGGCCTGGTGAGATCTGTCGGTGTTTCTGTTCCATTGGCATGGCCGCCACCATCTTGCCTGGGGCCATGTGATTCCAGCTGTCCAATCCTGGTAGGTCATGTGCTCATTCTAGCCTGTGGCACTGAGTATTTAGGAAGGTCCAGAGCCTTCCTTCCTTTGCCAGTGCAACGTGTTTCTCAGCTGCGGCTGAGAGAGAGTACATGTGCCTTACCTGCCTACTTGTAAAACGCTTCTAGCCTGAACCTTGACTGCTCCAACCTGCTGGACTTACCCTGCACCCTCCATATACCTTCTCACCTGCCTGAGTACCTGATCCTGCTGTTTCCCTGCACTTTGCCTCACCAAACCTGCATTCAGTTACAGCTCATCATACCTGTATTCAGTTACAGCTCATCATACCTCTTTCTGTTTCAGCTCACCATACTTGTATACTGGACTGTTCCTGCCTGTCACTATCTGGACATTTTTCCCATTAACCCATTAACCCCCACTACAGTTATCAAGTGCACTTTAGTGCTATACCTGGACTTTTTAATTTGCCATTTTCATGTCTTCTAAGTCACTTATTAAAAACCCCACTTTTTCATTTAAGTCTGCTTCTGTGTCTGCTCCTATCACCACCCCGGGTCCACAACAAATTCAGAACCTCACAGTTTGCACTGGCCCCATGGATCCGGCCACGGAACAGGAGTCTGGAGTGGATTTATTTTGCTGTATTGCTGGTCATTTAGAAAACCTGGAAGCTATGCAACATCAAATGGCCCAGTTCCTACAGGAGATGTCTAAATGCCAAGATACTCTGCAAACCTCGTTGATCACCCCTGGGGTATCAGCCACTACACCTCCTCCTGTGCTTGGTAATACAGGGACCAGGGTATTCCCTCATCTACATCTACCCATGCCAAGCAAATTTGATGGCAATCCTAAGCTCTGTCGTGTTTTTTTAAATCAGTGTGATATACACTTTATGTTACAACCTGATAACTTCCACAATGCTAGAACTAAAGTGGCATACATTGTGTCTTTGCTGACCGGATCGGCTTTGGATTGGGCCTCCCCACTCTGGAAGCGTTCAGACTCGCTGCTGGATAACTATACAGATTTTGTATCTTCATTCAGGAGGATTTTCGATGAACCTGGATGCACAGTGTCAGCATCGGCCAGTATCATGACCCTGAGACAAGGAACCCGTCCTGTCAGCCAATATGCCGTACAGTTTCAAATCTTGGCATCAGAGCTTAAGTGGAATGAGGAGGCCCTCACCTCAGCCTTTTGGCATGGACTTTCCGACCGATTAAAAGATGATCTGATTACCTGTGAGCTCCCTACCAATTTAAATGATATGATCTCACTCTGCAACAAAATTGACCTACGCTTCAGAGAACGTCAGGCTGAAAAACACAGATCTGACTGGCAAAGGTCATTTACGTCTCCCGTGCCTAACCGTCTACCCCATCCTCATATAGATGAGGAGCCCTTGCAGGTGAACCAAACCTATCTCTCCAAAGAGAAATGTCAAAGAAGGATGCCAAAAAACCTCTGTCTGTACTGCGGAGATTTAGGTCACCTGGTGGCCTCCTGCACCCGCAAGTCGGGAAACGCCTGTTCCTAACTGACCTCGGGGACATCAAGTTAGGAGTTATGTGCCCATCCCCAAATACTAAAGATTTCAAGATTTCCTTAGCTTTGGATCTCAAGCCCAAACCTGTCTTCATCTCTGCTCTATTAGACTCTGCAGCAGCCGGAAACTTCATGACTTCCAGCCTAGTTGATAAACTACAGATTCCTTGTTCATCTCTCAAGCATGCAATCTCTCTGACTTCTGTAGATGGACGTCCTCTAACTAAAGGAGTGGTCACCAAGGAAAGTCAACCAGTATTAGTTTGTGTTGGGGCACTCCACTCCGAGTCTTTAAAGTTATTAGTGATACCAGAGGCTTCTCAAGAAATCATCTTAGGACTACCCTGGTTACCCTGGTTACGCCAACATAATTCCAGGATAGACTGGTGTTCAATGCAGATTCTGGCTGTCAGAAATCCTGTCTTCCCAAAATACGACCTGTAAGAAAGACAGCTTCGTTCATTACCATCTCCAGCTATACCCGAGGAGTACCAGATGTTCTCTGATGTTTTTTCTGAGCAACAGGTGAAAGTCTTACCTCCCCACAGAGAATGGGACTGTCCTATCGAGCTGCTGCCTGACAAGATGCCAATCCGTGGTCGCACTTATCCTCTATCCGTGCCTGAGACTCAAGCCATGTCAGAGTACATCCAGGACAACCTAGCAAAGGGGTTTATTCGACCTTCCACCTCTCCCGCTGGAGCCGGCTTATTTTTCGTTGGCAAGAAAGACGGAGGCCTAAGACCTTGTATAGATTACCGGGGCCTCAATGATATAACGATTAAGAATCGGTATCCTCTTCCCCTGATCACAGAATTGTTTGACAGAGTTAAAGGGTCCATCATATTCTGAAAACTGGATCTGAGAGGGGCTTATAATCTCATCTGCATTCGTGCTGGCGATGAATGGAAGACCACCTTTAATACTAGAGATGGACACTTTGAATACCTTGTGATGCCCTTTGGGTTGTGCAATCACCCTGCCGTGTTTCAGGCCTTTGTAAATTAGATTTTCCAGGACCTGTTGTACGTCTCGGTTGTAGTTTACCTGGACAATATATTGATTTTTTCGTCTTCTGTAACAAAACATCATGAGCATGTGAAGGAAGTATTGTCCCGTCTGAGGAAGAACCAACTTTACTGTAAACTGGAGAAGTGTGTCTTTGGGGTTCCCAGTGTGCCATTCCTTGGTTATGTCATCTCTGGCTCCAATCTAGAAATGGACCCCAAGAAGATGGAGGCAATTTTGGATTGGTCCTGTCCTCAAACTTTGAAAGCCATCCAGAGATTGCTTGGGTTCGCCAACTACTATAGACGTTTTATTAAAGGATTTTCATTATTATTGGCTCCCATTACCGCATTGACCCAAAAATGACGCTAACCCTGCCTTATGGTCACCTGAGGCAGAGACCGCCTTCCAACTTTTAAAACAGGTATTCATTTCAGCTCCAGTCTTACGACAAACAGATCTGGATAGGCCATTTCTAGTGGAAGTGGGCAGTGGTTGCAGTTCTTTCCCAGCGTTATGACAATAACCGAGTTCACCCCTGTGGGTTCTTCTGCCAAATTCTCAAGGGTTCACTACAACCTGGGTCGTAGTAGACCGATTCTCTAAAATGGTCCATTATACACTACTAAAGAAATTGCCTTCTGCCCCTGACTTGGCTCACTTGTTTGTTCAACATATTTTCCGTCTCCATGGTCTTCCTGCTGAGATTGTCTCTGACCATGGTGTTCAGTTCACAGCAAAATTTTGGAGAGCCTTATGTTCTGTATTGCAAGTAAAGCTAAATTTTTCTACGGCTTATCACCAACAAAGCAACAGTACCATTGAGAGGGTTAATCAAGACCTTGAGATCTTCCTGAGGATTTTTATGACATCTTCCCAAGACAATTGGTCTGTATTGCTGCCATGGGCTGAATTTGCTCATAACGCCTCCTACCAATCTTTCACCAATCAAACACCATTCCAAGTGGTCTATGGCCTTCATCCTTGGGTCCCTGAATTTCAAAGCCTGCTCGACTTTGATGTCCCAGCTGTAGAAGACACTGTACGGAAATTTGCTTCAATCTGGTCTCAAGTTCGTACTGACCTGGAGAAGGCATCCTCCCATTACAAATTTCAAGCTGATAAGAAGTGTAGAAAAGTACCATGTATGCAAGTTGGAGACCAGGTCTGGTTGTCCACCCAGAACCTACGACTTAGAGTACCATCCATGAAATTTGCTCCACGCTTCATCGGGCCCTTCTCCATAATAGAAGTCATTAATCCCCTGGCTTATCGCCTTCAGCTACCTGCTTATCTGAAAATTCCCAATTCCTTTCATGTCTCTCTGTTGAAACCCCTGTTGCTAAACAAGTTCCAATTGCTTCTCCCCGTGTCCAGACTGAAAGGGGCTTAGAGTTTGAGGTCTCCCAGGTCTTGGATTCCCGTCTCCGCAGAGGACATTTGCAGTACCTACTGGACTGGAGGGGCTATGGCCCAGAGGAACGTTGTTGGACCGATGCCCGAGATGTCAATGCTCCTGCACTCATCAAGAAGTTCCATGCTGCCCATCCGGAGAAGCCTGGGGAGTGTCCTGAGGCCACCCATAAGGGGGGGTACTGTCACAGCCAGGGTTTCTCAGCATGGTAGACACCAGGTATTACCTGTGAGGTCATTATGGTGGGGGGTCTCTGGCAGCGGTGCTGGTGTTTGGCGAGGGGCATTGGCTGCATGTCGTTCTGTGTGGGCACATTGTCACTAGGCCTGGTGTGGTCTGGCAGTGCTTCCGTTCCATTGGCATGGGCGCCGCCATCTTGCCTGCGGCCATGTGATTCCAGCTGTCCAAACCTGGTAGGTCATGTGCTCATTCCAGCCAGTCACAGCGTGGCACTGAGTATTTAGGAAGGTCCCGAGCCTTCCTTCCTTTGCCAGTGCAATGTGTTTCTCAGCTGCGGCTGAGAGAGAGTACCTGTGCAATACCTGCTCATCTCTCATTATCGAATTTACACTTTTGACACTGACCCTGAGTCATCCTGACCATTCTTCTGTCTATCACTTTTTTGTACCTTATCTGCATGACAGTTACCCAACCAGATTCACTGACTCTTCATATTGGCATCTGTCGTATTAACCTCTCCCACCAGGAACCTGGGCTGTGTGCTGTCACTGTGTGTTCATTCTTCCTTGCATGGTTTAAAGTGAATATTAAAATCAGCGGCATGTTAGACTTCACGGGGTATATTTACTAAAGTGAGAGTTTTTAGAAGTGGAGATGTTACCCATAGCAACCAATCAGATTCTACTTAACAGTTAACTAGCACCTTCTAGAAGATAATAGTTAGAATCTGATTTTCTGCTATGGGCAACATGTCCACCTAAAATCTCTCACTTTAATAAATTTAACCCCACATCTCTGTTCAAAGAAATGGCATTTCTTGCTGACAGTATACTATTCACCACTTTCTAGCATGAGATTGACACACTATTTCCAGATGCCAAATAATCACTGCATAGGACTCATCACATTCTTCATCTTCTGTCAGATAAAAATAATGTGAAACAAACATTTACCTAAGCCAATGACTTGATTTCATTGTTACTCTGGCAGGAGAGTTCTTGTCACCATTACAAGCATGTGTCTTTCAGAAATAGAACACTCAATTCCATAAACATGGCAGGTTTGACAATGAGACATGTATTTTGTTTTTTCTTTCAAACTCATTACTCATTGCCGACCCATTCGTTCTCATACACACCTCTCTATAAGTTGGTGGCATGATGTTTGAAGGATAACTTTCTGGCAGTGTTTACACATTTCATGCATGTAATGTGTGTTATTATTATTATTATTATTATTATTATTATTATTAATAATGTATTTATTTCTAAATTCCCAACATAATACACAGCACTGTAAATTGAATTGATAATTGTTGATATACATATGTATATACATATATATATATATATATATATATATATATAATATTGGGTTAGCATTTGTACAGTAGCTGTGGTGGGGATACATAGTCATTAAATAAGCATTGCACCTAGCCATGACAATGGGCAGTTGATAATTTCAGGTACAAAACCAGTTCCTGGCTCCAGACAGCTGGTAATACTAAGCACAAAGCTACTTCCTGTCTCTGAGCAGCAGGTAACACAGACAGTGTACTAGTTCCTAGCTCTGTGCAGTAGTAACCACAGGCACAGCACTAGTTCATGGCTCTGAGAAGCTGTGAACCACAGGCAAAACACGTTTTTTTTGCAATCTGGATATTTGTTGACCACTGGTGCAATATTAGTTCCATGATCTGAGAAGATGGTGATCACAATCACTTTAGTAGGTCCTGTCTCCATGCAGCTACTAACCAGATCACAGTTCTTTGGCAGTTAGTGATCAAAGATGCTGCAGCAACTTCAAGCTCTGGGCTGTAGGTGGCTACAGGCACTGTGCTAATTACTGACGCCAGTCAGTTGATAATTTCAGAAATTGTGGTAATTCCTTGATTAGGGATGTTGTTGACCATACACACTATGCTAGTTCCTGGCACCATGCGTTTAATAATCATAGACACAGTACTAGTTTCTAGTATTGAGCATCTGGCAACCATAGATACTACAGCAGCTCCTGACTCTGTGTAGTTGGTAAGTACAGGTAATGCAATACTTCCTTGCTCTGTACAGTTGAGAATTAAAAGTACAGTGCTATCTTCAGTAAAAAGATATTATCTGCTTTGCATGGTCTCCACCTTTAGCAAGCAGCCTTTTCCTTAAAGCTAGACATGTTTACTGGTACAGAGTTTACGCCAGGTCTTTAACTCCAGGCAGTGGCGTAACTTCATCCCAGGTGCCCGGAGGCAAGATAAATGTTGGTGCCCCCCCAAAACTAAAATGTACCACCCCCCAGCACCTATGCCAGCCCCAGCAGCCGCCGCCCCCCTTATGCAGTTCCTTTTATATAATGCCCCCGGTAGTGGTCCGCCTATGTAGTGCTCCCCAGTAATGGTCCCCCTACGCAGTACATCCAGTAGTGAGCCCCAGGTAGTTGCCCCCAGTAGTGAGCCCCCTGTAGTTGCCCCCAGTAGTGAGGCCCCTGTAGTTGCCCCCAGTAGTGAGGCCCCTGTAGTTGCCCCAGTAGTGAGCACCCTGTAGTTGCCCCCAGTAGTGAGGTCCCTGTAGTTACCCCCAGTAGTGAGGCCCCTGTAGTTTCCCCCAGTAGTGAGGCCCCTGTAGTTGCCCCAGTAGTGAGCACCCTGTAGTTTTCCCTGTAGTTGCCCCCAGTAGTGAGTCCCCTGTATTTAGCCCCAGTAGTGAGGCCCCTGTAGTTACCCCCAGTAGTGAGCCCCTGTAGTTTCCCCCAGTAGTGAGCCCCTGTAGTTGCCCCCAGTAGCAGGCCCCTGTAGTTGCCCCCAGTAGTGAACCCCTGTAGTTGCCCCCAGTAGTAGGCCCCTGTAGTTGCCCCCAGTAGCAGGCCCCTGTAGTTGCCCCCAGTAGTGAGCCCCTGTAGTTGCCCCCAGTAGTAGGCCCCTGTAGTTGCCCCCAGTAGTGATGGTCCCCACCGCGCGCGCACACACACAAAAACAAACACTTACCTTTATCCCCGCTCCAGTGCTGCTGCCATCCATCCCTGGTGTATGCTCCTCCACACTATGGGAGTGACGTCATTACGTCACTCCCATAGTGCACTGCGGGACCCGGAAGACGGAGCTCACTCCTGAGCTCCGTCCCCGGCGTCCGCTCCTCGGCACTATGGGAGTGACATTATGACGTCACTCCCATAGTACACTGCAGGACCCGGAAGACGGAGGGAGCTCTCTCCTCCGGCTACTGCCAGGAGGATAGGAGCCGGGCGCCTGCTGGTAACACACTCAGCGGGTGCCCGGCAAATGGAGGGTGCAGGGGTGCGACCGCACCCCTTGCACCCTCCGTAGTTACGCCAATGGAGGTGGAGCGCCGATCAGCGGTGCTCCTTCTCCATGCAGCTCCCGGGGACAATGGAGCCAGGTGCCCCCTTCAGGGCTGACGCCCGGCGGCAAATGACTCCATTGTCTCCGGGAGTTCCGCCACTGACTCCAGGTAGTATAGACTTAACCCCAAAGGTATTGCCAAGGTTTAGACATGGACAGGACACTAAGAACCACTAGATGCAAAGGAAATGAGACAAGAATATGACATCTTAAAAGCTACCAACAACACACAAACTGTCACCAGCACACGTGTAGTGAACTAACAGCTACTTAAACCCACAGTCACCAATTAGCTGAGTTCTGTGATCCATCTCCATCCTAACTAATGTGTCAGGGAGAGAGAGGATACCTTAGGAAAAAAAGTGAGTACCAGAGTTTCCGACAATTAGAAGTTAGTAGAGGCTTTACATCAGCATACAGGATGAAGGTGTTAGTTGCTTAATTCTAACACAGGAACAGATGTTTATCTAGATTTGGGGAAAACATGGTCCAAAAGTATCCAAATTTATGTTACAATTCACTATACCTATGACCAGCATAAGACAAGTCGAATGCACATCACATAAAGTGATATTTTTGGAATGCAAATGTCCATTCATGGGTAGTGTCAGTTGTATTAACAAGTCCAAGTGTGCTGCACCAATCAGTGTAGTCTGAAAGAGCTATGGGGAGAGTGTTTTAATCACAACGTAGCCCAACTATTGGCCTCTGTATCCAATATTGCAGTCCCAAAAATCTAATCACATGTAGGTTCTGGATGCAATAACTGTAGGCTGGATATTCATCCTTATGGGAAATGTCTTTAACGTATGTCCCAATATATGTCCACATGCGTGTAATCTCCCACTTCCAACAAATAGATGCTGCTGTATAAGTTTGGTCTTCCTCTCCACTTCAAAATTACAGATAGCACAGCATCAGAAAACTTTAGGACACTATTCTGTAATTTGTAGAGAAAGTGGTACGTATTTACCCAAGTCTTGCCCCTGTATTGCTAGTCCACCGGTATCCTGTGCTGTGTGCACTATGCTGGATGCGTGCGTGTGAGACCACAGACACCACAAAAAAGGTAGTTAGACACGTCTTTTCTTCAGGCCTTCAGGACATAGCTCTTTCAGACTACACTAATTGGTGCAGCACACATGGACTTGTTAATACATCTGACACTACTTTCTATTACTGTTATTACTCCAGAGCGATTGGACACAAATTTCTAATATTTATATGTACCATGGGGGTTGAGACACCTCCCATGTAGCCAGCAGCTAGGGGTAAGACAAGTACCTTAGTAGCGCCTAACTACATATTTCTCTGATCCATTCATGGGTGCAGATGTCTTAAATAAAAATAAATTATTGAGGGCATGGTTGCTTTAGCTAAGAGCTATCAAGCACCAATATTCAAGAGTTACATAGTGACACTGAAAAAAGGCTACCGGAGTCAACTGTTTCTATATTCTAAGGGATAAATTTACTAAGCTCTGTGTTTGGTCAAGATTGCAATCACGGGTGTGTTTGGCCATTATTTAGAACTCAGAAATTTACTAACGGCACACTCGTGTGAGAAATCATGAAACTCTTTAAAACACTGGTAAAAACACAAATAGAAATAAATTCACCACTGGCAAAACTTGCAGATACTTTTCACAGCCAGGAATACAACTTGGGAATTTACCAAGAATCATGATTATAATCACGGGTGTAATTTTAGCAAACCCAGTCCTAAATAGAAGTTTCAAATAGACTACCTCCTGAGCTGTGTGCATGGCAGAAACATACTGTACACAGATCAGTGTGACCTGGGTATGTTTCTGCCTGTAATTAGCCAAAAAAGGGTAACATTTACACAAAATACATACATGCAGCCTGCATGTATCTCACTGATATGTGCAGGCTGAATGTTTGAGTGAGTTTGGCTGCCATCAGACACAGGGAACTCGGGGATAATCACAATCACATACACCATCAGAAAACAAAATTCAACAAATCACGATTCTTGGTAAATTTAAGTGCTTCAGCTGTCAAAAGTCTCCCTTGTTGCAGCGAAGCTGTGAGTGTTTCAACTCAGGTAATCTTGG
This sequence comes from Taudactylus pleione, assembly GCA_031769625.1. Taxonomy (NCBI): domain Eukaryota; kingdom Metazoa; phylum Chordata; class Amphibia; order Anura; family Myobatrachidae; genus Taudactylus; species Taudactylus pleione. Next base: position 35,447,657 of record JAUIMM010000092.1, read on the forward strand.
ACCAGACACAATTATTAGTAAATTTACCCCCAATTGTGTTAAATTAGAACAAGGTAAAACAAAACAACCAGTACTAGACTGTTCTCCTGCCAGTCTGCTAGATACCACTCCTTGCCCCTCATAGATTTACTCTTTCTTTCACACAGGGTGTTATCACTGATTAATGATGTTGAGTCCCTGCCTAGAGATCTTTTGGATAATTCTCCTGTCCCTGTTTCCCTAGATCTTCTGGGAGATTGCATTGTCTCCTTGGTTGAAACCATTCTGCCTTACCATGATGGAGGCAGGTTCTGAATTGATTCATATGCAGGATGGGTGTGTTGAGGATAATCTACATTCCTAAAAATACAGGGTTGTATGGGATGCTTCCTTTGTAGAGCATGTATTGACAGAGTGGAGGAAAATTAAGGAAGCATGTGAATTAGTTGAAGCAGCATTGTTGTGATTTCGGAGTACCTTTATATTTGTTCTTGTACAGATAGTCTTCGAGATACCTTGTTGCTTGCCCAAAGAGAGTGGTCTAATTATCTCTTTGATAAGTCCAGGCACAGACATATGATTTAGCCCAGGCCGATGTCAGTAGTAGTTACTTGGCTTGCTTGGCAAGGGATAAATTGGCTAGTACAGCTATCCCTGCCATATTGATTCTGAGGGAGCCATTTGGGTTGCTGGGAGGCAGGTAACAGACTTATTTGTTGTGTATACTTGTGAGTTCTATGAGTTGTATACTGTATACTCGGAGCAGCAGTTGGCTGAGTATTTGAAAGGGGTAGATTTGCCAAGGCTTTCAGGTGAAGCAGTAGATTTCCTAGATGATCCCTTTACATGGAGGAATTAGACCTTGCCACTACAAAATATAAAGCCCCAGGTGTTGATGGCATCCTTTTTGAAACTTAAAAGTCTTTTAAGTAGTTTTTCATTCTCCAACTGCTGCCAACCGATAATCAATTATTTAAGTTGGGTCTATTACCTTCCTCCATGTCAGATGCTCTTTTTGTCAATTTGTTAAAATCTGAGAAAGACCCTCTTTGTGTGGATTCCTACAATCCCATTTCGCTTTTGAATACTGATGTGAAAATATTGGCTAAAATGTGGGCTATTCAGCTTAATTCTATTATTACTGAAATAATTCACCTGATCATACTGGGTTTATACCTTGCAAATTCACTGTACAGAATCTGGCAAATGAAAATTGCTATTTCTACATCTTCAGGCTTACCATTCATCCAAAGAGGGGGCAGTGGTGGTGTTCTTGGATGCTGCCAAGACCTTTGACTTGGTTGAGTGCATATACTTGTGGGCACTGCTTCATCATTTTGGTTTTGGCCCCAATTTTTTTAATGTTGGGTTCAACTATTATACTGTGCCCCGACAGCATGGGTTATTATTAAAGGTTTCACTTTGGAGCAGTTTCTACTGGGTCGGGGTACTAGACAAAGATGTTCCTTAACCTCTGTTCTGTTTGCACTCACTATAAAACCCCTTGCATGTGTTGTTCGTGCACCCTTGCGAAAACATAGTCTTCCCATAGGCAAGGTGATTGACACCATCACATTGTATGAGGATGATATACTTTTCTTTCTTGTGCATGTTGGTGACTCCTTCCAGAGCCTTCTTTGTGCAGTGTACTGTATACCTCTGGACTTTTCTCAGGCCTTCAAATTAACTGGAACAATCCAGTACAGTATCTTCTCCCTCCATGTTTCTCCCTATGCAGCAGATGAACCAGCTCATTCTCTAGTGTGAGCTACTGGTTTTAAATATCTTGGAATTTGGGCATCTCTTCTACACATTGTGCGGAATTCAATTGTTTCCAGCCCCCATCATGCCCGACGGAGCTATTGTATTGTTGTTCCTGTCTGGCGCGATCAGCTGCCAGCGCTCCATTTAAGCTCGCAGCCCCAGAGGGGTGCGAGCTGAAATCATCGAAAAATGACCTGTTTGGACTCCCAAATGGCACTTTTCACGATCGCACCCAGCACTTTGGTCAGGGTTAGACGATTTACGCGGCTAAACCCTATCACTTTGGGCGCGATCAGTGCGAAAAGCTGGAACAATTGAATAGCGGCCCGCGATCTCCTGTCACTTTAGACGGGAGATCCAGGCCATGAAAACAATTGAATTCCGCCCATTATGCCAGGATAAATGTTGATCCAATTTCTGAGGCCTTTAAGAATAGGTCACATGTTTGGAAATATTATATTGTGAAACAGCACTTAAGAATGCCAAAAAAAATGAAATATCATAAAAATAAATATTTTTTTAACAATAGTAATGAGTTCTACAGGAATAAAAACAACCACTATTGAAGATACTGGAGAAACGCATTAGAGGCTATTCTACACTGGTGACCGCAGAGGCGTCTCTGTCCTTGGCTCCCTCCTCTCTCTCCGGTGGCCAGCTGCTGAGCACAGCTCCGCACCGGTAGACTCTGGGCACTAGAGTGTGCCCAGAGTCTACTGCACATGCGCTGGTCACCGGGAAAAGGGCGCTGTGGCAATTTTCCTGGTGTTTTTCCTAATGCGATTTTGACAGTGCTGATAACGCACCGACGTGGGACTCCGGCTACGGAGTGGTAAGTACAAAAATTATGGGTGCAGGGTGTGCGGTGTGGGGGACGCCTCTGCACCCATCAGTGTTGCTTCATGGGACTAAGACCTAGGGGAGGTAGAGGTAAGCGCTGGCAGCGGAAAAGATGGGGTTGTACTCACAACAACAGCTTAATTAAATCCTTTCCTGGTGTGCTGGGGCAGTGTGAACTCTGGGCATGATTCAGACCTGCTCGCTAGATGCGTTTGCACGCAGCAGTCAGCAGCCAAAGTATGAAAATCCCACGATTGCATGGCAAGACATTACAATGCCCACTATGTCTTGGCATGCTATCGCGGTGTGCATTTAGATGCCCACCAGCCTGTCTTAAGACACCCACTTTCCCTTAGCAATACACGTCATCTCCAGGAAGTGTATGCAACAATCGGTAACACTGAGCAACATCGGAACCATACGCAGCACTTGTGGCTGACCATACCCTACCGCAAGCACTGCGAGTGCTTCAGTGTGTAAATCAGCCATGTGACGTGTATTATGACGCTGCGTCTTAATTATGCACACCTCTGAAACAGCGTTAGGTCACACAGACACACCTGCGTTCGCACTACCACACCCCCGTCACCACCCACAAACGGCTCGTCCTGTCACTCATTCTGGCGAAGTGTCTATGCACAAGGGTCGATCGCTTCGCAATCACAAGGACTGGTTCACGCACTGCATCTTATATGCATGCGCAGATTGCAAACATTGGCAGGCTATGTGCGAACGCAGCCTAGCGAACGGGTCTGAATCAGGCCCTCTATATGAAAGCAGTGCCATTAGTGTGGAATTTGAACATAAGAGGTTATGATATATGGGCTCCACCTATATATGTGTTTTTATATTGCAGAATATATATATATATATATATATATATATAGATATATATATATAGATATATAGATATATATATTAGGGGTGTGCACCGGCCACTTTTCGTGTTTTGTGTTTTGGTTTTGGATCTGGATCTTTCTTCGTATTTTGGATCTGGATTGGTTTTGCCAAAACCACCCTTCCGTGTTTTGGGTTCTGGGTTTTGTGTTTTGGATCTGTATTTTTTTGAAAAAAAGCATAAAAACAGCTAAAATCACAGAATTTGTGGGTTTTTCTGCTCCTATGCTATTATTAAGCTCAATAACCTTAATTTCCACTCATTTCCAGTCTATTATGAACACCTCACACCTCACAATAGTGTTTTTATATCCAAAAGGTTGCACTGAGGTAGCTGGATGACTATGCTAAGAGATACGAGTGGGCGGCACAAACACGTGGTCCACCTAGGAGTGACACTGCAGTGGCAGACAGGATGGCAGTTTGAAAAACTAGGCCCCAAACAGTACATAATTCAAAGAAAAAAAAGAGGTGCAAGATGGAATTGTCCTTGGGCCCTCCCACCCACCCTTATGTTGTATAAACAGGACGTGCACACTTTAACAAACCAAACATTTCAGCGCCAGGGTCTGCCACACGACTGTGGCTGAAATGATTGGTTCATTTGGGCTCCCACAAAACAAGCTGGCAATTAATCTGTCCCTGCACAAACTGGCTCTACGGAGGCAAGTTGTCGTCCTCATCCTCCTCATCCACCGATTACTCAGCCTCTTCAGTGTTGTGTACATCCTCATCCTCACAGAGTATTAATTCGTCCCCGCTGGAATCCACAACCACAGGTCCCTCTGTACGTTCTGGAGGCTGGTCTCCCTGGAAGAGTTGATAATTCATTTTATGAACATCATCTTCTCCACATTTTGTGGAAGCAACCTCCTACGCCTTTCGCTGACAAGGTTCCCGGCTGCACTAAACACTCTTTCGGAGTACACACTGGAGGGGGGGCAACTCAGGTAAAATAGAGCCAGTTTGTACAGGGACCTCCAAATTGCTTCTTTTTCCTGCCAGTACAGGTACGGACTGTCTGACATGCCTACTTGGATGCTGTCACCGATGTAATCCTTTAACAGACAGACGCACACTTGTCGCTGCTGCTTTAAGGATGCAGGTGCGGCTACAGCCCACACATTTCACAAAGACTGAAAAAAAAGAAGAATATTTTTATTGTTTGTGGAGCACACTTTGAGGGTGTCACCACCCTTTAACAGACAGACGCATGCTTGTCGCTGCTGCTTTAAGGATGCAGGTGCGGCTACAGCCCACACATTTCACAAAGACTGAAAAAAAAGAAGAATTTTTTTATTGTTTGTGGAGCGCACTTTGAGGGTTACACCACCCTTTAACAGACAGATGCACGCTTGTCACTGCTGCTTTGAGGACAGTATCATATGCAGTGACAGTAGACTTGTCAGAAATTGTTGGCACGTCTTTCAGTCCAGACCAGATGTCCAAACCGGCCCTTGACTTATGACACAGGCGCCCGCTTGGCGCTGCTACTGTGTTGATGCACGTGCGGCTACATCGCACACAAGTCACAAACACATATAAAAAAAATAGTTTTTTATTTTTTGGAGCACTTTGAGGGTTACACCACCCTTTAACAGACAGACGCACGCTTGTCGCTGCTGCTTTGAGGATGCAAGTGCGGCTACAGCCCACACAATTCACAAAGACAGAAAATAAACGAAGAATATTTTTATTGTTTGTGGAGCACACTTTGAGGGTGTCACCACCCTTTAACAGACAGACGCACGCTTGTCGCTGCTGCTTTAAGGATGCAGGTGCGGCTACAGCCCACACATTTCACAAAGACAGAAAAAAAAAGAAGAATATTTTTATTGTTTGTGGAGCGCACTTTGAGGGTTACACCACCCTTTAACAGACAGATGCACGCTTGTTGCTGCTGCTTTAAGGATGCAGGTGCGGCTACAGCCCACACATTTCACAAAGACAGAAAGAAAAAGAATATTTTTATTGTTTGTGGAACGCACTTTGAGGGTTACACCACCCTTTAACAGACAGACGCACGCTTGTCGCTGCTGCTTTGAGGATGCAAGTGCGGCTACAGCCCACACAATTCACAAAGACAGAAAAAAAAGAATTTTTTTATTGTTTGTGGAGCGCACTTTGAGGGTGTCACCACCCGTTAACAGACAGATGCACGCTTGTCGCTGCTGCTTTAAGGATGCAGGTGCGGCTACAGCCCACACATTTCACAAAGAGAAAAAAAAATAACAATTTTTTTATTGTTTGAGGAGTGCACTTTGAGGGTTACACCACCCTTTAACAGACAGACGCACGCTTCCAAGCAGGTGGAATCTAGACGGGATTTGGAACCGGGGACACACTACCTCCATCAATTGTCTAAATCCCACTGCACTAATGGTGGAAACCGGATGCACATCTAACACCAACATAGCAGTCAAGGCCTCAGGTATACGTTTTGCTTCAGGATGACTGCTGTCGTACTTCATGCTCATCGCTAGGGACTGTTGGAGGGTCAATTGTTTAGTAAAAGTAGTGGTGTTCCTACTTCCTCTCTGGGATGATGAACAACTCCCAGCAGCAGCAACAGCACTAGGAGGAAGTGGTTCTTGATCTTTCCCTATTTTATTTTTATCTGAGAAAGTTTGGTCCTCCATTTATGTCATATTGATATATACGTGCGGCTAAGGCGCACACAAACACAGAAAATATTTTTATTTTTGCTGGAGAGTAGTGCACTTTGTGGGTCACTCCACCCTTTAAGAAATAAGCCAGCTGGCTCTTTACTTATGGGACACAGGCGCACGCTTGGCGCTGCTCCTTTGTTGATGCATGTGCAGCCACAGCGCACACAATTCACAAACACAGAAAATATTTTTTTATTTGGTTTGGAGTGTACTTTGGGGGTTACAGCACCCTTTAATGGTCAAGCCAGCCGGCCCTTTACTTATGACACAGGCGCACGCTTGGCACTACTTTGTTGCTGCACGTGCGGCTACTGCGCACACAATTCACAAACACAGAAAATATTTTTTTATTTGGTTTGGAGTGTACTTTTGGGGTTACAGCACCCTTTAACGGTCAAGCCAGCCTGCCCTTTACTTATGACACAGGCGCACGCTTGGCACTACTTTGTTGATGCACGTGTGGCTACTGCGCACACAATTCACAAACACAGAAAATATTTTTTTATTTGGTTTGGAGTGTACTTTGGGGGTTACAGCACCCTTTAATGGTCAAGCCAGCCAGCCCTTTACTTATGACACAGGCGCACGCTTGACACTACTTTGTTGATGCACGTGCGGCTACTGCGCACACAATTCACAAACAGAAAATATTTTTTTATTTGGTTTGGACTGGAGTGTACTTTGGGGGTTACAGCACCCTTTAACGGTCAAGCCAGCCAGCCCTTTACTTATGACACTCAATGGTGAATAATTTATAGAACACATGTAACTCTGACAAGGAAGTTAGGCCCCCCTCAGCTCTTTGTCTCATAGCAGCTGCATCCCTTGCACACCTATAGTAGTTACGCATATATATATATATATATATATATATGTATTAAAATTATTTTATGATATTTACATTTCTTTGCATTCATAAGCGCTCTTTCACAATATAATTTATTATATTTACTTGGATTGGTATTTGGTGATTTCAGAGACACTTTTTAGCAGCTGCTAAATTGTAAAACAGTTCATCTATTTTTATCTTATATATTATTCTTAGCACCTGAATAAGTTGTTTAGTTGTTTGGAAAAAAACTACCTCTTACTATGACTTATGGGATAAACTTGTTTAAGATGATTATGCAACCAGGTATCTTTTATTTTTTACACCACTCACCAATATATGTTATTTGTTTAGGGGGATAGGAAAGCTAGGATTACATTGCATACATTGTGTCTAGTGGCAAACGCAGGATTTGTAGAGGGGGGTTTCCAAATGCTCGATTTTAGAGTGAGTGTGGCCAGTCCATGAAGAGGGTAGAATTAGCACTTAACCAGCTTTAATATGAGTGATACAGGGGTCTATTTACTAAGCAGTGTTAGGAGACAGAGTGAAAAGTGATGTCAGTGATAACATGCCAGCCAATCAGCTCCCAACTGTCATTTTTCAAACAAAGCCTGTGAGATGGCACTTGGGAGCTGATTGGCTGGCACCTTATCACTGACTTATCACTTTTCACTCTGTCTCCTAACACTGCTTAGTAAGTAGACCCCAAAGTGTATTGTGCAGTGGCGTTTCTATAATGGGTGCAGTGTGTGCGGGGCACACGGGCCCCCTGGACCAGGGGGGCACCGCACACACTGCACCCATATTTTTTTTATACTTACCTGTGTCACTGCTGCTCGGGTCGGGTGTCACTGCTGCTCAGAACACCTGAAAAATGGCCGCCACGACCAGTTTCCGGTGTTCTGAGCATGCGCTGTAGACTCCGGGCACTAGAGTGAGTCTACTGCGCTTGAACAAAACACCGGAAAATGGCCGCCGCAGCCATGTTTTTGGTGTTCTGCGTATGCGCAGTAGACTCTGGGCACACTCTAGTGCCCGGAGTCTGCTAATGCTCCGGTGGCTGGCCAGCCGCATCAGTCAGCTGCCAGCCACCAGGGAGAGAGCAGGGGGCCACGCACGAGGAGTGCACACGGGCCCCCTCTTCTCTTAAAACGCCCCTGGTATTGTGTGTTATACTTCCAGCATATACAGGACCAGCAATCACAGTAAGCCATTATATGTGTCATACATAGTGTATTGTGTCATACTTCCAGCATATACAGGACCAGCGATCACAGTAAGCCATTATATGTGTCATACATAGTGTATTGTGTGTCATACTTCCGGCATATACAGGACCAGCGATCACAGTAAGCCATTAGGTGCGGCAGTAGGTCCATCCTGCCTGAGCTGAATGTTTTTATTTTAGATATGGGCACCATTCCAAGAACATGCAGCACTAGTAAAATTCTATTATTTTACTATTTCTATTGTGGTATTGGTGTGGGCTGGGGAGGGGGGTTTCCAGGCAGATGGAAACCCCCCCCGCGTTTGCCTATGGTGTCAGAGGTAAAAGTGGGCCGGAATGGGGCAGAACTGTGTTCTGTCACTTCAATTTGGAGATGGAACCAGTTCCGCCTCTTCCGGCCCACCTCAGCCCGGTGCCGCAAGGAGGTTCCAATTGCCGGACGCCTGCTGAGATTTTGTTACCAGCGGGCGCCCGGCTCCTTCCCCGCAGCTCCTGCCGGGGGCTGGGGTTCACTCCTGAGCTCCGGCTTCCGGCTCCCGTAGTGTGCACTTTGGGAGAGACGTCATTACATGTGATTACGTGTATTTGCCGATTCCTATATTTGACAGTAAAATGTTGCACATTTCACTGGTAGAGATAATTCTACTAAAACCACACCACATAGAATTACTTGGCAGTCACTGTCACAGCTCTGTACATAGACAATAAATTAAGTGAAATGGGAAATTACTGTATTGTGTCATTTAATTCCACAAAATGGCAAAACAAAAGTGAATATTGTATTAAAGAAAATTTGCACCACTGCTAAATAGTACCTACTAATGTTAAATTTGCAGTTTTACTCATTAATAATCACATATCGTTCTAAACTTTGAACCTCAGAACAATTTATTTTATTTGCAAACATTTCTGACATGAAAATAATGAGGCTTCCAACTCTTTTACAGTTTCTTCAATAAAAGTGCAGTATCTAAAATTTAGTACATATTTATATTTTCACATTAGAATTTTATGCGCTGGTAGTAAAGATTGCACCTTTATCAATCCATATATGGGTGCTATACTGAAGAACAGATGTCGTGTTATAATGTCATATGCTACTAGATATTATATTTTTATATAAGTATCACTTATGGATGAAAAGGGATTGTAGGAAATTCAATTAAACCTGTCCTTCTTTGTAATCATTTATTCAAGAGCATGTCCTTTAAAAACACAGCTAAGTGCTTTTTGAATGCTTTGTGTATCTGTGGTGACAGCAAATTTATTACACAAATAAATTCTTTGTGATGTACCAATAGTTATCACCACTTTGCCGCAAGAAAAGATAAACCAAATTATGGATGAAGATCCACCGAGATGCAGAATAAAACTAACAGCAAATCTTTCTGTATTCATATGGGGATTTACTGATGAGCAGAGTTATCTAGAAGTTATGCACATTTTTGTAAGTTTGTACTGGGCTATAAACTAGTCATTTCTTTTCTGTACACAATATATTTTCTAAACTTCTTATCTGTTGCTACATTGTAAAAAAAATGAAGCTGAACAGACAAACAATGTATTTTATTCTATAAAACTAAATTTATCTATTTTACTCATTATACTGTAGATGTTTGGTTGTTTGGTTATTTGGTTTGTCGGTTTTAAGAACTAATGAGCGCATTGTACATGTATGCACCTAATTATAACAGAATAAGAGAATAGGTAGAAAATATTACATTACATACACTACTCTAGATACTGGACATACGGCAGGAGAATGTAGCAAAAAAGAGAATATTCACTAACCACTGCCCAATGCACATGGTGAAAAGTTGTTGCACTTTTATACAAAACATAGGACATTTACTTTTTGTTGTAAAATATAAAGGGGACATTTTTGAAGCAGTGATTTTGGCCAATTTTACAATTGCTCAATTTATCAAAGCCAAACCGCTGAAAAATCACAATAAAGCCACCATTTTCTAACGCGATTTACTGCAAATCTTCACACCATTTTTTTTTTCAAGATTGAAAGCACCAGATACATTGATGTGTGGTTATACAAACGGATGGTTAACCAACCAAAAACAATGCCCAAAAAGACAGGCATTATGTACTCACAGTTTTCTTGACTGTCATCCAATTTGTTGTCGGACCTTTTCTGAATGTACTGTGCTACTTAGCATAAGCACAGATCTCTGGGGGATCTCTGCGTCTGGCTCATGCTCTTAGGGAAACCTGGCTCAAAGCTAAGTAGCAAACTTTATGTAGTGTAGTATGACCTATACTTCCTTTTCTTTAACTTTTTTCTTGATCCAAGTGGTCCAAAATCATAAGAAAAAAACACGTCAACCAGGGAACAAGCATCATTATGGATCTTCTTGAAGTGATTCAGGTAACAATTGACAAAGCCTGTCCACTTTAAAGTAGCAAATCAGCAAATCAGGAACAATTCTTCTTCCTGAATAGCTGGTCATTTATTTCGTAGATGGGCTTCCCTTCATTGGCCCATTTCATCTAATAAGTGTTTTTAACTGTATCCCTAAAGATAACTTGAGATCAAAGAGTATAGGTAGGGATGTTAGGTAAACCGATGAACATTTTCTCTTATGATCACCAGTTATTACAAATGTATTACAGCCCTCATATAGTTACTATTTATTAAGCTCAGTATATGTAATAGATATACCACTTTTTGGTGTGCAGTAGCACTCTGATATATGCACACATTGGTATGTGTTGTGACCAAGGCCAGCTCCAGGGTTCAGAGCACCCTGTGCTGGCTCTCTACAGTGTTCCCCAACATACCACCAAAATTGGGGGTGTGACCTAATTTGCATAGGCCACACCACCTATGTGGCGTTAATTGGAGGCGTGTCCGCATGGCCCGCCTCCAAATAATGTCAGGCTGGGGGAAGCCTCACTAGCTGGGCTTCCCCCAGCCCTCTCCCATCACTGAATGGATGCAGCATCCATTCAGACTCCAGGTTCCAGCACTGCCGCACAGTTGCGGCAGTGGGGATCCCCAACCTCCCAATCTGACCACCCGCGGGCCACTTCGGCCCACGGATGGAACAGCGGGACAGTACTGTCCCACTGAAATCAGGATGTTGGGGAGGGGTGCACCCTCTATGGGTGGCGCCCCTGTTCGACCGCACTGGTCGAACACCCCTAGAGCCGGCTCTGGTTGTGACGTACGAGGCCAAAGGAAAAGTGTATGGAGCCACCAAAGGTGTGCATATATCAGAGCGTGACCGCACACCCAAGAGTTGTATTTCTGTCTTATAAAATGGCCACTGTTGTAACAAATACTTCTACATGGAGATGATGTAGGGTGAGACAGATACAGTAGGGGAGGAAAAATAGTTCAGAATAAGCTGTTAATGTAAATTATTTGTACAGTTGTGGAGTGATACTGCTGTGGCTTTGTGACAGTTGGAAGTAGTTCAGGCATGCGGTTACGCTGGGAAATGTACGGTTGGTGGGAAATAATGCATGGTCATGTGATTTGGGGGTCTATTCATCATTCCAAAATTATTACTTGTGATAATTATGTTTTACACTCACTGCAAGTTTATAAAATCATATCTCAGTAACTAAAGTATCACTTCTGAAAAGCTGCTCTTTTTGCGGAGTCAGCTTTTCAGAAAAGTGATACTTTTCCCCCTACACCTGCAGTGTTGCTATGGAGGATTTCTCTGTCGCAGGTGCCCCGACCCCCCCCCCCCTCTCCCCCGCACGCGCTATCCCCGCTGCTGTGTGTAAAATACTCCCCCATTTTTTCCCCATTGTCCGCTCTGTCTCCCTGTGTCCTGTCTTGTCCCCTTGCTGCTGTCTCCCATGCCCAGCATGCTTTTTCAGGTGCGGTGTCCGCCTTGCCCCCCCATGTCCTCTCTCCTTCCCCTGCTGTGGTCCCCCATTCCCTGCACACAGGTCTGTGGTGTCCCAGAGCTCTTAGCTCCTGGAGCTCTGCAGTGCAGATACAGCAGGAAGGGATCTAAATTGATCCCTGTGCTGGCTGCAGTGGCTGTCATGTAAATCTTCACAGGCTGCCATTTAAACAAGTAAAGTAAACAATATGAAATTAGTGGGACTCCTGAATCAGTAAAAAGTGCTTCCCTAGCCCATTTTGTTAAAAATACTTTACCTTCGTTGTTAAGCATTGAACAAGAATGTTGTGACTTTGTAATAGAAAGAGTATACAGGGTAGGTCCAGCATCCACTCCGAACAAACCCCGTCCTTGGGTCACACTCTTTCGCTGCTTAAATTACTTACATAAAGTTGCATTTTGGTCTGCATCATGTCGAGTGAAGAATTTACAGTGGGAGGGCCACAAACATTTTATATTCCAGTACTATTCTGTGGAGCTGACCAGGGCCCGCAAAGCCTTTTCTCCTATATGTTCGTAATTGGTGGCAATTGGGGGCAAGTTTGGCATGTTATATCCAGCACGTTTGCGATTGTATGATGGCTCCTCCCACAGAGACTTTTTGACTTCTAGAGATGCTGCTGCATTTTTGCGAGAGTTCTCCCATTAGACGCCATCTAAATAAGTGATCCTCCACCTGCAGATAATAGATAATTCTATTTGAGAGAATACTGGTTCATTGTGAGAGATGGAATCCCACTATCTATTAGAAGCCCTGACCTACTCTATATATCTTGCCATATACTCCCAATCTTACTTTTTTTGTTGTTTTTTTTTTAAAAAGGGGGTTTTCTTTACATATATTGTTCTAACTCATGTTCTAACTCAGTTATATGTCTGGGATGCTCTAGTGTAGCTCATCTTTTTTCTCATTCCCTGCCGGTTGTTATATATAATTGATTTGTTAACAGTTACCTTATCCTAGATTGGCTATATCGCCCGAAAGTCTGATATCACATATTTTGTTCTTCCATCGTACTATTTGACATTGTGTTATGTGACTAGAAATATTAGGTTAACCCTGTGTTGTCTTTGTTTTTCCCCACCTCACACGATTTACCCACCATTCTTTCCTTCCCCATTTTCCCCCCACATGCTGTCCTTAGCAACCTGTAGAAGCATCATTTTTATTTTTGTGTTTTCCGCTGAGGCATGTCTAATATAAATATGGGATCATGGAATGTCAGAGGTTTTAATACCCCGGCAAAAAGAAGGAAGATTCTTCTTTATCTTAATAAGCAAAATATCGATTTAGCATTTCTACAGGAAACGCACCTCAGCCCAGTGGAAATCACACAACTTAATAAGTTAAATTGGTCAGCTCCTTTAATTCCAGAGCCCAAGGGGTAGTCATTTTGATTATATTGCCATATTCCTGTTGATATTCTTGCTACTTATACAGATCCTGAAGGCTGATATGTAATGGTCTCATTTAAAATTAGGGGCCACACATATTTACTATATAATATTTATGCACCGAACTTGTATTCCAAATCCTTATTTCAAAAGTTGTTGGGGACTCTTGGCCCACTTATATCGGACCCTCTCATTTTATATGGTGATTTTAATCTGATGTCCTCAGCGTACCTCTGATTGCAGAGAGACTTCAGCTAATTGATTCCTGGAGGGCATTGCACCCCACTGATAGGGAATATAACTGCTTATCAGCGGTACACCACACTCTTACCAGGATTGACTATATTTTATTCTCACAAACATTATTCTCAAACATTACAGATGCCCCTAGATTGAACCAATCTCCTTATCCGTTCACGCCCTAATATCAACTTCACTACATATCCCTGACTCCCAGGGGACCCCTAGGGCATGGAAATTCCCTTCATATTTATCCGAGTCACTTAAATTTAGGAACAGATTAAAGGCTGCTTGGGTGGAGTATAAGAACTTGGCTCACATGGAAACTGACTCTATATTATTCTGGTTGACGGTCAAAACAGCCCTTAGGGAGAAATCATCTCTTATGTGTCAGCAACTAATAAAAAGTATGCTGCTCATTATTTAGGATTCAAACAAGATACAAAGAGAGGAATGGAAGTGTCAATTGTGGTGCACTGGTAATTAAAATATAACTTTTAATAAGACATTTTAATATGTCCATATGGATTAAAAAAGTGAAAAATAAGGATAAAAATAGAACGTGAAAGAAAGAAATAAGTGAATTAAATACACTGTGTGTGATGCCCTTACTCAATATCTAAATTTATGAATGAAAATCTTCAAAAAGAATGTCTCATATCTCAATATATTGACCCATGTTCGATCAAAATACCATCATTGGCTACAGTGTATGCAATTATTATGATAATGGTTGTTATTTAACAATCACATAATTGTGGTGTCATTCCACATTCAGAACACATATAATAATTATAGGAGAAACACTATCCCAAAATTTTGTAAGCTTATCTTTTATCCATGTTATACTTCTAGGTTCAAATGGGTCAGTTAGTGAACCAATATACTGTATCAGATCAAATGTTTGAAAAACAGATCAAAATAGTCAGTGTACTGTACATGGGATTTTGAACATCTGGAGATATGCTACCAGCTTTAAACTGTGGGAGTGCCTCCTAATTAGCAGCCCCTACCTATAAAGCTGTTAATATTGTTGCATTTTTAATGTAATTTATGTTTGTTCTTTATACACCCAAACGTCATATAATGAACAGATGTTACTTTTTCCCTACACTTGTAATATTACAGTGAGTATAAGTATATATAATCGGGGTGTCACAAATATTCTCAGGTAGGTGTTTGTCCCTGAGAAATTAATATCTACAGTTCTCCCTGCAGAACAATAACAATTATTTTATTTTTTTATATCAATATTTTTTTTATTGAGACAAAGAAAGATTTACAACCATGAGGGATTATAAGAGACAGAACATCCCATAGTGTATGGAGGTAGGTTAAACATAGTATTACAGTTACAGAAGCTAAATCCAAGTATTTATTCAGAATACAGTAGCTCAGCATGGCTGCTGGGTAAGCTGAATATGCAAATTACAGTGTGTATAGTTTGCTGATCAGAGAGTTCTGCAACATATGGTCACAAAAACATGTTATACACTGTGTTAGTTTGAAAGCAAGGGGGGACTGTAGTTTGGAGTCATCTCACTCTTCTGTAACATACAGTCATCTGTTCACTGGTTTAAATTGTTCACTAAAACATATTCTTAGTATAACAAGTATTCATTGATGAGACAGAGTAAAGGGCATTTTAAAATACAGGGCGAGGCCACCAATGTGACATTTCGCTTATCAGCTTCATCAAGGCAAGCCGAGTTATCCGCTGGGGCCACCCTATATACCCATAATGTAAGACTGTTAACCAATCGAGTTGTTTGACAGTGATGGCCAACCTATCAGCGGTGGCTGTTTGATATATCCCTGTCCCACTCACATGTGAATTGCTGGTGCTCATTACCAAGGTAGTGAGGTGGGGGTTTTCAGGTTGGTAGTTGGTCACCTATAATACAGATTTCTAGCAGCCCTGATAAATGGAGTGCCTATTCCCAAGCCGGGATTATAATAGACTCAGACAAAAAAGATTAAAAAAATACAGAGGGGATTTAGAATTTGCTATTCTCCAATGATTGGCAGATATAATGTGGAGTTTGGGAAAAAATGGACCTCAATTCTTAATAAGTGTTAATTTGATTTACTTTTACTCGTTATAGAGCAATCTAAATGAGAATTGAATATTACCAGAGCTAAAATACCCTCTTTTGAATCAACACATATCAATACCCTGGTTGCCGATAAATCAGTAGATTGGTTAGCTAAATTTAAATCCAAATTGATAGATATCAAACTGATTTGATTAAATTCAAATGGGAATAACACAATAAAGTAGATCAGGACTATGACCAACAAAGGGTCTATAGTTGGCTAACGGGTGCAACTCCACAAGAATCAAGAACTATCTGTAAAAGAACTTATAGAGTCGCCAATTGGATACTAAAGGATATACGGCTACCTCATTTAGTGACAGTAACAGTCAATTAACAATCACATCCTCAGGTAGATACCCTTTAGGGGCCCAGGTCCTAAGTCCAAAAGACGATTCATGTGCCGCAGGGTGCAAACGAAGAGGAAAAGGATGAGGATCTGAGAAACCCCAAATACAACTCAAAATATAATCTTCAATTTGTCTTTTTGACAATTGACAGCTGTGGAAACTGCAGTTTTACAACATCGCCTTTCTTTTTTTCAATGGTGAGATTCGATGAGTTTTGGTGGAAAACTGTTCAACAGGAGTATAAAAAGTTCAACAGAAGTATAAAATTAATAGGACACTTTGGAGTTGCTTCTTCAGCCCCAAATAACTAACATACCATCTCAATTGCTGCCCATACAACCAAAATCCACATTTGTTCCTAATAGTAACAACAGTTCAACAAAAACATTTACTAGAATGTTGGATCAAGAGATTTCACAGCACCCTGATATTGTTAGACCTAAATTTAGGAATATACCTAAAGGGGAATATATGGAACTTAAAAACTTGGGTTCCTACGATGACATAACCATCAAACAAGCAGACAAAGGCTGGTCAATTGTGATCGAAGATCTGACAGATTATAGAATAGAGTTACAGAGACAATTGAGTAATGAAGATACATACAGAAAACTTCTTCATGATCCCACATCTTTTTTCAAAAAAGAGTTGGATGATATCTTAAAGTCAGCAGTGGACAAGTTCATCATCAGTGAACAGATCTACAAATGCCTACAAGTGCCGTATCCCATTAAATCACTGTTATATTTGGTTCCAAAGGTTCATAAAGACTTACAGAACCTTCCTGGGAGACCGATTATATCGGCCAGAGGGGCTCTGTATCAACCAATATCTATTTATCTTGATTCCTTCTAACAGGTATGTGTACAAAAAAAATTACATATCTCAAAGATACCACTAGCTTACTAACCTCTCTTTGAGAACTATCTGACATACTGAAAAACTGTTTACTATGTACGGTTGATGTATGTAATTTATACACAATTGTAATCCTCATGATGCAGGTATATTGGCTCCAAAAATCTTACTTACTAATAACCAATGGAATACAGGTAACGACTTAGAATTTTTTCTCACCTTATTAGAACTACTGTTAATTTTAAATTATTTTTATTTCAACAGTGAGCATTATTTACAGGTGTCTGGCTGTGCGATGGGGTCCAATGTGGCCCCATCGTACGCCAACACCTTCATGTCCATGGTTGAACAAGATGTTTTTTCACGGATCCGAGCATCACTAAAAATATCTTGGCATTCTACAGGAACATAGACGACCTGCTGATCCTTTGGACAGGCACTGAGGTGGAATTCTCTGAGGTAATCAATATACATAATAATACCAACAGCCCGGTTAAGTTTACCTACCAGGTCGACAAGGGTAGGGTAAATTACCTTGATGTTACCATTACGAAGAAGGGCAATACACTTGAAACCTCCGTATATTACAAACCTACCAATTGCAAACAACTTGCTTTTTGCTTGTAGTGCTCACCTGAAATCATTGAAAGCAGGACTGCCTTATTCACAGTTTTTGCACATTTTGCGTATCACTACAGATTAAGCAGAGGCCATTAGACAAATTGACTCCATAAATTTGAAATTTAAACAAAGAGGGTATAGAACTTCATAAGTTCAGAAATAAAAAAACAAATACCAAAAAACACACATGGGTGAGTACCTATAATCATATGAGTACTCAAAAAAATATAAGGGACCATGTGGTTAAGACAGACATCACGTTTAGGGGTAAACAAAATAAAAAGTAGGAAACCTGCAAGTGGGATGTTTTAAATGCCCCAATTGCCTTACCTGTAGATATTTACAGGCAGGCACCTATTTTTGTCATCCACTAATAGGAGAAAAAATAGAAATCAGACATCATCTGACCTGTTTGAGTAAATTTGTCATTTATATGCTAACCTGTCCATGTGCCCAACATTATATTGATAAAACGGAGTGCCAGTTCATGGAAGGAATGGCACTCCATCTGTCGGCTATAAGATCAGCCATTACAAAAGGCACAAGTGAACAACCTTTGGCTCACCACTTTGCACAGGCTAATCATAGTGTGGCATCAATTAAATACCACATTATAGACCATGTCTCACTAATACCTAGAGAGGGAAATGGCAGCAAAAATTGCTGCAGCTAGAATCAAGTTGGATTCACAAATTAGGCACCTTGGCCCCTCGGAGACTCAATGAATCATTACGGTTACACTGTTTCCTATAATCAGGCATTTTTGTATCATTAATGTTATTGTATTACCTTGTGTATGACTTGTAGTATATGATGTTTTGATTCAAAGTATCTAACCTTCAATCATAATAACCACCGAGTATGTGGCCATTTGCTATTTGCATTTAGACTCAGGTGTTTACATGTATATCAGAATTTGTTTATATATCCCTGCTTTATCTTTGGTATATGGAGTAATTGCTATATGAACATATTTGGGTATGTAGTTCACTATGACAGTATAGTCATATTTAGAGCCTTTATTTTTGATATTTTGTATGTTTCACATACGTTGTTGGTGCTGGTTACCCAGCAATGGGGGCGCCGACCACTGACGTCACCCCGTGCGACTATTACTTCTAGCAGCATTGGTATGCAGTAGGTCTGGCAACATGGGGTACTTAAATGGTTACTGTATTATGAATTGTTTTGTATACTGCTGCTTAGTGCCTGACAAAAGCACCATAATAAAAGCGCTGAAACATTGCAAGCCATGATTGCCTGATTACATGTTTAAAGTGGAGTGGAGTGTCGCTATTACAGACATATATATATATATATATATATATATATATATAAAAACTTTTGCTGTCGGTGCTAAAAATAATATACTGCAAATTTATGTGAGTGCAGCAAATAAAACAAAGGGGATTTTGTCATGATTTGATCAAAGCATTTAAGCCTGCAGCCCAGCATCAAGGGACCCCATTTTTCTGCAGGTCCTTAACACTAGCATATATGCCCAGCACATCATTACATTGCAGTTACATGTACTCACCTCCTAGATATAGAGGGACACATCTATACAGGGGCTGGCTGTTAGCCACACCCAACTAGGCCTTTTATAACCTTAATTGAAAGCGGCCATGATAGCACAAGGCAAAATTTTGAAACAAAACAGAAAAGAAATATGCCCGCGCTTGGTTTTACCCATATCATACATGGTACCAGCAGCATGGCAATATTAATGCCATAAATGTATACAAAACAGAATAACATTTGCTATCGGTGCTAACAATAATATACTGCAAATTTATGTGTGTGCAGCAAATAAAACAAAGGGGATTTTGTCATGATTTGATCAAAGCATTTAAGCCTGCAGCCCAGCATCAAGGGACCCTATTTTTCTGCAGGTCCCTAACACTAGCATATATGCCTAGCACATCATTACATTGCAGTTAAATGTACTCACCTCCTAGATACAGAGGGACACATCTATACAGGGGCTGGCTGTTAGCCACACCCAACTAGGCCTTTTATAACCTTAATTAAAAGCCGGGCCCCGGTAAAGAGGGGGCGTGGCCTAATCACGGGAGGCGTAGCCACACCCCCTTGAAAAAAAATTGCCCCTCAGCCCGGCGCAAAGCCAGAGGGGGGCGCGATCAGTGCGATCGCTCCTCCCTTCAGGTTTAGGAGATTGCTGTGGCTGCTGCTTAGATGTGCTGGGCTGCTGCCTAAGGGAGGGAGGAGGGAGGAAGTGAGGGGGGGCGGAGCCGGACCCGGGCCCCCGCCGGGTCCCTCTGGAAGCCCGGGCCCGGGTAAACTGTACCCGCTCCACCCCCCCTCTCGGCGCCCCTGGCCTTGAACAGCCATTATTCCTACAGCCAGACTGCCCCACATGCTTTTTGGAACTTTTAAAGGCATCACAATCAATTTCCATCCAAAAGAATGGTGTTTAAAAGCTCAAATCGACTGTCTCTCCTTATTCTATTCAATTTGGGATTTGAAGTTCGATTTTGAGTTCGATTTATGTTCGATTTGCAAATCAAATGTTAGTAAATGAAGGGATCCTATATTTGACTATGAGAAAACATTGATGTTTATGTTTATATGTTTATATGTTTATATTCGATTTTGATTGAAATTCAGTTTTCTGTACGATTTGACATTCGATTTTGGCTTTAGTAAATCAAAATCAAATGGAAATCAAACCAAAATCAAATGGCAAATCAAACAGAGGGCCTGATTCAGACCCGCTCGCGAGCGCTGAGCGCTCGCAAGCGGGTCGATGGTGCCCAAGTGCGAATGCGCACGACGGAGGCGGCTCCATCATGCACATGCGTGAGACCCCGAATAACGATGGCCAAGCCGTTATTAAGGGTCCCGCAACAAAGGGGGCGTGCTGTCGATGGTGATTGACAGCACACCCCCTTTGGTGGGCGTGCCGGGGGCGTGGCTGCCCAGACAGAGGCGTTCCCATGGGAACGCCTACCATCTGGGTCCGGCCCCACTGACAGCACTAGTGATGTCAGTGGGAGTGCTTTTGGCTCTGATAGAGCCAAAAGCACTCCTGGGCTTGCGGAAGCGAGACCCTACCGCAGGGTCTCGTCGCAAGCCCGATGGTAGAGATGGTCTTGACCATCGCGACCATCATTTTGGCTGCTCGCTATAGCTGTGGGTGGTCACCCACAGCTATGCGAGCGGCCAGGAGGCCGCTCCAAAAAGGAGCAGGGATGGCCCTGATTCAGAGCGAGCGCTCTGTCAGAGCGTCCGGCTCTGAATCAGGGCCAGAATCCAAAATCGAACTTTAGTAAATATACCCCCATATTACAGCAGATCCCTCTAAGATGTACGAGGAAAACTTTTCACTTACAATAGCCAAAATCACAACAATACTAGATAATTGGTAACTTCTCCCATTGTCTATTTTAGGTAGAGTAGCAGTCCTACAAAGTATTATTTTCCCTAAATTATGTTATTTGATGCAAATGTTACCCATAGGCCTAACCAACTGTGACATTGATTAATTATGGAAAATTATGAATCAGTTTATTTGGTGGGGGGAAAAAAACCTTCTATAGCTCTAGACAAGCTTATGGCACCGAAAGTACTAGGAGGAATAGGCATTCCTAACTATGCCTCTTATTCCCTTTCAATATTATTTAGATGCTCTGTTGACTGGCTGTTCGACAGGGACCTAGGAACAGGAGAAATAAGCAAACAAATAAAACTATAAGGGCAATGTGTGCAAATGCTAGGAGCTTAGGAAATAAAATCCCTGAACTAATTGCAATAATGACAAGGGATGATCTGGATATTGTGGCTATTACGATGTATTGGTGCAATGAAAATCATGACTGGGACATAGCTATACCAGGATATACTTTATTTAGGAAGGACAGAATGGGATCAATAGGCGGAGGAGTAGCAATGTATGTCAAGGAAGCATACATACTAAGTTAGTACATAGTATTGAAGAAAAAACAGAGTCCCTTTGGGTGACTATAGAAACATAGGAGAAAGTGATTCTTTGTATTGGGGTGATCTACAGACCACCAGGTCAGGAAGAGGAACTGGACAATAAACTACTGCAGGACATCACTAAAATGGCATTAAAAGGAGAGGTTATAATGATGGGAGATTTTAATCTACCCGATATAAACTGGGAGGTGTTTGTGGCAAGTTCCACTAGAAGTCGGGACAGCCTGAATTCATTGCAGGGAGCCTCCCTCCAGCAATTGGTGAGGGAGCCCACTCGGAAAGATGCAATATTAGACTTAATACTTACAAATGGAGACAGAATATCTGATGTAAAGTGGGTGAAAACCTGGGATCCAGTGATCATCAAGCAGTATGGTTCAGAATAAAGACAGATACTGACTCACCCCATACAAAAACAATGGTGTTAGATTTTAGGAAGGCTGATTTTGCAGGGATGGGAAGATATTTAAGGGAATCTTTGGCAGAGTGGAGGAACTTGAAAGGAGTGCAGATGAGGAGGGAGAATTTAAAAAGTGCAATATTAAAGGCTACAGACCTTTGTATCAAAAGGGTTAGGAAAACCACAAGGAAAAGGAAGCCAGTGTGGTTAGGGAAAGAGGTAGCAAGTATTGTTAAAGCAAAAAAGATGGCCCTTAGGAAATACAAGCAGATGCAATATAATGAGGACAAAGAGGTGTATCTTGTAAAACAGAAGAAGGCTAAGAAAGTAATCAGATGTGCAAAGGCAAAAGCTGAGGAGAAAATGGCACAGTCAGTGGGTAAAGGGGGCAAAACTTTTTTCAAGCACATAAGCGAAAGGAGAAAAACAAAAGGTGGAATAAAAAGACTAAAGACAGAAAGAGGGAGTCTTGTTGAGAGAGACGATGTAATAGCTGATCATCTTAATAATTATTTTTGTTCAGTATTCACTACTGAGAGAGAGGGTAAGGGGCCACAGTTAAGTTGCAGGTGTAATCAGAAAAATGAGGTAGGAACAAGCACATTTACGGAGGAGAAGATCCTAACAGAACTCTCAAAACTGAAAGTGGATAAATCGATAAATCAATGGGGCCAGATGGGATACATCCAAGAATACTAAAAGAGCTTAAAGGGGTTATGGTAACACCATTAACATAATTATTCAACCAGTCATTAGCTACTGGAGTAATTCCAGAGGACTGGAAAAGAGCAAACGTTGTCCCACTGCACAAAAGTGGAAGCAAGGAAGAGGCAAGCAACTACCGACCAGTGAGCCTTACATCAGTAGTAGGGAAATTGATGGAAACACTCTTAAAAGAAAGAGTCATAGATTATCTCAAATCCAACAATTTTCAGGATCCCAAACAGCATGGATTTACTGGGGGGGGGATCATGTCAAACTTTTTTGACTGGGGGACTAAGGAAATAGATAAAGGGGGGGGCATAGATATAGCTTATCTAGACTTTATTAAGGCTTTTGACACTGTTCCACATCACAGACTGTTAAATAAACTGGAAAGCATGGGATTGGATACAAAGATAGTTGAATGGATAACATCATTGCTGCAGGATAGGAAACAGAGAGTTGTAGTAAATGGAGTGCAATCTCAAGAGGGAAATGTTACCAGTGGAGTACCTCTGGGATCTGTACTTGGACCATTGCTTTTTAATGTCTTTATCTGTGACATTGCAAATGGTATTGAAGGGAAACTATGCCTTTTTGCAGATGACACAAAGGTATGCAACAGGTAGACACACCATGAGGGGTAAAACAAATGATCGATAATATACAGTAGGTAGACTAGAGGAATGGTCAAGAATGTGGCAACTACAGTTTAATGCCAAAAAATGCAAGATCATGCACTTGGGTCTCAAAAATCCAAAGGCTAAATATAGTATTAATGGCACTATACTGGAAACTACTGAAGAGGAAAGGGATCTAGGAGTCACTATTTCAGGTGACTTAAAGGCAAGCAAATATTGTAACAAAGCAATGAGGAAGGCAAGTCAGATGCTTGGTTGCATAGGGAGAGGAATCCATAGCAGAAAGAAAGAAGTGATAATACCACTGTATAGGTCATTGGTACGTCCTCATCTCGAATATTGTATCCAGTTCTGGAGGCCATATCTCCAGAAGGACATTAATACATTAGAGACTGTACAAAGAACGGCATCTAAAATGGTGCAAGGTCTACACCACAAAATGTACCAGGAAATACTAAAAGATCTTAATATGTATAGTTTGGAGCAGAGAAGGTATAGGGGAGACATGATAGAAATGTTAAAATATACCGTATTAAAGGGTTTTAACAAGGTAAAGGAAGGAGACATTCTTCAAAGAAAGAGAAGTATTAGAACATGTTCTAAAACTGGAGGGTGGTAGGTTCAGGGGAAATTTCAGGAAAAATGACTTAACACAAAGGGTAGTGGACAAGTGCAATAGCCTCCCATCTGAGGTAATAGAGGCTAAGACAGTAGAGCAATTTAAACAAGCATGGGATAGACATAAGGATATCCTTCAGAAGAAATAAGGATCAATAAGGATTGAGGTAATATGTTTAAAAATGGGGCAGACTAGATGGGCCAAGTGGTTCTTATCTGCCGTCAAATTCTATGTTTCTATGGGACATTTTCTCAGACTCTAGGCTTGACAAGGCTTTGTTCTACCCATTCTCCCCGAGCGCCCTCTTACACTCTAAATCCTCAGATATTCCTTCTCATATACTCCACAACCCAATGTTTCACAATATTTTTTTTTGGCGGA
Organism: Taudactylus pleione; assembly: GCA_031769625.1. Lineage (NCBI taxonomy): Eukaryota > Metazoa > Chordata > Amphibia > Anura > Myobatrachidae > Taudactylus > Taudactylus pleione. The sequence goes on from JAUIMM010000092.1 coordinate 35,472,004, forward strand.
CAAAGGTTAATAGGAAGTCTTTGAGTAATCTAATTAAGTCCTTTCATATCCCATTCTGGGGTAACTCCGTTTTCCCTCCATCCCTCTCCATTTCAAATTTCCTTTCATGGTTGAACAAAGGGTTATCTGACTCTTCCAAAGTATTTGATCCAGGAGGTCAAATATTCCAGTTCTCTGTCCTACGAGAGAAGTATTCTCTTCCACAATCACATTTCTACATGTATTTACATGTAAGACATTATCTTTCTTCTTTGTCTCACACACAGTTATACACGTCTGTCACTGACTCAGACAACAATACTCTACAGTCTGTATTGAAGTTTGACACAACTCAGCCAACACTATGATTCCACAATGAGGACTCTAGGATCCGCATAGTTACAGGAGGTACATTTGCACACATTACAGGGGGCTTATATTTCTTCTGCTCAACATGCCCATTTTAACCTGACTCAATCTGGAGAATGCCCCAAATGTCACTGTGTCAGCCTCCTTTTATCATAACTTCTGGGAGTGTGGGCATAGACGTTTTTAGAATAAAGTAATTATTTTTATTAATAATATGTTGTCTGTTAGAGTTTTAGCTGACCCTCTAGCATGTCTGTGAGCTAACTTCTGAGGGTGGGACAAATCAATGATCCCCATTCTTACTATGTTGGTTACTGTCTCTAAAAAAATTATATTAACACATTGAATATGTAAATCATCTCCCTCACTCATGGAGGTTCAAAGGAAAATGCTCCAACTTTCAAATTTTGATAGGAAGGTTGTACAACTAAATATTTATAAAGGTTTGATCAGCTTTTACAAGAAATGGGGGTTCTACATTGAAAAATTGGATCAGACCACTTAAACCCAGTTACTTAAGGTCTTTGAACACACAGACTGGTTCCTGCCTAGGCAGTTCTTTTAGCGGATTCATAATTATGATTATTGGTTTATACTAAAAAAACAATCATATTGAAATAGAGATATGCAATTTTAGGATTCATCTTCCTTTCTTTCCTTGTGTGTGTTCCCCTCTCCCATGCGCACCCCCCCTCAGTTTTTATCATTATTTTCCTTTATTGTTTTGTTTCAGAAAAAGTTGGTTAACTTATTGATATCTGATATTTTTGTAATTACTTCATCAGCAGATATTATTATACTAGCTGCTAGCTGACTGTAGCTGATAGCATCTAACCACATTTTCTCACTGGATGGAATTGTTGATTCTATATGCAATGCTGTTTTTTTCTTCTGATTTGAAGCTATTTAACTTATCTGTTATATTATCTGTATTATTATATATAATACTTTCATTTCCTTCATTAAAACCAATAAACAGATTTTTTTTAAATAAAGTAAAGTAACAGATTGATTCAAAGTGTACAAGATCATCGTAGAAAATCAAACAGGTTTAAAAACTAAAGATACTAAGATCTGACAATGGCAGAGAATACGAGAACAAAGATCTAGCTAATTAAAAGAAATGGCATACAGCATCAGCTAACTATTGCCTATACACATAGGCGTCGGAGCAGGGGGGCAAGGGGGCAGCTCACTCCCCCCAACATTTAGGCATCTGGCCACGAATGGTCAGGGGCTGTGCTTTACAGCAATAGGCTGCACAGCAAGGAGGAGGAATGGAGCACAGCCCTTGACCATCCATGGCTGTTGTTCCTCCAATCCCAACCTGGGCCGAATGTGACTGCGTGAGGGCAGAAGTGCGGTTCCATGGACACGTCAGGGTTTCATGCCCATGGAGCTCTGGTGCAACAGGTAAGTTGGGATTAATGTTTGGCATGGGGCAGGGGCAGCAAGGGGAGGAACGATTTTATGTTTTCCCCCAACATAAAATTGTTCCGATGCCCCTGCTTATACATCAGAGCAAAATGGCACGAGTGATAAAGCAAATAGGACAACAGTTGAAAGAACTGGAATTATACTGAAAGATGCAAGTCTTGACAAAAGATTTTGGAGTGAAGCCATACAAACTGCTGTTTACCTCACAACTTGATCACTTACAGTGACAGTCAAGGACAAGACACCATTGGAGGTGTGGATTGTCAAAAGACCAAACATCAGTAATTTTTGTGTATTTGGAAATAGAGTTATGATCATATACCCAAAGAGAGAAGACACAAACTTCATCCTAAATCTATCATATACATCATGCTAGGATATTATAAACAACACAAAGGCTATAGTTTGTAGAACATCAGTGACAAAATGTTTATACTGTCAAGGGACATTGTGTTTCATGAGACTACTTCAGCTAAAGACAACTAGAGTATTGTACAGCCACAGAGACTTGTGTTTCTAGACCTGTCTGCAGCTGCAAGCATGTCAGAGATTGAGACATTAAGTACAGATAACCAATGGAGGAACAGGCGTTCCATGAGGTGCAACAAGGGTAACCTCCAAGAAAGTATAGTGAGGAGTTTGCTGGACTTGTTCACTATGTACCTCAGAGACTTAATGATACAAAACCAAGTTATGACTGGCAAGAGTGGATATCTGCTATAGGTCCTAAAGATACCAATAAGTGGCCAAGCAACATAAAAGTATCGAAAGCTGTATGTCCAACTGCAATTGGAGAAGCAGAAGAAGGAAAATCGCCTTAGCTATTGTTTGGACTAAAGCTGGGTACACACTTAATGTGTGTACCTAGCATTGTGATGGACTAACACACCGCTGCCGGGCCAGCATCCTGCTGCATGGAGTCTTTAGGACGATTATCAGATTGAGCTAAATGTAGGGCCATGGTCGGACTGGCCCACAGGGGTACAGGAAAAATCCCCGGTGGGCTCTACTGCCTGAGAGCTTCACCATCTCTTCTATTGTCAGGTTTCAGACACTGCACTTAAATACATTGTTACTCTATTACAGAGATAGCTAGTTAGGTAGACCAGGAACATGGATGAACAGACCTTGCAGTGTAGTATCCATGTTGTCTACAGACAATTGTCCTCTATAATGGTTAGCCAAGTATCTGTGGTGACTGGCCACACCTCTCTGGAGGCTGGCCACACCCTTTAAGCAAAGGCCCTTGCCACTGCCATCCCAGGGTGGGCCCTTCATGCCACAGTCTGACACTGTGTAGGGCCAATCTAACGATGTAACTAATGACCAAACAGGAGGGTGCTTGGTCGTTAGTAGTGTGTACACACTGGCTGATGTCAGCAATGTGTCAGCCTGATCCGCCGGATCAGATGACATATAGTCTACATATTGGCTATTGTGTACCCAGCTTTAGCGTGATTTAGACATTTCTAATTTCAAGGAAACCATTAACATTGCTACCAAACATTACTTTATCAGGGATCTGGTAAAGAATGCTTCAGTTAGTGTGTAGTACATGTCCAGTGAAAACAGTGTTTCCAACATAATGATGAAAAGTTTTATATCTTATGTTGTAAGTGTTTTCTTGCAGGAATGTGGACTGGAACATATTTGAAGTGCTAATGTTTTCTCACTTTGTCTCCCATTACAGGTGGGACATTTAATTTTGTGTGATGCTCACTGATTTGCATTGTGATGAGAGGCAAAGGGAAGTGTTGGATGAGGACCGCTTTGCACTGCCTCATATCCATATACCAGGAGAGGCATGGGCGTCACCAGATCTGTTGACACCTGGTGCACACTCCAGAGCCCCCTTGGGTGGTGGAGGCACACATGCCGGAAAATGGGGAGTGGCCTAACAAAAGGGCAATCCCTCACGGGAAATCCCTCTGGATGCTAGTTTTTCCCTCTGGAGGCTAGTTGGCTCCTCCTCTGTGACAGGAGCCAAGTGCTACAGAAGAATGTCATACTGCAGCACCCGGCATTTTGGTGTCACCCCCTCCAAAGGTGACACCCGGTGCGCCCTGCACCCCCCACACACCCCCATAGTGACATCACTAAGCAGAGGTGGTGGTCTCTAGGACCCACCGCAGATCAGCAAGTGGCCTGACCTCTGACATTCGCTACTGCGCATGCCTACCCTGTTGGCGTGTCTTTCTTCCTCAGCATTCCAGGAGACTGGACATGGTCTCTGAGACTCCCAGCCATAAGATCCATACAGCCCTACAAAGTACCGTAAGTGCCCTATTCCACCACTGCAATTACTTAGGGGCAAAGTGGCACTAACCACCAGGGCATACACCATTCTGCACACTACAATACCCAACAATACCCAGCTCCAGGCTGCTCCAGCATTATTAATGTATCTGTTCATCTATATGCCCCCTTGTTGTTCTACCTAGTTAAATAAACCTGAAACCTGGTTAAGCTGTACCACATGTGTAGTAACCACCAGCAGAACCTTTGCTGTGCAACTCACTTAACATCGTGTACATTCAGGCCCTGTGTACTCCAAGTATACTGTCTGTGGCTATATGCATATATTTACACCATACCATCTATCAAGTTATAGACTCCAGAGTCCTTGCCTGGTTACTCTCCCCATAGGCCACATGCCCAGACACACTCCACTATACTCTGCTAATATTTGGAAGCTGTGATTTCACCAAAGGATGTGTTCTCTCAGGTGCTGACTTACAGGGTGCCCAAACTTTGCACATCACATTCACTGCTTCTGAAGTTTTGCCAAATTCAGCAAAGTCATTTATCAGAAACATGTAGTGAAATATATAATTTTAATGTGCCCTGCAGAGATATTTAATAAAACAAGCAATTGGAGAAAAAGTACCCAATGTTTTTGTATAAAACACAACAATAAATATATATATATATATATATATATATATATAAAAAAAATATCATACAAACTCGGCACTCACATGCTTTTCAAACTGCATCTCCTTTGAACATAGGGAATGTTGGTTCCAAAATATTGCAATAATTTGTTAAGCTGGCCACCGCTTCACGGTCATTCCCATCTAGCCAGTCCCTACACTGATTCTCAGATAAATGAACTTGATCTGCCATCTTGGCCTCAAGCTTGCATACATTTTAAACAGAAAACTGGATCCTGCCTTAAAGAGACAGGACCACACCCAGGGCTATCAGTTAATAAGCACCTGGAAAAAGAAAAAAGTTTGTCTTACATTTGAAAAACAGGGTGCCCTAGCAAGTGTGACCACAAAATTTAAATAAACGACAGGCTCAATCCACGGCACTCGACCATCTGGGGTGCCCTTGGTATGTGACCACACCATCTACATAAAAAATATCATACAAACTCGGCACTCACATGCTTTTCAAACTGCAACTCCTTTGAACATAGGGAATGTTGGTTCCAAAATATTGCAATACTTTGTTAAGCTGGCCACCGCTTCACGGTCATTCCCATCTAGCCAGTCCCTACACTGATTCTCAGATAAATGAACTTGATAGATGGCAGATCAAGTTCATTTATCTGAGAATCAGTGTAGGGACTGGCTAGATGGGAATGACCGTGAAGCGGTGGCCAGCTTAACAAATTATTGCAATATTTTGGAACCAACATTCCCTATGTTCAAAGGAGTTGCAGTTTAAAAAGCATGTGAGTGCCGAGTTTGTATGATATTTTTTATGTAGATGGTGTGGTCACATACCAAGGGCACCCCAGATGGTCGAGTGCCGTGGATTGAGCCTGTCGTTATATATATATATTTTTTTTTAACTACTAATATTTAAGTACTATAAATGTAAACATAATAGAAGATCCCTACAGATAATATATAGGTAATCAACACAACATTATACAATATAACACAAAAAATAAATTGTGAATTATGGTTTCAGTTACATGAAATGTTGTGATAGCTCAAAAAAAATGAAAGATTACTTTACAAAACAAACTAGTCTGCGGCTTTCAGATTTCAACTGAAGCTTGGAGACTGCAGTATTTCAAAATACAGATCTGAAACTTAACATTGACTCTATAGTCCTCCATCTTCAAATTCCCCAAATAAAACTCAGACAGATGTCTATGCATTGAGATTTTGGCTCTGAACTCCTATTTGGCTCAGTGTTTCAAAATCTTTCTTTAGGACAAATACAAAGCTCTATTGGGAATGTGTTTTATATGGAAGGAGATAGAAGGTCACTTTTGCATGTTTGAACAAACATCATAGATGCAGAAAATGATTAGGGACAACCATAAGTGTGGTGGCTCTTTGAGACTACAATGAGCATGTAGATGAATTTTGCATTTGTAGAAGAATTTGATTTTATAGTATCACACAAGTACATAGTAGGAGAATGCATTATCATACATTAAACCTAACTAAAATATCCTGCATTAATAGCAAACTAATAACATACAGTATATAGGTCAAACTAATACATATATATATATTCAGAGTAGTATGCAAACCTGATGGTTTACTGTACGTACTACTCCGATTGTGAGAGATCTGCGCATGTGCAGGTCTCCCTCTGCGACAGCATTCACGGTTTTCCCAAGCCGCAGCCTGATTGACAGGTTGCAGTCATTTGAGGATGGGGATTGGTCATGGGTGGATTGATTTCCCATAAACGGGGGCATGTTGCCCCCGTTTTCTGGAAGTGCTGAGGCCAGGGTCTGCGACTTCTGACACAGACTTACTGACCTCAGCACTGGAGCTGCAAGTGGCAGTCAGAATAACCTCAGGGTTACTCAGATTGATGATGCTCTCACAGGAGATCCGATGCTGAGTCTTAGGATGCAGCACTCGAATTTACAATGCAGTCAGGGGGCATCAAATTACACCAGACGTCTCCTGCTGCATTTGCATAGATGAGTTGTGTGTTATTGCACAGCTGCTTCCCTGTGGCTGTGCAATACCACACAACACTGAATCAGGCCCAAAATACAATGGCCCTTTAGCAGGGATTTCATAAAATGAGATTAATTTTTAATAATGTTTGTAATTAAAATTTTAAATAGTTTATTGCGTTATTTGGAAGACCATGCCTAAAATTTACCCCAGACCCCGATAATTAACATACTAACTCGCCGTGAGCGATGGGGCAATTCATCTTTGCCTCTGCGCGGAGACAGCTGATCTGAAAATCAGCTGTCTCCACAAGCAGCTTCACTGCTCCTTTTGAAACAATGAGACAAGTGCGCATGTGCACACGAGCTCGACATCCAGCTCAAGGAGACGGACAGGGGCAGAGGGATCCAAAAGGATCCCTGTTCGCAACCTGGGACTCCTACCTATAGGGAATGAGTGGCATGCGAGCAGCAAGCGGGAGCAAGTGTCATCTGAAGCTAGCGAATGCTCCCACAGTCAAGGTCCGAAAATATTGTATTTTCAGAGCTTGATGAATTCTGTCCCCATACTAGTGCTCATAGCGTGGGCCATTCCACGAGAAAAAGGTAAGCAGGGGATATCTGTGTGCTGGGGAGGGGGGTGCTGTGAGCCTTTCAACCCGGCTCAAAGCTGGTGGGGTGCGATCAGTGTGATCAATCCCCCCCACAGGCATTGGAGACTGCTGCGGCTGCTGCTCCCCCCCCCTCTATTCTTACTTCACACTGCTGTGTGCTGGGCTGCTGTGAAGTAAGAGGGAAGGGGAGCAGCGCCGGGCCCCTCCAGTAAGCTCAGGCCTGAGTAAATAGTATCTGCCCCCCTGCGCCCCTGACAATCATCATAGTGACAGAAAGAAGTGGGAAAAAACAATCTGACCCACCTACCCCCAAGAAAAGGGCTGAATTGTATTCTCCAATACAAAATATCGATGAATCACTGACGCAATTTACAGATAGAAATTCTTTTAGTCAGTATATTCCTTCCAAATGACTGGAGCCTGGATATGGCAGTAATACATACAAATTATGAGAGTGTTACACAACTTCTCTGCAATACATGATGGCTGAGACTGCCATCTGAAGCCCTCATTCTACGCATTATACTTAAGTGCCAATGGAAAAAATAATTGAGAACCTGATTCACTTAAACTACAAAGGCATATAACCCTCCAATGCTAGTGAGTGAACCCCTGCATTAAAGACAAGAATAGTAAGGCACAATGCCCCTTTTTTGCATTTTAGAGTTTGGTGAGACACCTGATAGGAGCCCTTACCTAACTGATGAGAGGCTAACTTTGAGGGAAAAAATTGTGGCCCTTCAACCAAAGTAATTTTCTACATATGGAACAAAACATCATTTTGGATGACCCTGCTCTAATAAAACAACCCTAGGTATGCATTTGATAGTATTCAGATTGTTCCATATTAAGAAAATTTTGCATGCATATACAGCCGCAGTTGCAAACAGAATATAGGCATGCTGCATATATACTAGAGATCTTGGGTGCTCCAGTTAATACTCCTTTATATATGTCTAATGGCTTCAATAATACCTCTTTCTTAATATTCCTTTTTAAAATATACCCAATGGAGAAGATTTGTGATTAAGTCTTCTTAATTTTACACAGAGACCTTTCTTCCAAAGTTCACCCAATTACACAATCACTATAAAATTTCCTTTAAACATTTTAATATTTTAAAACATCAATAAAATCCATAACTCAGTCTTATAAAAAACAAATGTGGCCTTATGCGGTTGGATGTTATAGACTTGCTATTCTCCCCCCTTTGGGGTATGAGCTCATGGACACCAAGTCCTCAAACTTTGGGTCACAGTAGGCTTGTCCACCCAACGCGGTTAGTCTCTAGTGACTTCCTCAGTGGTGTATTTTAGAGCGGTTTTCAGTTCACCTATTTTTATTAAAGGCTTCTGATCAATTATAAAAATGTGAATAAAAAAATAAATAAAGTAAAATAATGGGAATAAAAAATATATTAAATAAAATATTAATTATTATTATTATTATTATTATTATTATTATTATTTTTACTAATAAATATAAAAATATGCAATTTTTTTATTACTATTTTTTATTTTATGTTATTTTATATTATTATGTAAAGCTCATTCCTAGCTAAGTGTAACATTTTCTCTTTTCTATTTCCATTTCTTGGGGTCTTAGCAATAACCTCATTCACTTTTGTTTTGTTCTTACTTTTCCACAACACCACTAAAATAGCTTGAGGTGTCTAATGTTCTAGATCGGGTCTGATGGTCTGCATTGTGGAGACTCAGTGGTCTATTTATCAAGCAGTGAAAACTGTGGAGACTGGAACCAGTTGAGAAGTTGCCCATAGCAACCAATCAGCTTTGAAGTAGCATTTGTCAAGTCCAGTCCATAAAATAATAGGTGGGATCTGATTGGTTACTATAGGCAACTTCTCCACTGATCCACTTCTCCACACTTTTCACTGCTTGATAAATAGATCTCATAGTATGAGGTGGAAAAGAATACATTTTCCCAAAAAGCCCTGTGTCACATTCTTATTTAAGCATCTTTTCATGCAACTTTTTCCCTTAAAATACATCTTAGTGTATGTGAATAGGACACACAAGTAGCTTCTGATGATAAAACAGACATGTGGAATGCCTATATTCTGTGTGCAAGTGCTGCTATATGTAAGCAAAATACTACAATACAGTGTGACAACCGCTGACACTGTAGCATAGCATTTCACATGCAGATACAGCCACATTCGCACACAGAATATAGGCATGCTGCATATAATTTTAATCAGCAGAAGCTGCTTGTGCATCCTATTTGCTTTGCTACTTTATGAATAAGATGAATTTTAAGGGAAAAAGGGAAAAGTCACACGAAAATATGCTCAGCACTACTGAGTTACACGGTGCTCACACATTATGTGTAATGCTACTTATAGTGCATGGAGGATAGATGTATGCAAACACATCTGTACTACATACAACATTAATGACAACCATATACTACAGACAGTATTAGTGAACTCCCATTATAATACACACAGCACTAGTGACCACCATAACCACCATATACTACAGACGTCATTAGTGACTCCCATATACTACAGACAGCACTAGTGACCGCTATATAATACAGACAACATTAATGACCCCCATATACTACAGATAGCATTCGTGACTGCTGATAAAGTGAGGGCACCTAACCAAACAGATTATTTAAACAAGGAGTGCAGGCCACACAAGTATGTGTGTGTCTGTGTGTGTGCCTTACCTTAGTAAGGCTGGCAGCTGGCCCAGCTTATTTTCACTGGCTTTAGCAGTAAGGCTCGTTGCTCAGTCCTCCCAGCAGCTGCTCCAGTGAACTGCCATCCAAGACCTTCTCCCATCCCTCCTCTCAGCATTCAATGCACAGCCAGCAAAGGGAGTGGTACCGACTTGAAGAGTGATGATTGGTCTCAACACCCTTTATTTGAACTGATGATACTGGCAGTGCTGTCGTGGCTCCTTTGCTGGTACCCCCTGTAGCTTCAACCTTAATCCTCTACTCCAGCATCCTTATTCTTTGTTGCATCCTGCAGGGCTGACATATAATGAGTCAGTCTGATTCATTATAATGCCGCAAGCTGCAGTACCCTTAATTGCTACAGGACCCAGGGCCTGATTCAGATCTGGATGCTCTTTGAAAGCGCTCGTTCGGAATCAGGGTGTCCCTTTTTTTTTTTAAAGACGGCCTCCAGGCCGCTCGCATAGCTGTGGGTGACCACCCACAGCTTATGCAAGCAGCCAGGTGATGGTCGTGATGGTCAAGACCATCGTGACCGTCAGGCTTGTGATGAGACCCTTGTGGTAGGGTCTTGTGGACCTTCGGGAACACCTCCGTTTGTGTAGCCACCACCCCGCCCCACCTACAAAACGGGGCGAGCTGTCGATCAACATCGACAGCCACCCCTTTTGTAGTGAGTCCCGGAGCGAGAGAATTTCTCTCTCGCTCTGGGGCTCGCGCATGCGCACGTCGGAGCCGGCTCCGGCGTGCGCATGTGCAGTGGGAGACTATCGACCCGCTTGCAAGTGCTGTGCGCTTGTGAGCGGATCTGAATCAGGCCCCCAGTACAGTCCATCAGCTGCACTGCTGCTGGTTCCACCCTTGCCAATAAGGCCCTAAGCAAGATACTTGTTTGAGCACAATTCTAAAAAGAATTGACGAAACATTAAGCACATATGGTATATTCCCGGTAAAAGAAGAAATTTTTTTAACACAAATTTCCAGTTAGCTGGAAAACCACCAGTTATACATTTTCCAAAAAAACAGCTTATAAATAGCTCAGTTTTTCCAGTTGCCTAACTGAATCCATTTAAAGATAATATTTTTTTTCTTTGTTTTGTCTTTACTGGTCACAATACTAGAGCAAAACATTTTAAATTTAATGGCAAAAATTCACAGAACAGTTTTAAAAATGTGCATCATCTCTATACAAGGTAATGAAAGTTAAAGTTAAAGTTTGTTTAAAAGTTTTAGATTTTTTTTCTTAACTGAATAAAATCTAAATCATTGTATCATTCCAAAATGTTACAGTTGACATTCCAAATCGAGTCTGCATGATGAATGCCTGTAGCATCATTAAGCTTCAGTGGCGAAAGCTGCCAGATGGACGTCTGTTGTTGCTGGATGCCTATAATCATAATACTGAACTGGTGTTTTTGCCATACTGAGATATGGCAAATCCAGGTAGTGCTGTACAGATAAGCCGAACTGGATCATGGTGCAGAACAACTGATTTTGTGCCATCTCCAAGCTATTTGTACATTCTAATGGCTCACTACTAGAACTAATAGAATACGCATATTTAAACATTTGCTAACATCTATCTTAAACAGTAAATGTAGGATATTGCTATGGTAATGTACACTAAAGTTCCAGGACACAACAGAAAGAGTAAGTGAGCACTAATGAGAGCTTGGAGGTTAATTAGCTAACTTATTTATCTAAAAATAGCGAGGATGTTCTTTTTCACCCAGAAGCCATGGCAAGAAAATGATTACAGAAGGAGATAATTAACAGGTTAAAACTTCCAGCAACAGTTATCTTGCTAAACTTGTACTTTCCAATTTTACTTATTATACTTTAAAGCAATCCATTTTTAAGGGGACCTCTCTTTATAATTATCACCTTTCTTGCCTTTTTTTCTCTGGGCAATTTAAGCAAATCATTTTAAATAGGTCAATATATTTAAACAACACTAAATGCCTGATTATGAGATGCTGGCTATTGCAGCTGCGACTGCTTCTTTTCTCCGCAGTGTGACTGCATCTTTATGCTAATGGCGCAGCCGATTAGATTCTTACAGAGATTCCCACTGGCTGCAGTGCTAATTTGCCGCTCTGTGTATTACAATGCACTGTTGGTTGCACCATCACACATTGCACCAGGCCTATGTAGGAGCATTATGTTCGTTTGAACATGGCCGCTAAAATCAATGCAACTGCGGCAAAAACCACAGTTTCTGACGACAACATGTCTGTGATATGTCAGCATCTGGTTAGCCATCCCCTGTGTTACAGTGGTGTCCCTACTTCTTGTGACACCCGGTGCAGGTAGTGGTGGGCGGTGGGCGAAGCCGCGCGCCGGCAAAAAAGGGGGTGTGGCCTCACAGCCCGAACACCTGTTTTTGTCACTCTGAGGGTCCCAGAGATGTGGTCTGCCCCCAAGGACCAGTCTGTTTGCAGTGCCGGCTCCCTCACTGTGTCAGGAAACGAGTGATGCATGTAATGCTATGGTGCAGCATCCGGCTCCTGTCACTGAGGAGGAGTCGACACTTTGGTCTCACCCCTCGGCGGGTGACATCTGAGTGTGAACTGCACCCCCTGCACCCTTCTTGTGATGCCACTGCCCTGTTACAATCCAGGAACACCCACTGAAATTGGCTCTCTCTGCATCCAAATTTGTTCTGTGGCTTTCGGCGATGACCATCGGGATTCATGCAGAGTGCGACTCGGACACATGCACATACTGAGAACATTGGCCACTTGCATCAGACATCAACACTGCGTCCACCTCTGAGCCAGGCCCTAAAGGACTTTGACAAACTGACTTCTAACCCTTCCACTAAAATGTCAGAATAGACAATGATTTACTAATTGGTTCATAATCACAGATATATATATTGATCTTTTTCCAATTTAACTATGTGAGATCTTTTGAAATTTAATTCCGGTGTCAGACATTTATGACAGAGAATAAGGGTATGCATTTTATTTTGTACAAAATAAAGATTGTTTTTTTATTTGTTTTTCTTCCCTGTTCATGTACTGAATTTGAACATTCCCCATTCTGCTTTCTGGAGGTTTATCTGCACAGGTATATTGCTGGACACTTCGCAAATGTTTGGTCTCGGACTGAAATGCACATGTCAGCAAAAGTAAAAATGTAATCTGAAAGTTTTTCCCACAATCACATTATAACCACCCCCTTGTGCGACTGATGACTGCTAGAACTTTCCATTAAGCAATGGTCCAGGTTTAAAAGCTAAGGTCCTGGTTGTGTTGCACCATCCAGATCAATGTACTTAAATATCTACAGGATACAGTAGTTAATTTCCTGGGATTACATCAGGAGCTAAAAGAAGTTGGTCCAATCTACAGCATGTATTGTGCAATCTGTATTTGTCAAAGGTAACAGGGAAGATATAGTAGTAGTTTCTGCCATTTTTATAATCAAATTAACAATACATTTTTCAAGACAAACTTTTGGCAGGATCCCATATAGAATATGACAGAAGAACCAAACATGTGCCATAGGCAAAGGCGGGGGGGGGGGGTTCCGGTTAACTATCTATAGGGTTAATTATTAATACCATATAATAATACACTATCCAGTGCATAAGAAGACCAATATATACATATATGTCCAGGGCAGTGCTAGGTTCTTCTGCTGCTCCTCCAGACTACCGGACTTGCTTCATGGTCACATCTGAAATAAAAACATTAAACTCAGGCAGGATGTCCCTACTGCTGCCTCTAATGGCTTACTGTGATCGCTGATCCTGTATATGCTGGAATTATGACACACCTTTATATGATGCATATTAAAGCTGGTTAAGTGCTAATTATTTACTCTTCACGGACTGGCCACAATCACTCTAAAATCAAGCATTTGGAAACCCCTCTCTTTGCCCCTTTGTGCATGCAATGCCCTTTTGTGTGTGCCCCTCTTCTTTTTTTTGTATTTTAGATCTATCTTCTGATCATAAGTATTTGTATTATTATAATCTAATGACTATATATAGTGCCACAAAGTAACTCAGTATGTACAGTGGGGAAACACAGCATAGTATACTGTATACTGGTAAATACACTTACTAGCCAAGTCCATACCTAGCACTTACAAATGTAACCTGAAAGGCTGGGTACTTTAATCAATCTTCATTATGTCCTCTCGTATAGAAACATATCAGGCAAAATGTATCAATTGGAGGGTCCGGACGAGTTTAGAAACCAATGGAAATTGCAGTGTATTAAGGGTAAGTTCATGGTCAAAACCAATAACAAAGTTGGAGGTAGATTAATGGTCCTCAAAAACTCTATAAACACAAAGGTAGTATTTTCTGAAATGCTACCTGTGATGTGTTAAACTAGAAAGACAGTGGTATTTTGTGGGTTTAAACAAATTAGTTCAATAAATTAAAAGAGTATGATGTGGTTAAATTAAACCCCTTTTACACCTAAATTCCGTGTCTGACCCGGAGTTGGAACAGGGCTCCAATCCGGATCATACCCGGAATTTAGCCAGCGCCGACCCAGGACATTCCTGAGTCGGCGCCGTTCACATCGGAGTCGGGTCTGCATAGACCCGGCTTTTCCGGCATGGAAGTGGGCGCTTGGAGATGACGTCATCTCCAAGTACCACTGAAGCCGGACCAATCGGCCGGCTTGCAGCGCGCTCCAGGTCATCGTGACCCAGAGCATGCCGCTCACACTGCAGGGTTTCATTGGTTACTCCCATGTTAAACCCTGCTAGTTACCTGGTTTGAATTGCCGGGTCCCTCGACCCAGTGATCCAACGCTCTCCCCTTTTACACCAGGGCGCTACCCGGGTTAACCCTGTTAAAATATGGGTTTTAGCTCCGGTGTAAATGGAGTATAAGAAAGTATTAAAGACTAGTTGTTATGCCAACATTTTTTTTTATTTGACAAATTTTATTTATATTGAGGAATCCCTCAATAATCTCAGCAAAAATGTGCATCGCATATAGGGGTCCAATCGCAGGAGTGGCCTGCATTACCAGCAGTGTGACACAGATTGGAAGTGACCACATTTTTACTCACCACTTGCCCCAAAGTCACACGACCCTCCACACACAGATTTCTGCTGGCTGCTCCATCCCCCGCTAGTCACCTCAAGGCAGCATGGCCTAGCACATAATTAGGTTTTGTTTGCTGCTTGCCCCATCTGAGTACAGGCGTAATGATATTACAGACATTCCTCACTTAACAACCTACTCGTTTAACAACCGTTCGGACTTACGACCAGCACTCTGACCAACTGGAACCAATAGTACAATGACTAAAATGTTATTCTGAATGTCTTTTTTTTTATAACTTTAATTGTAATGTACAATATGTAAGAGTTATGCAAAGTAAAACAGTCACAGTATCAAGTTTGAGTTTCCTTTAGACCTTTTCTTTATTTAGAATACATAAAAATGATTACCTTGTGGCTCCTCGTTTAGTGACCAATTCCTTTAATGACCTAGTCGTAGGAACGGAACTCGGTCGTTAAGTGAGGAATGTCTATATTATAAAGGGGGGCATATGTAAACATATGCAGAAGGTCTGCGCCTAAATATCACTGTCTGTATGTGCTGAAACACTGTAATTTGTTTATCAAAATAAATAAATTAAGGCCAAACAATCTTAATGTAACAAGTCCCATTTATTGAGCCACAGTGCTATTGGGTTGTTTTGTATAGTATATAATATGTGCGCTTGCATACAGATACTTTTAATTGCATATATGCTTAGGGGGGGTGGAAAGTAGGGGGAGGGAGAGGTTGTGCATGCCTGGTGGTGTTGGATAAAATATATATATATATATATACATATATATGTACGTACCGGCGGCACTCAGTGCGGATAAATAACCACTCAGACAGCAGATATGGATGTATGTCTGAGTGGTTATTTATCCGCAATGAGTGCCGCCAGTACGTACATATATTGGAGCCCCCGCTGAGGAGCTTCCCTGGAGGGCACCTGCCATTCCTTTATTACATGTGAGTGCCACCCATACTGATGTATATATATATATATATATATATATATTATATAAACATAGACACTAAGTGTTTGAATATGGAGACCGGCTGGGTGGTGAGGCATCCCTCACCCCCAGAGTAAAGTCATTTTGTTCAAGGAGTTGATAGTCAAATGCCCCAACCTCCTTAAAATGTACAAAGTCTTTGGTGAGGCCTCCCCTGCTGGAGTATTCAGTCTTCTGTCTTCTTCTTGATGATCCGGACCGTATTCCGGTGAGCGCACGCCCGCCGCTCACCAGCCTGGTCCCCGCAGTCTCCTCTGAATCTCCGCTCCACAGCCAGTGCAGTGCTTTTGCAAGATAGCAAGGTCTGGACGGGAACGGGGCTCCGGAGGTGTCTGCACGCTCTACTCACCTCGTGAGGGAGGAGACTTGGTGTCGACCTGGTGTCCTGTTTGCTACTCACTGGAGTGTCTGTGGATCTCCTATGCTTGTCAGCTGTGCGGCCTACCTTAGGGAGTTTAGTGGGCATTTTCTTGCTGTTGGGGTATTTATTCGTCAGCCTGTGACGTCACAGGGGTGTGAGTAGATAATTTGCACGGTCTCCATTTAATTTACATCATTAAATAATGGCTATTGGGCTTCTGCTGTTACTTGAGTAGGAAGATTTCAAAGGGGTTTAGTGTTTATATTGTAGATAAATCCTCTCAAGGGAAGCACTAGTGACTACTAGTATTAGATGATGAATATTAAGTGGTGATTCTAATTAGTTAATTGTGCTCTTTAACTTGTTAGGTCTTCTTAATCAGACGATATTCTTATAGAGCTCTGGGTTTACAAAAATACCAGTAGGTTAAATACAGACTAAAATGGTGTGCACCTCTAGTCTCTGGGTCAGGTGAGATGGTCACATATCAGTTGACACCATCTTCTCCACATATAGCATATATGAGGATAATGAGTACGATCACTTAGCAAGACTATCAATCACAGTTCAACTTGATAATGCAAATATTTCTCTCCTCAATATAGGTTTGAAGTTCACACCTAGGAAAGGTCTAAATAAGTTTGAGACATATTTAGACATTCACCGATTCACAAGGAAACTTACCCTTGCTAAATATTTCACTAAAAACCCATACTTGCATCAGAATCAAGAACTTAACACCACTAAGTACAAACATACAGACCTCAAACCACCTTCTACATTTTATCGATCACATATGAAAGGCCCATTAATAGAAACTTTTGAAAAACTAGTGTCCAAAAATATATAAGAGATACAAACCAAAATACCACCCAGGAACATGAATTTAACTCGAAAAGAAAAACAAACTTTGAAAGAACTCACTCAAAATAATAAACTTGTAATAAAACCAGTGGACAAAGGGGGTGGAGAGGTTTAGTTAGATAAAAAAGACTACATAGCTGAATGCACCAGAATTGTGACTGACACAAGTACATATGCAACACTACAAACTGATCCAACTACCCAATACCAAACCCTCTTGAGGAAACTACTACACGAAGGCCTAACAAAAGAGATTCTAACACAACAGGAACACAAATACATCGATAACCCCCATCCAGTCATTCCGGTGATATATCACCTACCAAAAATTCATAAAAGCATCACACAACCACCAGGATGCCCCATATTATCTGGAATCAACTCACTTACTTCAAACCTTTCACAATACATTGACACCTTCTTACAGCCATATGTACAAATTCAAAAATCATTCATCCGTGACACCACAGACATCCTTCAAACATTGCACAAGCTGAACTGGTCCAGAGATTATTGGCTCTGCACCAGTGATGTAACTTCACTATACACCGTCATAAACATCAGTATGGAAGAGAATCAATAAAACATTTTTTACAACAAGATAAAAACATTGCATAAAGTTTATTTTACAGCACAATTATTTTTGGTTTGAAGGCAGTTACTACAGACAAGACATTGGGACAGCAATGGGGAATAGGTTTGCCCCGAGCTATGCTAACCTCTTTGTGAGTAGGTGGGAGGAGCATACCATCTGGTCTGAGCAAAGATTTGAGGCAAACCTAGTCCTCTGGTGACGTTTTAAAGATTATGTCATTTTCATTTGGCATGGGGATGAACAAAAGCTGCTAGAATTCCTTGAATACATCAATCAAAATGACAATAATCTGATTTTCACAACAAATTACAGTAAAACACAAGTACATTTTTTAGACATAACTGTATATGTTGAAAACGATCAAATTTGCACCAAAACATACAATAAACCTGCAAAGTCAATAAATATATACTCTTAAACTGTGGCCATCATCCCAATTGTTTAGAAAATATTCCAATAGGCCAATTTGCAAGAATTAGGAGAAATTGCAGCAACCTGGCCAACTACGTGACACAATGGAAAGCACTAGAACAACAATTTGTTAATAAGAGTTATAACAAGGAAAAGGTCCACAAAGCTTTTGAGAAAATAGAAACCACTGACAGAAACACACTATTGACATATAAAACAAAAACAAAGAAACCTTCTGACCTCTTGTTTATAACACAATATAATGATAACTACAATTAACTAAATAAGATACTACAAAAACATTGGCACATAGTGCTAAAGGATGAAACCCTAAGCGACATTCTACCTGCAAGACCAAGGACTGTATTCAGAAGAGCCTCTAACCTCAAACAGAGGCTAGTACAGAGCCATTTGCCAGAGAAAGAGCAAACACAAAGAATACTGATAAGGAAACAACTTACCCCAGGGTTCTTATATTGCAGAAGGTGCCCACCATGTAAACTCTCAAGGAGATTCACCACCAAAAAGATTTGTACATTTACCTCCAACCAGACAAACACAGAATTCAGAATACAAGATCATTTAAATGTGACCATGAAGGAGTCATTTACCTTATTACCTGCCCTTGTGGGCAACAATATATCAGAAGAACAACTAGAAAACTAAGAATACACATTTCAGAACATATAAGGAACACACACAATTTATCCAACCACTTCAAACTTCACCACAATCAAGGTCCAAAAGACTTACATTTCCTAGGCATTCAATCAGTTAAAAAGAATTGGAGGGGAGGTGATTATAACAAAAAAATCAATAAGGAAGAACTCAATTGGATGGTGACTCTAATAACACTAGCACCTTATGGACTAAACCTTGAAAATTAGGTAAAAGCGGTAATCACAGGGAGAAACGTGATCAACTGGTACAGAATATATTTATATCATGATATTAGCGTTACCTCTGGACCCTCTTTTTACCAGCCCACGAGGAAATTAGTCTGACCACTGACTTACTATTCAAGACAAATCTTCATTAGAAGATAACACCATCTCACCTGACCAAGAGACTAGAAGTGCACACCATTTTTAGTGTGTACTTAACCTACTGGTATATTTTTAAAACCAGAGCTCTATAAGGATATTGCACTTCTTCATGTAAACATATCCTATTTAAAATATCCCAATTCACCTTATTTTATTTTATTTCATTTTATTCCACTATTTTTTTTAACTAATAAGAAGCATGTATCCAAACAGACCAATAATTGATCCCAAACTCAGAAACCAATCTTGTCTGATTAAGAACAACAAGCTAAAGAGCACATTACAATTAACTCATTAGAATCACCATTTATTATTCATCATCTTGTACTAGTAGTCACTAGTGCTTCTCTTTAGAGGATTTATCTAGAAGCCCAATAGCCATGTTTGATGTAAATTAAATGGAGACCATGCTAATTATCTACACATGTGCAGACACCTCCGGAGCCCCGTTCCCATCCGGACCTTGCTATCTCGTGCTAGCACTGTGCTGGCTGTGGAGCGGAGATTCAGAGGAGACTGCGGGGACCAGGCTGGTGAGCGGCGGGCGTGCGCTCACCAGAATACGGTTTGGAACATCAAGAAGAAGAAAGAAGACTGAATACTCCAGCAGGTGAGACCTCACCAAAGACTGGACATTTTAAGGAGGTTGCGGACATTTGACTATCAACTCCTTGAACAAAACGACTTTACTCTGGGGGTGAGGGGCGCCTCACCACCCAGCTGGTCTCCATATTCAAACACTTAGTGTCTATATACAGTATATATATATATATATATATATATATTATTATTTTTTTTATCCAACACCACCAGGCATGTACAACTTTTCCCTCCCCCTTCTTTCCACCCCCCCAAGCATATATGCAATTAAAAGTATCTGTATACAAGCGCACATATTGTATACTATACAACACAACCCAATAGCACTGTGACTCAATAAATGGGACTTGTTACATTAAGATTGTTTAGCCTTAATTTATTTATTTTGATAAACAAATGACAGTGTTTCAGCACATACAGACAGTGATATTTAGGCGCAGACCTTTTGCATATGTTTATATATGCTCCCCTTTATAACATTGTACTAGAAGAATAAGGGATTTTCTTCATTTAGGTCTTCCTGAGAAAAAATAGAGCCCTCATTCAAGTGAGCGCCTGTGACACCATTTTTTTGCAGTAATGATATTATTATTATTATCATTATTATTATTATTATTATTATTAAAAATGTATTTATATGGTGCCACAAGTGTTCCGAAGCGCCTTACAAAATATATAAACAATTACGTGACCAAAGTCTTACAGTACAATACAATAGAATGCAGAACAAGGACATGGATAATATACATTGCTACATTAGCGACCATAACGCCCACATAAGTAGCAGAGTTTAAGCAATTAAGTGTTAGGTGCCCTAGTGGGGAGTAAGAAGTAGATGAAAGTAAAGTAGGGAGAAGCACAAGAGGGTAGAGGGCTCATAAGAGCTTACATTCTAAAGGGTAAAGGCAGACAAACATGTGAGACACAGATGGGGTAGACGAGGAGGAAGGAGCATATAGCAGCAAGTTAGGATGAGAACTGGAAAGCTTTAATGAAGTAGTGGGTATTGAGAGCCCTTTTGAATGATTGTAGAGAGGTGGAAAGTATGATGGGGAGAGGGAGAGAGTTCCAAATGTGCGGAGCAGCATGGGCAAAATCTTGGAGGTGAGAGTGAGAGGAAGTAATCAGTTTGCATGAAAGGCGGCGTACATTAGTTGAATGAAGAGGGTGAACAGGAGAGTGAAGGGAGATTAGATCAGAGATATAAATGGGAGAAGATTGGGAGAAGGCTTTGTAAGCGAGGGTGAAAACCTTGAACTGGGTTCTGAAAGGGAAGGGGAGCCAGTGGAGGGCTTGTAGGAGAGGGGAGGCAGATGTAGAGCATTTGGAGAGGAGAGAGATGGGATTTGGAGAGGCCAGATATGAGAAGGTTACAGTAGTCCAGTCAAGATATGACCAGTGAGTATATGAGGGTTTTAGTAGAATCCTGGGTGAGATAGGGTCTGATCTTGGAAGTATTTTTGAGATGAAAGCAACAGGACTGTGAAAGGTTCTGTATATGTGGTTTGAAGGAGAGGGATGAGTCGAGGATAACTCCAAGACAGCACACTTTGGGGCTAGATGAGATAGTTGTGCCATCAATAGATAAAGAAATAGTGGGAAGTAAAGTTATGGTGGAGGGTGGGAAGACGATTAAGTGGGTGGGTGTCTTGGACATATTAGGTTTAAGAAATCACTGGGACATCCAGGAAGAAATAGCAGAGAGACAGTTGGAGATACGAGTCAGAAGAGAGGGGGAGAGATCAGGGGAGAAAGGTAGATCTGAGTATCATCAGCATAGAGATGATAATGGAGTCAAAAGAGCTGATGAATTCACCTAGAGAGGACGTATAGAAAAAGGCTGTGGGGGGAATAGGAGTCATGAGAGGAAACAGAGAAGGATTGATCAGAGAAGTAGGAGGACTGCCAGGAGAGGGCAGTGTCACATAAACAAAGGGAGTGAAGGATTTGCAGCAGGAGAGGGGGGTCCACAGTGTCAAAAGCAGTAGAGGTCAAGGAGAATGAGCAAAGAGTAATGGCCCTTGTATTTGGAAGCGAGGAGGTCGTTGCTGACTTTTGTGAGGGCAGTGTCAGTGGAGTGGAGTGAACGGAAGCCAGACTGAAAATGGTAAAGAAGGGAGTGTGAGGAAAGAAAGGTGGTAAGGTGGTTGTAAACAATGCGCTCAAGGAGTTTAGATGCAAAATGGAGGAGAGAGATGGGTCGGTAGTAAGAGAGAATATTAGGATCGAGGGTAGTTTTTTTAAGAATGGGGAGACAAAGGCATGCTTGAATGCAGAAGGGACAGTGCCTGATGAGAGGGAGAGATCAAGGAGGTTGGCAAGATGGGAGCAGGTAGAGGGAGAAAGCAGGAGGGGATAGGGTCAAGGGGGAGGTGGAAGGGGGGGAGGGCCAGATGTGGGCCATGACTTCCTCTCCCAATACAGGGAAGAAGGATGTCAGAGTCAGTAAAATGGATGGGGGGGGGTTGATCCGGGAAAGGAGGAAGTTGAGAGCTTGGGGACTGGTTGGATATGATGTTGTAATGTATGGAATCAATTTTAGATGTGAAGTAGGTAGCAAAGTCAAGGGCAGAGAGTGAGGAGGGGAGCTGAGGAGGGGGTGGACATAGGAGGGAGTTGAAGTTTGAGAAGAAACGCTAGGCATTTGAGGACTGGGAGGAGATGAGGTTCTTGAAATATGGAAATTTGACTGTTTAGAGAAGGAAAGGGCAGCACTGTAGGATAGCATAAATTTGAAATGGAGAAAATCTGCCTTAGAGTGTGATCTTCTCCACTGTCGCTTGCCGGTTCGTGAACACTTTTGAAAGTATCTGGTGCATTTGGAATGCCAGAGTTGAGGTGTGGATCTGCAAGGGTGAGTAGTGATCGCCGGAGCAACAGAGTCAAGAGAAGAGGTAATGGAGGCATTGTTTAGGAAAGCAGCTTGTTCAGGGCAGGAGAGAGAGAGGATAGGGGAGAGTAGTGAGTCAAGCAAGGAAAAAAAGGATACTGTGTCCATAGCCTCTATGTTACGCTTAGTGATGGTGGCTTTAGGGGGTAGAGGAGGGGAAGGAGAGAGGGAGATGTTAAAAGAGAGAAGGTGATGGTCAGAGAGGGGGAATGGGGAATTGGAATAATCAGATAATGGAGAGAAGGTCTGAGGAGAGAAAGTGAGGGAGCCAGGAAACAAAGTTTTCAAGGAACTTAGAGGGAGGGCCAGGGGAACGGTAAATGACAGCTACTCGAAGATGTACTGGTTGGAAGAGGCATATGGCATGAACTTCAAATGTAGAGAATGTAAGGGATGGTTCAGAAGGTATGAGTAACCGGGGGAGAGAAGGAGCCCCCCATAGGAGAGAGCTGCAGGAGAAGTAGTGTCAAAGGATGAAATCCAGGTTTCAGTAATGGCTAGGAGATTCAAGGAGTTGGAGAAGAAAAGGTCATGGGTGGGGACCAGTTTATTACAGACTGATCTGGCATTCAAGAGGGCACAGGATAGAGGGACAGAGTTTGTGGAAGAGATGTGAATGAGATTATCAGGGTTGCTGTAGTGTGGACTTGAGATTTATTTTGGGGGACCGAGATGAATAGAGTGTAGTGATCGTGCAGGCTCCAGTGGTAGGAGGTGAACCTGTAGGAGGTGGGCAGGGAGGGAGATTAATGAGATGTGGATGGAAGTGGGGTGAATTTACAGGAAGAGGAGGGTGCTAGGAGAGATTAGCAGTGTGGTAGTAGGGCCCCGGTGGAGTATAAGACAATGAAAGTGGAATAGTGGGAGAAGAGGGGAAGGAAAACAAACAGAGCAGGGGAGATAATGGGAGAAGGAAGTGGAGGAGACCAGGGGGAAAGAATAAAGGTGGAAGCAAGGGGCAGAACAAATGATTAGATAGACACTGAGCAGGCTCGCCAAGAGCTGCGCCGGGCCTGGGTAAAAGGGAATGTGGCCTAATCACAGGAGGTGTGGCCATGCCCCCTTAGGTAAAAAAAAAAGTTTTGCAGTGGCGCTGTGCGCTGGTGAGGGGGGCACCATGAGCCCCTTCAGCCTAGTGCATAACCAGTGGGGGGCGCGATCAGCTTGTTCGCACCCTCCACAGGCATAGGAGACTGCTATGGCTGCTTCTTAGCAGCCACGAGCAGTCTCCCAGTGCAGCCCAACACGCAGCAGTGTGTGCTGGGCTGCTGTGATCTAAGAGGGGGGGAGCGGTGCAAAGCCCGGGTCCCCGCCGGGCCTCTCCATCAAGCCCGGGCCCAGGTAATTAGTACCCGCTCTCCCCCATCTCGGCGCCCCTGACACTGAGTGAAGGGGGTAGTCGAAGAAAACATGGCCATGGTAAGGATTAGGTAAATAGGGGAAGGAAGAGTTGAAAGTAGGAATGAAGGAGTGTAAGAGAAAGTGCAGATTTCCAGAAATGCAAGAAAAAGTACAATGTGGGAAAAGGTGTCTGTACAACAAATGTTTATTAATGAGTATAATAAAAGTGGAGATTTGATGTTAGCAGAAAATGAATAATAAAGAAGACAGTGGTAGTAGCTATATGTTGTAAGACTAGGCACAGGAGCTAAGGTAAGATGACATAAACCCAGATACAGTATGCATTAAGATTATATATAAAGCACAGAGCCAGCATAGCATAGCCGTTGTGGCACAAGGTTTTTGTAGTGTCCAAACAGGAAGTCCAGTGATGAATGTCCTGGTAATGTAGGCTAATGAATTTTGTAGTAAGGAGATTGTGAGCTCACAATGGTAGTTTAAACTTTGTTCCAGTTGAGTTTTGGTTCTTGAAAGAGTCTTGATTGGTTGTATTCCTCCTCTTTCACTTCAGTTTAACGCCAGCATAATGCCAATATTTGTTTTAAAAAGCACTTTTAAATTTGGCACTTCTAAGATTTGGTACTCCAGCCAGGTCTCCCGCCTAATAAAGACCCTTACATAGGAGACCTGGCATGTGAATCCACTGATTGCTAACAACCCCCAAAACACTCCCACTAATATGGCTAGCAATAAATTAACTTAATATGATATATAGACTATCCTATGTCCTGATATATACCAAATAAAAAATAGTGAATTTTTGGAAAAATTGGTTCAATAGTTTTTGAGCTAAACTAGACCAAACAGACAGATAGACAAAAATTCTAAAAATTGCTAATTTGGTCTAGGTACCCTATAAACTATACATCTAAGTTGAAATTGCTTAGAAATGTTACAGTAACAGACAAATTGTATTGATGATATAAGAAAAATGTTAGTGTTGATAAAAGCAGAGGGCACAGAGGAGACATAAGTTAAAGATTTGAGAGCTGATGCTAGTTGAATGCTGTATGTATGTTTGTGTACCACATCTTGTGTGAATACACTCTGTGCATGCTCAGAAAATGATCACACGCAAATGCAGCTATGCAGACCCATGTACATCTTGTATTAATCTTTATGACTAGTTTTGATTCCTACCTATCTATACACTCTAA
The DNA here is from genome assembly GCA_031769625.1 of Taudactylus pleione. Classification (NCBI taxonomy): domain Eukaryota; kingdom Metazoa; phylum Chordata; class Amphibia; order Anura; family Myobatrachidae; genus Taudactylus; species Taudactylus pleione. The sequence continues at coordinate 35,497,349 of JAUIMM010000092.1, forward strand.
ATGTCGCTAAATAGCGCTATAGGTCGTACAAGAAATAATTGCTTTCCAGACTTGAATTGTGGTTCCGAAGCACAAAAAGATATTATTCACCAAAAAGCAGATAGTTACACCCTGTGATCTAAATACAATTAGCACAAAGATTATACATAGACAAGGTACAGTCAATACATTACGCAGGCGCTCTGGATCCAAATTTCCGGCATCAAAGGTGAAGCCTCCGTCCACAGAAAGAATATGATGTCTACCTGGCAAATTCAGGGAGCTTGCAAATAAACCCTTGCAGAGATAGGCAATACAATAGAACAAGATGGCATAATCCCATTGGTTCTTCTTCCTGGCTCTTCTGTTACAATACAGTTCATAGGTCAGTTTGTATGATCACAGTCCAGCCTCAAACAGCCCTTTGTGTCCATTTTCCTGCTGAAGAACAAGTCTAAACTGGCTGCATTACATAGTACATTTTAATGCCTTTCTCTCTATGATCCATAATTCCCAGACACATGTTGTGATTTCTTTGCTTTGTTTATCATGTACTAAACCTGAGATCTTAAATACAGTCGCTTTATTACATACTTAATAATAAATAAAACCTTGAATATAAATCTTTATGCTAGGGAACCTTTTTATGTAAGTGTGCAGTGTGTAAGTGTAAGGATATTGCATATAGTCGCTAATTAGCGTTGTGCGTCTACGTGTTTGTGAGAGACACCGTGGTACGTGTTTTGCAGGGTTGGTCATATTATATGTTTCAGTAAATGTGTGTATTTGTATACTGAGGATTTTTAACATTGTTCTATTGCGTGGGAATCGCACAACGCTAAATAATAGCATCGCCTTATGTACTGTACTTATAATGTGTGAGATTCACTAAAATGGTGCTGAGCGTCCATTCGCAAAATGGCATCTTGTTGCCATCGCAAAATGGCATCATGCAGATTTTAATTTTAACAGATTCTGGACCTCATTCAGAGTCGGTCGTTGCGGCCGCATGGTCGTATGCCACCGATGTTCGCTAAACTGCGCATGCGTAAAATTCGCAATGCGCGTGTGCAAACTAGCTATTACGATCAGAAATTGCTCTCTCCTTCAACTTGGCCAGGTCATTAGTTTGAGTGACAGGATGAGGCGTTTGTGGGTGGTAACAGGGGAAGGTGCTTGTGAACGGGGGAGTGGAGATCCGAACGCAGGCGTGCCTGACTATGCAAACAGCGTTTTATGGGAGTGCATAATTAACTAAGTAGTGTCATGGCACATGTGACAAGGGCAGTTTTTACACTGACTTGATCGTAGTGCTTAGGAGAGGGTATGGTCAACCTTAAGGTCTACGAGCAGCTCCGATGGTTCCCGATGGTCTCGATTAATCCTTATATGCCCAGAGATGACGTGTAAAGTGAACGAGAAGGGGGCATTTTTTTAGTCTTCGGCCGCATCCTCCCCTCGCTCGTCCAGCTAACGATCCCATCTTAACGACGCAACTTGCGAGCGCTTCATTTGCATATCCGGCCCCTTTTACCTTATGACCGTGCGGCCGCAACGACCGACTCTGAATGAGGTCCTCTGTCTCAGCCAATTATCCAGCTTTGACACTAGAGAGGAGAAACTGGGGTGGGTAGAGGTGCTCTCATTAAGGCAAAATTTAGTGAGTGTGTGTTCTCGCAAAATGTGGAACATGCAGTCTTCCAAATATACACAAATGTACCTGTTAGGAGGCATATCTTTTTCTCCTGCTACAGGTCAAATGCAACTATGTCTACCAAGAAAGTTTGAGCAGGTTCTACAAAATGGAGGTAAGCTTTGAGAAGACATAAGAAGGGAGTGTTGAGAAATGTTGTGGTAGATTGTGTTTGTCTCCAGTTAGTGCACTTATAATTCAAAATTGAATAAGACCTAGAACATTATAGACCTTTTAGTCTAACATTAGTGGTAGGTAAAATCTTAAGAGATGACATCCAGGTTTATATTTCAGAATATAAACTAATAATAGAAAGCAAAAAAAATTATTTTTTTAAGGCCAGATTTCACCTAAATTTGAAGGGTGAAGTGAAAACTTTCACTCAAATTAAGCAATCTCCACTTGCAGAGAGTTGAATTGTCCTTGTGAAGAGCTGTAAGTAGAGTGATGGCTTACACTATCACTCTGCTTCCTGCTTTAGGTACAAAGCCATCAACCGCTGCATGCTGTTGGGAATATGTGTGTACAGCAGTGGTATAGCAGAGTAAAGTACACAGCAGCGGAATTTGTATTTGACCCAATCACAAGTACAGTGGATTTACCAGTAGTGTAGTTTATTGATAGGTGAAGGTACAGCCGTGCACACTGTTACAGTAGTTGAGGCATGAAACGGAGCTTGTAGCGGAGCAGGGTTGTGACAGCTCACCATGTGGGTAGCGGTGCATGTTGCTGGAATAGCAGTATTGTGGTAAAAGGCAGCAGGTCTCTTGGCGCTAAGGGAAAAACATCCATCTCCCACTATGTCAGTCTACACACTCAGTCAAGATAGCACAGCGCATGCGCAGTAGTAACTCTGGCAGCCATCTTGGCAAGGGAATGAAGCATCATCTTGGAAGGAGTCATACTGGAGAATGCACAGTAATGCTCTCCCATTGTAACACATCCAGGGGAAAGTTTTCTGAAAAAATTCAGCGTCATAGTAGCACATAGGTTACTATAGGCTAAAGGCACCTTATGCCATCTTTAGATTATAGTGCCCCCATTTCATACTATGCCACAATGTAGCGCTCCCAGTTCATATTATGACACATTGTAGTGTCCCTAGGACACAATGCCACAATGCCACTGCTACTCACCTCATCATAGGGTGTAGCCACACCTCACTTGAGCATGCCACTAGTCATTGTGGCATGGCAAGTTTAAGCATGCAGGACAAATACAGCACTGGGAGGTGGATCTGCTCAGTCAGACCTAAAGATGATCATCATTAGTTTGTCTGATGGACTTCAAGCAGATGTGCTTGCCACCTTACCCCTGTGCTTCCCCCTTACTCTCACCCAGTGTGTTTGCCACATCACTGCTCTGTTGCACCCTTACCCTCACCCTGTGTGCCTGCCACCTCACCCCTGTGCTGCCCTTTTGCCCTCACCCAGTGTGCCTGCCACCTCTCCCCTGTGCTGCCCCCTTACCTTGATACCATACCCCTGTGCTGCCCTCTTTCCCTCACCCTCTGTGCCTGCCACCCCACCCTTTGTGCCTACCACCTCACCTTGTGTGCCTGCCACCGCACCCCTGTGCTACCCCCTTACCCTCACCCAGTGTGTCTGCCACCTCACCCCTATGCTGCCCTCTTTCCCTGGCACCTTATCCCTGTGCTGCCCCTTACGCTCACCCTCTGTCTGCCACTTCACCCCTGTGCTGCTCCCTTACCCTCACCATGTGTGCTTGTCCCCTAACACTATGTGTTTACCCCTGTACTGAGCCTTACCCTGTACATACAGGGACTCATTAGCTGCTACTTTTATGCATGAGGTCAGGTAAACTGCTGCTACCATAAATAAGAATTGCAGTATATGACCCTCCGCCTCTATGATTATCTGAATGCCTCACTGATATTGACACTGCCGGAGACAGTTGGTAAGTTCATACTTGCCTACTCTCCTGGAAGTTGCAGGAGGTTCCAGATTTTTCGAGTAACCCCCTACACCCCCAGCAGTGGGCAGAATAAGGAGATTATTACCTGGGATCGGCAGGTCCATGCGTTGTGTCAAACATTCTGTCTGCTTGTTGTAATCAGGGGTGCAGTAGTTGTGACATGTGACAGTGAGTAGGACATGTTTTCTGCATAAATATATCTTATCTGGCTATCTGAGCCGTAACTAGACTTTTTGGAGCCCTGGGCCAAAGAGAGCATTGGAGCCCCCCTTCCTAATTTTCTCAACTAGGGACATAAGACGTGCGTCCGAAAGAGGAGCATGGCCTCGTGGGTAAGGTATCTGATTTGACAATGATGAAGGGGTACCAATCCCGTTGTACCACTGTTATCTAGGTGTCATTGTGAAATACAGTGTGAATCCAAATGGCTGCAGTGATGATACACAATAATTAAATTAACAGGCCTAAACAGCACCCTCTGCCCTGCGGTGCCTTGTGCTGTGGCACATGTCACACCATCCTAGTTATGGTCCTGCTGGGTATCATAGATATCCTTAAAACCTGGACTGTAATGGCAGAGTTTGGAAACCTAGCTATGTGAGATCTAGGTTCTGTGCATACCTTATCTGTAAATAAATACCTTGTCATTCATTAACAACAGAACATGACCTAGCAGCCAATATTTTTCCATTTGTGTTTGCGCACCTTAACACGCAAAACCCTGGGATTAGAGATACTAAGCTATTGTATAAATGGGTGGTCAACTTCAGGGCATTGCCAAGTAGGTGTCATGGGGGGCACACTATAACATATCAATGCTAATGTGGTTACATTGCATTTTTTAGAATCATAGAGTCTGTACTGTTTAAGAATTTCTTTTGTGAATTGTTGGTGTAAAGAAACGGATTTCCTGCAAACTTGTGTTAAATAATGAGCTGTTGTACTGTATACTAAAATATTACAACTGTTTTCTGTTTTATGGGTTTTTTTTATTGTAATAAGTAAGGATAAATTATTTATATAACTATTTAAATAAATGGCTACCACTATGTCTGCGAGTGTCCTTATTTAGTACATAAATTTACCTCTCTGCAGCTTTCTATGGAGAATATGCACAGCATTGTGTAACCTTTTCTCTGAAAGCATTGTACTGTACTGTAGCTTTGGAATCTCCCAGCAGTGTACTGTAAATAGCCCTTTTATATACTATACCACTGCATCAGCACAGTCTAAGGATACAGTATCTGATTTCAAAGTCTTTTTGGTGCACAAAGGTATCCCTGCTGATGCTGTTCTTTGTTGTGTATACCTACTGTATAACATATTCCCTTTTCTTGTAAATGTTAATGCATAATATGGTGTGACATGTAGCCACTTTTTGCATGGATGAACACCTGAAGATATAGTACTGTCTATTACTCAAGTATTAGGTCACATCTATCAAAAATCTGGGATTTTGGTCAATTATTTAGTTTAACTATTGTTACATAACTGAATAAAGGACATTAGTACATCTCCTTTTTTTACATTATTTGTTACTGCATATTTGTTTACTATGGCTCTTAGGTTTACAGGTAGATAGTTGCTCATTCATGATCCTGAGTGCCAACAACTGTTGTACTGGAAGTGATATCATGTGTTCCACTGTAGAATGATCCAGTACGAAACTCCACAAATTACACAGAATGAATGAATGAATGAATGAATGTTAGTGACCGGCCTGTGATTTGATGACACTATTTACATTTATTTGCTTCATAGTGGCCCTGCTGTAAAATGCCACAAATTGAGGCTTTTAAAACCACCTTGGACATGGTTGCTCCTCTGAGAGTAGGGCTTTTAAAATTATGGCCAATATGATTGAAAACTGTATGTCAAACACATTCACAGGAAATTACCCCGAGTGACGCCATCCTGTACCCATCCCATAAACAACATTGCATTTTACAATGAAATAGTCATATTGTACTTCACCAACATATTTACCAAAAAATATATATATTATGAAATATACTTCATCTAGGCTTTTTGAGGCTTAGTACATCTGCCCCTTGATCTCTGTTACTTCCTCAAATAAGATGAATACAGTCTATTAGCATACGCCGTAAGGTGTGAAATTAGCAGACCCATATTTAAGTAATGGGGTGTAGTCGGCATCCTGCACGAGGTCACAGAGGGAGAAGCTGTCACATGTTGAGGGCGGGAAAGGGAGACAGAGGGAGAAGCTAACACATGATGAGGGGTGGGAGGGGATGCTGTCACACATTGAGCAAAGGATGGATGACAGACTCTTACAGAAGCTGTCTAAAATAAATTAAGGGAGAGACTCTTAGCAGAAGAGGAAGGATAGTCAGAAGGGGAAGGATAGTCAAGACAAAAAGGAAGTCTATCACAAATGGTGGAAGATAGGAGCTGTAACATGTGGAAGGTAGAGAGAGGAGATACACAGGGGGAGGCTGCCATATGCAAGTGAGAGATATAATTCAAAGATGTTATCTGAGAAGGGATTGTTGAGTTATAGAGGGAAGAGTTCCACATGCGGAGAGAAGAAACAGAGATGGAAGTTGTCACTCATTCAATCAGGTGGATAGTCCTGGGGTAGAAACCAGCCTCCTTGATAGACAGCAAATAATCTCATGGCCATTTAAAATGTGGTTTCAGGTTTGGTACCTTCTATAAATAACAATTAAAGGAACCAGGGGCCATTTTATACCAGGAAAATGACCAGTCCTCCCCGGATCCTATCTGTAACAACATAAACACATTAAGATAATCACTTTAGATTACATATAAATACAGAGCCGGCCCTAGGCATAGGCATTCTATGCAAATGCCTAGGGCATCAGTTATGCCTTATGGGCATCCCGGGGCTCGGCGGCTGCGACATAGTACTGGTGCCGGCCATGGTGACTATCTGCCACTCCCACTACCGCAATCGAATCTCAACTCCAATTGGGCAGCGGTCAGAATGAGCTACTGCACATGTGCAGAAGCTCATTCTGGCTACAAGTAAAATGGCAGTGGGCAGACATGCTGCCCATGCCCAGCCATGGCCACTCCTCCCATGGGCCTTTTTAGAGCCGAGTCTTGAGTCACAACTAACGGCTCTGCCTCCAGTGGCAAATGTAGAATTTCTAGAGGAGGTTTCAATACTTGATTTTACAGTGAGTATGGCCAGGCCATGAAAATAGTACAATTAGCACTTATTCAGCTTTAACATACGTCATACAAAGTATATTGTGTGTCATAATTCCAGCAGATACAGGACCAGCGATCACAATAAGCCATGAGATGTGGCAGCAGGGCCATCCTGCCTGAGCTGAATATTTTTATTTCAGATGTGGGCAGCCTGGGGGAGGAGCAGAAGAATCTAGAACTGCCCTGGAGATACATGTACATGTAGGTCTCCTTATGCACTGGATATTATATTATTATAGAGTATTAATAATTAACCCTATTGATGGTTTACAGCAGTACACCCCTGACAGTGCATGTTTTCCAGATCTTCTAGTTGGTGCATAGGTGTATTTATTGCTCCCTGGCAAATGTTAAAAGATCACAAATTGAGGAAAGGAAAGGGAAGGGTATAGGAGAAAAAAAAGGGAGGAAAAAATGAATAGTGGATAAATGAAAAAACAAAAGGGAGGGTCAACCACACAGGAAATAGAAGACAAATCAAGATAAATATATGTGATGACTCACGTTGATTCCTAAACAATTTAACCGGACATAAAGATCCTCCAGAGGGTGTCCCCATGAAGCAGAAACTAGAGGATAACAAAAATTGCAGAGACACAGAAAGAGTACTCCTATAATTGGGGCACACCTCCCAAAAGAATTCTTTGTAAAAGAATATATTTAATTAAAATATTTAAAATACTGGAATCAAAAAACAGTGTATGCGAGCAAAAAATCTGGAAAGAATCATAATTCCAGAGTAAAACATATAAATATACAATACAACATAGAAAGACAGTGTATATTCTTGTGCTATGAAATTGTGGTGCATGTTGACAATTACATCAGAGGCAATTATCGGTGAAAATATATGCAAAATTCAATAGATAAAGGTGAAAAGTACACACATTAAAATGCACCAAGACCACAGAAATTCAATCAATTGTACATATCAATCAAGAATATAAATGTATTCATTTTTCTGAGGCTATCCTTGATGAGCTGGAATTTTAGTAGATAACACAGAATTGAGTACCATGTCTCCCCAAAAAAGTAGAGTTTATCCAGGGCCGGATTTCCCGCTAGGCATCCTAGGTGCTTGCCTAGGGCCCAGCGGGACCCAAGGGGCCCGTGGACGGGGCCCCTTTGCCCAAAGAAATCACCGATCAAATTGCTCCCAGAGGAGTACTTCGCGAGTACCGCGTGACATCATGACATCACGTGTTCCCGCCTCCACTCCCAGAGAGCCCCGCACGGAGCTCTCTCTGAGTGACTGTGTACGCGGCCGTCTGTGCTTGGAGATAGGAGGGTGTGCACCAGGTCCGTGGTCCACCACCCTGTCCTCCGTTCCATCATCCAACTAGCCCCACCGCTGCCCGCCCCAGCAGCCACTATGCCAGCAAGCCTTCCAGGCCCACCGCCGCCCACAAGCAGCAGCAGCAGTGCTGCACCCATCAAGGCCATATATATAGAGAGATATATATATATATATACTGTATATATCTGTAGATATATATATATTATATATATATATATATATATATATATATCTATAGATGTATATATATATATATACTCTATATATATATAGATATATATATATTTATGTGCATATTATATGAAAATGTGTATCTCAATGCAGCAGTGCTGCACCCAGCAAGGCCACTAACTCTATTACTATCTCTATACAGTATATATATATATATATATATATATATAGTGCATATGATATGAAAATGTGTATCTCAATGGGAATAAATATATATATATTTTCAGCTAGTGACATTGTAAAAACTCTGCATCTATACAGTAGGTGTCACTAGGTCAAGACTTGACCTAGTGACGCCTACTGAATATATGCACAGTTTTTACAATGTCACTAGATTATATACATACAGTATATATATACATATATATATATATATATATAGTGCTATGGATTGTTTGAGGGAGGGGGGCCCCAAACTGGTATCTTGCCTAGGGCCCCACGAGGTCTAAATCTGGCTCTGAGTATATCCTAAAACAAGAGAAAAATAGTGCCTGTGTTCTTATATACAATGGAATCTACTTTTGCCAATCTTGCTATAGTATAGGATTGGGAATGAGAGTTCTGCTGTCGGCGCTAGTCTGTGGTTTACACACTGTTGCCTAGCCGTGTAGTGTGTCAGCGCTGAGCCACAGCCGGTGGGAGAGCAGGGAGAGGAGAGAAAAAGTACCTGGTCTAAACCACTAATAGATAACCCAGCTGGTTGATAATCAAAGTGACCATCTATGGTCATTCATACTGTACCATAACAGTGACCACAGATAGAACACAAAATTGGATACATCAAAAACACAAATCTGGGTCAAAATCTGTGATAAATCTCTGTTGTGTCTTTCTGTAAACTGGGGTATTCAATATAATAAAATAAGGTACAAAGGCCCTGATTCAGAGCCGGATGCTCTGACCAGAGCGCTCGCTCTGAATCAGGGCCCACCTCCATTAATATGGAGCGTCCTCCTGGACGCTCGTATAGCTGTGGGTCACCACCCACAGCATATACGAGCGTGCAGGATGATGGTCGCGATGGTCTTGGCCATCGCGACCATCGAAACTGCGAGCAAAAGCCTGCGGTTGAGTTTTTCAACCGCAAGGCCAGGAGTGATTTTGGCTCTATCAGAGCCAAAATCACTCCCACTGACATCACTAGTGATGTCAGTGGGGCCGGCTTCAGACGGTAGGCGTTCCCTTGGGAACGCCTCCGTCTGGCTTGCACGCCCCCGGCACGCCCACCAAAGGGGGCGTGCTGTCAGTCAACATCGACAGCACGCCCCCTTTGATGAGACACTCTGAGCGAAGGAAAGTCCTTCGCTCGTTGCGTCTCGCGCATGCGCACGACGGAGCTCCCTCCGTCGTGCGCATGCGCAGTGCGGACCATCGACCCACTTGCGAGCGGACAGCCGCTCGCGAGTGGGTCTGAATGAGGGCCAAAGTTTCCCCAAAATAGAATAACATATAACCAGGAAAATAGTACCTGTGTTCTTACATGCAATGAAATCTGTTTTTCCCAGTCTTAAATGTGCATAGGTTTGGGAATGAGAGTTCCAAAGTAAAGGCACAGTGAAGTGAGTAAGCAGCTCTTGTGGCTTCACACTGATGACAGCACTGAGCCGCAGACGGTGAGAGAGCAGGGATAGGAGAAAAGAACCTGGTCTGTAGTATCAATCGATTTCCCAGCAGGATATTCAGTGGTCAATGGTGCAGGGGACCTCCGTGCACACAGAGGTACCTGTGGTATCTGTGGTCACTGCTAGGCAACAGTGTGTAAAGCACAGGCTAGCGCCAGCAGCAGAAGCAGCTGCTTTATTTACTTCACTGTGTCTCTACTTTGGAACTCTCATTCCCAAGATTGGCAAAAGTAGATTATATTGTATATAAGAACACAAGCACTATATTTCTCTTGTTTTAGCATATACTCTACTTTTTTGGGGAGACCTGCTACCCAATTCTGTGTTATCCACTAAAATCCCAGCTCATCAAGCATAGCCTCAGAAAAATGAATACATTTATATTCATGATTGATATGTAGAATTGATTGAATTTCTGTGGTCTTGGTGCATTTTAATGCGTGTACTTTTCACCTTTATCTATTGAATTTTGCATAAATTTTTGCTGATAATTGCCTCTTGGTAATTTGTCAACACACACCACAATTTCATAGCATGAAAAAATATACACTGTCTTTCTATGTTGTATTGTATATTTATATGTTTTACTCTGGAATTCTGATTCTTTCCAGATTTTTTGCTCGCATACACTGTCTTTTGAATCCAGTATTTTAAATATATGAATTAAAGATGTATCTTTTATAAATAATTATTTTGGGAGGTGTGTCCCAATTATAGGATTACTCTTTTTGTGTCTCTGCAATTTGTGTTATCCAAATGTTAAAAGATCCACACGTGGTGCTAATTATTTAATTAGTGATACTGAGAAGAACATGCAACACTAGTAAAATTTGATTATATTACTATTTCTATTGTGTTGATGTTGTGGGCTGGGGAGGGAGGTTTCCAGGCAACCAGAAACCCCCCCAGCGTTTGTCTATGGCCTCCGCCTCCATCACCTGCCACTGCCCACCATCAAGTACAGTAGCAGAGACAGTCCAAAGAGCTGGAAAATTGCCTGCAACTGCTTCACTTTCACTCCAGCATATAGGCCACGGTCTATCCAGCCTCCTACCCTGTCACTTTAGCCTGCTGCCCCATCACTCCAGCTCTCTGCCCCCTGTGTCTCTCCAGCCTCCTGCCCCCAGTCACTCCAGTCTCCTGTCTTCCATCACTCCAGAATCCTACCCCATCACTCCTGAATCCTGTCCCCTGTCACTCCAGCTCCATCTTTCCAGCCTTTTGCCCCATCACAACAGCCTCCTGCCCTCGGTGTCTCTCCTGTCCCCTGTCAATCCAGCCTCTCCTGAACCTATCACTTCAGCCTCTCCTGCCTCATGGCTCTCCAGTCTTTCCAGCCCCATGTCTCTAGCCTCTCCTGCCCCATGTCTCTCCAGCCTCTCATGCCCCATGTCTCTCTAGCTTTTCATATCCCATCACTCCAGCCTCCTGCCCCTGTCATTCCAGCCTCCTTTGTCACCTCATAAGAAAAACCCTCCCTGGCCCCCTCCAACTTACCTTATTTGACAGCCTGCATGCTCCAGCTCTTCCTCAGTGGTGCAGCATGGGGAAAGACAAGAAGGTGACATGCACATGCACAGAAGGCACATGTTGGACATCACGCCTCCATGGTGAGCTACTGGATCCTAGTGCCCAGTGACTGTGGTACTCGGTAGTCAGTGGTGGCTGTGGGATTTTTTTTTTTTAATGAGCCACAGACTGTGCCCTGGCCTGGAGCAGAGGAGCTCCACCATCTCCACACTCGCTACCACCGTGATAAGCACTATAAAAATAAAAGAAGTAAGCAAAATGAATCCTCTAAACTATTGAGACCCTAGGCTTTTTCTGTACATTAGACTGTGAAAAGTGTTTACTTGATTGCTACAGGTTACAACACATGTTCTTTTCAACTAACCCCAAAAGTTTTAGATATACATATCTGTGTGTGCTTGTGTAGTGCTCTGTATTTAACTTTTTGTTTTTACTTTCAATAACATATTTCATTACAAGTGACTAAAGTCATAGGAGCCAGTTCTTTATGTGCTTGAGCACCCCCAATATTTGTGCTGCCTGCAGTCCTGTCTATCCATAGCATTTTTGAGCTATACAGTGGATATAGGGCCTGATTCAGAGCCGCTCGTTGTTTGCAAGCGCTCGCTCTGAATCCAGGTGGGGATTTATTTATTTTTTTTCAGCCTTCAGGCTGCTCACTAAGCTGTGGATGACCACCCACAGCTTTTGCGGGCGGCCTGACAATGGTCGCGATTATCGCGACCATCGGGCTTGCGAGGAGACCCTGTGGTAGAGTCACAGCTCTCGCAAGCCCGAGTGGACTTCCTGCTCTAATAGAACAGGAAGTCCACTACTGACATCACACGTGATGTCAGTAGGGCCGCCCACAAACACCAGGCGTTCCTAAGGGAACGCCTGCTTTTGTGCAGCCACCCCCCCTCCCCGCCTACAAAACGGGGCAAGCTGTCAATAAACATCAACAGCCGCCCCGTCTTGAAGCGAGACCCATTGCAACGGAGCTGCCATCGCAGTATGGGTCTCACGCATGTGCATGCCAGAGGTGGCGCATGCGCAATCGGGGACCATCTGAATCAGGCCCATAATATGAGCAGACCCAATCATTTAAAAAGTTAGCTTCCATGACTAAAGTTACAGTATAAAGGAGTTATGGAGAACTGCTTTATACAAAACACAACATAACAATATTAAAAACTATTGTGCAGTGGCTGTAATTGGTTATGTGAAGAGCGACATAAAACAATTCACGGTCAAGCATTTATGTTAAACATCTGGCTTTTTTGGCACACATGCCACTTTGCCTCTCTTGTGCCTTGTTTAAAGCTTTATGCTGAAGGAGAACATAGACTCATAAAATCTCAGATCTATTTTTCTTAGTTGGGTATAAACAGACTCTTTGTAAATGTCTGATAAGCTTTTCATTATACAATCTGCCTAATTTGTTTAACAAGTCACTTGCATACAATTAAAATAAAACTAAACTTAAATTTTCGATTTGTTGTAGAATAAGATTAACAGTATTTTTGTTATTGTTTTTGGTTGTCAAAATCAATCAGTTTATGTAATAGTTGGTCATTGGATGCTACTATATTTGTGAAAAAGATCCCCCACCCCCAAAGTCACAGGCTTGGGTTAAATGAAGAAATTACAATTTTTATTAAAAAAGTAGTTTTAGGAATCCACAAAAGGGATTTCCCTTCTTTTTAAATTGATTAAATACACTATAAATTAAAAATGGAATTTATTTGTTTAAATTCTCTAATATATATGATTTTTGTTCAGTTAAATGTGATTTGTAAGAATTTCCAATGATTTAAAGCAATATGCTTTTCCTATTTGTTTCAAAGGCACATTAATTATAAAGGTGTTTCTAGTGTGTGCTCAGGGGCGTATCTATAATGGGTGCAGGGTGTGCGGGGGCCCCGCACCGCACACCCTGCACCCAAAATATTACTTACCTCTCCGTAGTCCCACGTCGGTGCGGGCGTCCTGAACTGTAAAACGACTGGAAAATGGCCTACGCAGTACAGGGAAAAAGGCCGCCGCTGCCATTTTCCCGGTGACCTCTGCATACACTATAGACTCTGGGCACACTCTTGTGCCCAGAGTCTATAACTCCAGCGCTGGCCGCGCACAGCTCAGTGCACTGCCGGGCGGAGAGGAGGGGCCCCGTGTTGGAGACAGCACACGGGCCCCCTCCTCTCTAGAAACGCCCCTGTGTGTGCTATAGGAAGAAACCTATTGAAATGGATCATCAAGTGCGTACACTCTTGCCAATGCTGGGAGTGATGGCATGACAGCGGGGGCCAGGCTGCATCAGCAGCATGCCCGTTGGACCTACATAAATAAAAAACACAGAAGTGGTGCTAAAAGTCTATTTCTGCACAGTTGTATTGGAATAAACGTAACCCTATTGAAAATCTAAAGAGAGCCGTGTGGTTGTTTACCATTAAAAAGGAATTCTTCCTATTTATTATTTACATACAGTACTAAAAATGCATACATAATAAACAACAATTCAAAAAAAATGCTAAACCTTTAAAACCCATATGCATGCTGCAATCTCGACACAAAGTAATTGTAAAGTTACTATTTGAATAGAATCGATATTTGGCTACAAAATGTAGCTGGCAGTATCGATACCAGAGATCACACAAAGAGTTCAGTGTGGATTATACCTCATAGAGTCTGATGGTTATATCAGAACATTCGATGTAGATACAACTGTGCAGAAATAGACTTTTCTATAGAAACTTCTGTGTTTTTTATTTGTATAGATTTTCAACCAGGAGACGATCTGTTTTTTTAGAGGCTGTTTATAAGTGCTATAGATCGTTAAATTGTAAATCTGTCGCTATATATTACAACAATTTTGTGTGATTAAAGACTTTATATATTCATTTGTAGAGTGCCCATATCAGTCCTCTTATATCCAACTTTTCTTCTAACCATTGTACATGCAGTTCCGATGGGCGATGTCAGTCACTAACGATGTGCGGGAGCATGCATCATCAGCGATATAGCGGGTACACTCTGCCTGATGAGGAGGATATGTTGTCCGAACCACCAGATTGGATGACATATCGTCTAGTATGTACCCGGCTTTAGTGTGTGGGTTGCTGGTGCTCCCTGGATACCTAGACAACCAATTAGGGGATGTAGTTATGATGTAGTTATGAGAGCGGCGGCATCGCCGAAAGAGAAATCCCAACAAGGGACTTAAGATAGGCATTGAAATACCTACGCCTATCATAATCCTGATGCCAGAACGCTGAAGGACGCCAGCCCGAATGCGTTAAATCCCAGACGCCCTTAGCGGAAGCCGTGGGGGGAAGGGTTAGGTTTAGGGAGCATAGCAGGGTTAGGGTTAGATTTTGGGGGGTAGGTTAGGGTTAGGCACCCCTAGGGGGGAGGGTTAGAGTTAGGCACCACTTGGGGGAGTTAGGGTTAGGTACTAAGGGCAGAGGGTTAGGTTTAGGCACAAAGGGGAGAGGGTTAGGTTTAGGCACTAACAGGGAGGGTTAGGGTACGGGGTGGGGAGGGTTAGGGTTAGGCTGCAAGAAGGGAGGGTTAGGGTTAAGGGGGGAGGGTAAGTATACTTACCCAACCCCGGTCGGGATACCATCGGGATGCCGCTGTCGGTATTCTGACAGGAGGCATCCCGACAGCCGGCATTACATACCCATTAAACCAATTAGACCAACTGCACATTGGCCTCTTTGCACTGTCAATCAGTAGCCAATCAATGGTGATTGGCTACTCAGCCAGTAACCAGGCAACAAATCACTTCCTATTGGCCTTATCTATTGTCTTTCAAAAAGGATTACTTCCAATTGGCTTGCAAATGTGTTATCTAGTCGGTTGAAGGATACCTCTCACTGGGCATCTTGGGAACAAGCCACCTTAAGGCAAAATGCGTATCTACACTTGTGGTGCTTTACTGTGCATGGACTGGACTACAGAAGCCAAGACTGGTATCAATGAATAATTATTGTATGTGGCATCTCTGATTTATACATCATCTACAGCACAGGTTCTCAAACTCGGTCCTCAGGACCCCACACAGTGCATGTTTTCCAGGTCTCCTCACAGAATCACAAATTAAATAATTAGCTCCACCTGTGGATCTTTTAAAATGTGTCAGTAAGTAAAGTACACACCTGTGCTTCTGCTGGATGACCTGGAAAATGTGACCTGTGTGGGGTCCTGAGGACCAAATTTCAGAAACACTGATCTACAGTATCTCCGGGCAGACTCTCATTGTGACTCTTACTCTGACTCATTGTGACTCTGACTCTGTTAGTCCAGCACTGGGATTCCCCTTACCAATACCTTCATTCAGGTACTGTAGTTCTCAGTAGAAGATCCATCTGTATTTATTTTAAATGAAGACTTGGTCTCCTCTGCACAGGGGCATATTAAGAGAGGAGGGGGCCTGTGTTCACTCCCCGGCTGCCGTCAGAGAACTGACAGCAGCAGTAGACTTCGGGCACTAGAGTGTGCCCAGAGTCTACTGTGCATGCACAGGTCACTGGGAATATTGCGCAGCAGACATTTTCCTGATGATTTCCTACTGCGCATATGCAAAGCACTGGGAAAATGGCCATGGCAGCCATTTTCCAGGCATTTTGTGTAGCACTAATCCGTGGGACTTCGAAGAAGTAAGTATAAAAAAAAGTATGTGCGGACCCAGGGGCCCGCGTGCACTGCACAGCTTACCTTCTCTCTGCTATTGCACACAGGTGGCAGCAGAACAGAGGGACCATTTCATACCTTGAATTTTACTATACTGTACAACTTTGCATCAGTTCATTAGGAGACTATTATCTATTCTGAGATAATATTACAACAGCCAATTGACACAATATACAGATGTGCCCAGCTAGTTTGTTGTTCATGGCACGCCATTCAGGGCTCTGAGTCGCGCCATGGAACATTATGTGATGGCTGGACTTGTGGTGTACCATGGTATTCTTCAATGAAGGATACGCTATGGCATGTAATACAGCGCTTAACTGCTGGGTGGAGAATGCTCCACTGTTGTAATTTGTACTGAATACCATACTGTTAAATTCACAGCCAATATTTTTAATATCACATACAGTACATACAGTATGCTCTTAGAATGGGATGCAAATCAGTACACATATTGTATATAACTATATATTAGTGTAATTGCCCGAGTTGTTTTCACGGTATAACTGATACTGTAGATTAATGAGATGCACACACAGCTTTCAATGAGATGGGCTGAATTATTCTCTAATGGTGGGGTACTGTGTACTGTATATACAGTATGTACTAGTACTGTATAATATCTGGAAAGGAAGACACTTTTTTATTATTAAAAACAGCAGCGGGTGAGTGGAGTGCCCAAGGATGAGCCTGCTACTCTGTTCTTCATACAGTATACTGTAGCTGGCTTGTGGGCTAGTGGTTAGGTGATCGCTTTGTTACAATGATTGTCCCGGGTTCGAGTCCTGCAAAAAATTTTGCCACTATCGGCTCTGGACACTATAGTGAAACTACTGTAGAAGTGGGCTGTTTAAAAGTAAGGCATTACAAACTGTGCGTTTAAAAAGTGTAAACTTGCATCAATCTCTGCACTGTGGTGGCTGTCAGCTCTGAGGGGTTAAAATGGGATCTCTGACGCATACCCAGTGGAGCCAAGCCATACGCCATGTAGTGCTATGCCATGGCGTATGGAAGATCATTGCACTGCGCATGCCCAGTTGTCTGTATTACTATGCGGTTGAAGTTTCACACTTGCGCCACTCTGCACTGTCCCAGACTTGGACACTATAGTCATTTCATGACTTCAGAAACTGCTAGTGGGCTCTGTTTGAGAGAGAGGTCTCTGTATTACAAACTGACTGTGTGTTTAAAGCGCAAACTTGCATCAATGTTGATGCTGTCCCAGACTAGTAAACTATCATGACTTCAGTAACTGGTAGTGGGCTCTGTTTGAGAGAGAGCTCTCTGTATTACAAACTGACTGTGCGTTTCAAGCGCAAACTAGCGTCAATGTCTGCACAGTTTGCACTGTGATGGCTGTCAGCCAGCTCCAAGGGGTTACAAATGGGATCTCTGGTGCATCCCAGTGGCAGGGTTACAATGGGATTTCTGGCACATGCCCAGTGGAGGAGCTCCATAGCTGTGTCATAAGGAGGCTCATATAGTAGTAAGGCGCATGCCCAGTGTGTTGGTAGTCACACATAATTGAGCCACTCCATACACCAGTCGAGCTACAGTACAAGGAGTCTCACAGTACACATACTGTAATTTGCAGCCGTCACATCACATACACGACAGATGCAGTTCTTGCTAGGACATGCTTGTGGGCAAGGGGTTAGGTGAACCACCTTGCTTACATGTCCTGTCCGCCTATTCGAGACCTTGATAATTTTTTAAATCTTCACTACAGTAGTTCAGTATTGTAATCCAACCCTTACTAAACTCAATACATTCTACTGTATGTGTAGATGTGCCCAGCTACTGTAGTTTGTTGCTCCATATGCCATGTAGCGCATTGCTAGTCGCTTGCTATGCTGTGGCGTATTGAGTCTCATAGCACTGTGCATGCCCAGTTGTCTGTATTACTATACTGTACTGACTGTGCGGTTGAAGTTGCACACTTATGGTAATGTAAGTACAGTACTGTCGGCACTGTCCCGGACTTAGACATTGTAGTGATTCCATGACTTTAGGAACTACGGTAGTATAGGGTTGAGGCGTGTGGGCTAGGGGGCTAATGCCTAGCCTAACTGCTTCTACCATCTTCTTGTCCCGCGTGTTTGAGACCTTTAAAATATATATATAAAAATGTTTTATTTTTTAAATCTTCACTAATTTATTATTCAGCACAGTATCCACAAATTCTAGCATTTCTATGCCACTGTGTGCTCAAGAAAGGGTTGTATGGTGCTCTAATACAGTACCCACATACAGCACAAAGCTAGTCATGCTACAGTATGGCGTCTAAAGTCTATTTCTACTGCACATGCCCAGTGTGTCGGGAGTCACACACTGTATCCCAGAGTACTGTATAGTGATTTCATGACTTTAGAAATTAGTAGTGTATTAGGCTGTTTAAAAGTGGGATCTCTATATTACAAACTGGGATGTCTGTATTACAGTACATATTGACTGTGTGTTTAAAGCGCAAAATTGCTTCAATGTTGGTGCTGTCCCAGCCTTGGACACTATAGTGATTTCTCATTACCAGTAACTGGTAGTGGGCTCTGTTTGAGAAAGAGGTCTCTGCATTACAAACTGACTGTGCGTTTAAAGCGCAAACGTGCATCAATGTCTGCACAGTTGGGGCTGTGGTGGCTCTGAGGGGTTACAAATGGGATCTCTGGTGCATGCCCAGTGGAGGGGTTGCAATGGGATTTCTGGCGTATGCCCAGTGGGTCGGGAGTCACACACAGTGCATCAGGTCCCTTCCCCCAAAGCAAACAAGAGACTTTCATTACCATAATAAAGGATTCTCTGTTAGCCATTTACTGAAAGCAGTCAGCTCTGCTCTTGTGTCCTGAAAAGGCTATGAATGGTGACCATTGCCAAGCACACCATCCCCCATCTGCTAGGACAACTAGTGTGCCGCTATGAATGTGTCTGTACTGTATATTAAAAACTGACTGTGCAATTGAATTTGCACTCTTGCGCCACTCTCTGCGCTGTCCCAGACTTGGACACAATAGTGATTTCATGACTTCAGAAACTGGTAGTGAGTGGGCTCTGTTTGAGAGAGAGGTCTCTGTATTACAAACTGATTGTGCATTTAAAGCACAAACTTCCATCAAAGATGGCGCTGTACCAGTGGAGCCACTCCGTAGCTGTGGCATAAGGAGGCTCATATAGTAGTAATGCACATGCCCAGTGGGTCGGGAGTCACAAACAGTGCATCAGGTACCTTACCCCAAAGCAAGCAAGAGCCTCTCATTACCATAATAAAGGGCGCTCTGTTAATCCATTTACTATAAGCAGTCAGCTCAAGGTCTGCCCTTACCTGTACATCGCTGCAAACAATACAATGTCTAGTGCATTGTGGTTTCATTTAAAATACAGCTGGGTAGCATACAGTAGAAATGGCTGGTGGTGGGAAGTTAAGGAGAGTCTGCTGTACTGGAGTAAACTTACTTAATAATATTGAACTTCAATTGCTCTATATTTATTCAATGCTGTTTGTGCATTGTTTTGGTGTAAATGACAGAATTCACATACCACAAAGTGATTTCTGTGTAATCCTGTTGTGAAGATTTAAACAAAAATAAAAATAATAAAAAAATGACAAATTGTAGCCTTCCAAGCTTCCTTCGATCCCGGGATGCTCACACTGCTTTGCGTTCTAACCACTACATCACAGACGCCTGCCATAACGAGTGACGCACCTGTGTGTAATGAATGAGCATCGTGTGTCATAATGTACGTGTGTGTTGAAGATGGCGACGAGAGCAAGGAGGTTTTGTCCAGGTGAGCTCTTTCTCTTGGTCAATTGGAGAGACCAACTATTCTCCACAAACCAAGAGAAAGAGCTTGTTTATAGGAGAGCGAGTAGAGCCATATTTAGAAAATATGGGCACCGCCAGATTATCAGGTCACTTCAAAGGTGGTGGTCTGACCTGCTGCACAGGGAAGCGCCTCGGCTCCGTCGCATCAGGAGGCATCTCCGACGCAGTAAGTACAGTATTGCTGTACAATTACATGAATTACAGTATACCAGTGGTTCTCAAACTTGGTCCTCAGGACCCCACACAGGTCACATTTTCCAGGTCACTCAGTAGGTGCACAGGTGTATTTATTACTCACTGACACATTTTAAAAGGTCCACGGGTGGTTATAATTATTTCATGTTTTCCAGGTCTCTGTGAAGAGACCTGGAAAACATGCACTGTGTGGGGTCCTGAGGACCGAGTTTGAGAACCTGTGCAGTATACAGCACAATAACAAATACAATGCACTACTGTGACATACAGTACACTGCACTGTAGGCAGGGCCGGTTCTAGGGGTGTTTGACCAGTGCAGTCGCACAGGAGCGTCACACATAGAGGGTGCACCCCTCCCTAGCATACTCCCTAGCATACCGATTTCAGCGGCACAGTACTGTCCTGCTGTTCCTACCCGCAGGCTGAAGTGGCCCACGGGAGGTCAAATCGGGAGGTTGGGGACCCCACCGCCGCAGCTGTGCGGCGATGCCGAACCTCGGAGTGTAAATAGATGCCGCGCATATGCGCGCGGAATTCATTCACTGACGGGAGAGGGCAGGGGGAAGCCCAGCCAGTGACTCAGTGCTGGGCTTTACCCCCAGCCTGATGTTATTTGGAGGCGTGCCATGCGGGTACACCTCCAAATAATGTCACATAGGGGGCATGGCCTATGGTAATTAGGCCACACCCCCAAATTTTGTTTTGTTGTGAGGGCGCATTATTAAGGGCCGGCACAGGGTGCTCCAACCCCTGGAGCTGGCCCTGCCTGTAGGGTGTTGGATATATTCTGACGATGACTGACAGTTGTTACCACACACTCACATGACCGGCAGAGATTTGATTGACAGGGTCATTACATGGACTAAAGGGTGACACACTATTGGTCGACATGGCTTGTTTATATAGTAAACCTACAGTAACAAAAGGCAAGTTGATCCACCATACTATATTTGGTTGTCAAAAATATTTTTGTAACATTTTATCCATTAATATCTATTGCCATGTTGGCAAATACTGTGTGTGATCATGAGTCACAGTCAACCATTTTTCCTGGTTGGCCTAATGCCTGTCGACCAAATCTATATTGACCTCTACACTGTTTATCTGTGCTGGCCCTGCCCCCTTTAAGTCTGACATTATTACGTCATGGACAGATTCAGGGGTCTATGTACTAAGCAGTGTTAGGAGACAGAGTGAAAAGTGATCAGGTGCCAGCCAATCAGCTCCCAACTGCCATCTCACAGGCTGTGTTTGAAAAATTACAGTTGGGAGCTGATTGGCTGCCACCTTATCACTTTCTTATCACTTTTCACTCTGTCTCCTAACACTGCTTAGTAAATGGACCCCCTAAAAAATTGAAAACGCCAGGGTGTGCCTATAGCATCCAAAGTTTGCAAAGGGCAGCAATTCTGGCAGCAGGGTGCTGATCCTGGCACCCTGCAAGGCAAGAGTACAGCTCGAGGGGTGGCGACAGTGCTGCCCACAGAGCCTCTGTGTGAGGTGGCACCACTTGGTCATACAGTACAGTACCGTCTGTAGTTATGTAGTACTGTATATACTGTACTGTATATTTTTTTTACCATACTGTACCACGTTGGGCCCAATGTTGTGCCCGTGTTGTGCAATATTTATCATCTAGCACTTTATTCTGCTACACAGTTTTGGGATTTTCTGAGCAATATCATACCATCCAGCACTTTATACTGCCATACAGTATTTTGGATTTCATATATTTTTATTTGTATTTTTATTCTTCCATGTTTTAATAAAATGCTTTTAATTAGCATTTTTTTAAGAGAATACATTTCTTCTACATTGGTACTGTTTATATGATTCTTTTGAGCACCAACATGTTATCACTACTGTTTTATTGCTATTTATCTTTACAGGTACAGTATGTACTGTAGCGTTAGGTATTTGGGTATTCTCTAAATAATTCCCATGTGGTGGGCCTCTTTATAATCCTTGATGCCTTCTAGGCCAATTTACCCTGTTCCTGTTTACTGTATATAGGGTAATTTTTCCCATGTACCTCAGAATAACCTGAGTCTCTATTTTTCTTCTTGTATTGTCCCAATCTACATTTCCTGGCCATACTGTACAGTACTGTATGTCCTACTGTATTTGTCCACATGTCTAACACTTACTGTACCTGACTATGACTGTCTTTCCTTACCATACTGTACCTTTGCTGCTGTGGATGCTGTTCCTGTAGGGCCTGTGTACTCACAGTCATTAATTTTTCACTTTGCATTTCCTTTCTCTTGGTTAGATTTTTATAATGGTCAATAGCTGATTCCCTACCGTAATCCCTCTCAAATTTGGAACAGAGGTCTGAACTCTTGTTTTCAAATTCTCCTTAAGGTCATCCATAAGAACTGAAACAGCCACTTCCCTGTGATTCTTTATATCAGATTCAGTAGTGTACAGTACTTGGCCATTTCCAACAAAGCTCTATGGAAATATTCTAAAGCATTTTCATTATCCTTTAGCTTTATGGATAAAATATTATGCCAATCAACAACTACAGGGAAGTACATTTTTAACTTGGTGTTAATCTTAATAATGATCATCTGATTATTCTCATCAGTTAAAGGTTTGTCTTCCTCCTGTTCCTCAACAATGGCCACTAAAGCGGAAACTACCCTCTTTCTGTCCTTGTGGATTTTTTTATTTTCCAGTACTGTACAGTATGTTTCACTGACCTGTCTTAAGGGGCTTACGCACCAGACGATTTGCATGAACGATAACAATATGGTTCAATGATATACTGTATT
Source organism: Taudactylus pleione (assembly GCA_031769625.1). Lineage (NCBI taxonomy): Eukaryota > Metazoa > Chordata > Amphibia > Anura > Myobatrachidae > Taudactylus > Taudactylus pleione. The sequence goes on from JAUIMM010000092.1 coordinate 35,520,299, forward strand.
GTTCATATCGTCTTCTAGTGCGTATGCAGTAAATCACCAAGGATGCTTGCGCATGCTCCCCCGAGGCATAAATGATATCCCCAGTGGGCTGTACATGCAGCCCAATCTAGGGATATTGTTAACCCTCCCACCCCCTTGTCTTTCCTCGCTGCCGGCATCAGCAAGTGTGCATAGAGTACACTTGATGATGCCGGCACCGTGGCGAACAATACCGCCTCATAAACACCTGGTTTAGTGCCCATGGGTCATACTGTACAGTAAGTACTGTCAGGCTGAATTTATTGACGTTTTTCAATTTTTTTAATGCAAAATTACATTATTTTTTGCCCACAGTACCACAATTTGAAGGGTCTCAGGCTTCCCCCCCTGCCCAGGACCCTGCAGCTGGGCCCAGTGGCCTTGCCAGGCCGCGTAAGGGCATGCGCAGTGCTATGATCTTCCATACGCCATGGCGCACTGTATGGCTTGGCTCCACTGGGCATGCGCCAGAAATCCCATTGCAACCCCTCACACCAGGCTCGGCTTTCCCTGATATGGTCACATCTGATGTGACCAGTCATAAATGCCCTGTGGGCGGCTATTTGAAGGGAATCTTCCTGTAGTCACCAGTCTCAGAGGGACCTCCTTGGCCCTCCGCAGCTTTGGATCTTCCCCCACTGTCTGAGACTGGCAACCCCCCACGCCACCCACACGGCAGCTGCTCCTGTATACACCTGGCGTTGCTACTCGCAACTGCCGGGGAAGTTTGATAAATGGAGCCCCAGCCCCCTGTTTACACTCGGCAGCTGCAGAAACAGCTGCCAGGACCTTCAGCGCCTGGACCTCCCCAATCTGTGATTACCCAGCAGCTGCTTCTCTCTGCACCCACCAAGACCTTCAGCGCCTGCCCCCTAACTCCCTGTGTGATTACCTTGCATCTGCTTCTCTCTGCAGCCACCAGGACCTTCAGTGCCTGCCCACCCTCCTCTGTGATCAACCGACGGCTGCTTCTCTATACAGCCTATGGGACCTTCAGCACCCGCCTCCCCTCAGTGATTATCCGGTGGCTGCTTCTCTCTGTACCTGCCAGGACCTTCAGCACCCTCCCCAATGCCTACCTCTGTGATCAACTGGTGGCTGCCAGCAGGATCATCAGTGCTCGCCCCCCTCCTCAGTGATCACACTCCAGCTGCTTTTCTCTGCAGCCACCCGGGACCTTCAGCGCCTTCCCCCTCTCTGTAATTACCTGGTGGCTGCTTCTCTCTGCAGCTGCTGGGACTGTCAGTGACCATTCCCCACTAGAGATAGCCATTGATAATTAACAAACATTGAGGGTTTACTACCATTGGCTTATGGTTTTTGCCATCAATGGCAGAGAGCCAATGGTTTTCCACCATCGATGGCAAAGTGGAACCCAATGGATTGTTTTCTGCTCCTGACATAGAGCTTAGCCATGTCCCCTGGTGGTCTGCTAAGCTCTGCTCCAGTTTCTTTATTGGTCCGTAGTCTACCATACACCTGGCAGCAGTGGCCATCATGAGGTGAAAACCATTGATGGTAAACCATAGATGGTTATTGTACCATTGACGGTCTATGCCTAGTGGCAAGCACTTATGCCACCCCATCAAAGGCAGCACCCAATGTCTGTACCATCAATGGTTTTCTAATGATGGTTCAAAACTATCGGCCATTGATGGTTACAGCGATCAATGGTCATCACTACAGTATACAATAAAAATTGCTATCTATACTGTGTATATAAAATCAGGTTGGATAAGTTTTAAATAGATCTTCTTAACCTAATTCAATCATAAAAAAACAGAAAAGAACCTGGTTTTTGGAATGACCACTTGGTGGTACTTGAAGAGTGGAGTTGAGAACCCCCTTCAGATACCTGGAACAACAATAGGACAGTTCCATGAGTGGCTGCCATCAGATATTGTGGGTTGGGATCTAACAAAATAGGCAGACCACTGTGGTTCTGCTACTCCAGCCCCGCAGTGTCTCCCCAGCTCCAGCCAGCACTCCTTCTGTCTCTCCAGCCCCCTTTATGTTTCTCCCACCAGCACCACTTCTGTTTCTCCAATCAGCACCCCTTCTGTCTCTCCAGCCAGCACCCCTTCTGTCTCCCCAGCCAGTACCCCCCTGTCTCTTCATCCAGCACCCCATCTGTCTCTCAAGCCAGCACCCCTTCTGTCTCCTCAGCCAGCAACACTTCCATCTCTCCAGCCAGCACCACTTCTGTATCTTCAGCTAGCACCCCTAATGTCTCCCAAGCCAGCACCCCATCTGTTTCCCCAGCCAGAACCCCTTTTGTCTCTCTAGCCAGGCCCCTGCAGCCCATAGACACCTTCTCTTGTGTCTTCTGGCTGCTCCTGATTGTGCTGCGGCTGGCTCTTCTGTCAATGTTGTGTCGTGACATCAAGACAGCACATGCAAAAAAATGGTTGTACAGGCAGCAGCCAGCAAGTGGCAGTAATGGATAGGATAGATCCATATATAATCACTGCCTGTGCATTGCAGTGATAAGCAGGGTGCAGGCAGCGGTTATAGAGTGCGCCCATGATAGCTGGCACCTGGAGGCCAATGCTGCCATGGCCTTCGGGAGTTCAGTCACTTTGCAGATCTCCAGGTATCGGCAGTAAGAGCCGGAGGTGGGCACCGCTCTCAGTATGGGCCCAGGACTCCAGTCCTGGCAGTCTACCTCTGATGGCGACCCTGTCCATGACCAAGTTATTTCACTTTGAAATGAATGTTACAGTATTTGTATTTGGAATAACTCATTTTCAATTTAAGAAAGGTATATTTAAAACTTTTTCTTCTTTCGTAATTACATGTTTTATTTCTCCGTCTGCATTTTCCCTTAAGTATTTGTGACACTTATTCGATTTTGATATGTGATTTAAGCAGCCTTGAAACATTAGATTTACTGGCTCCAGAGTGAGCAATACAGTATGATGAAGAGTCATTTTTTGGGGTTTTCTATCTTGCCCTTTTAAAACTATAAAACACCAAACTTGTGTCCCAATTAGCAATATACTGCAGAGTTGCATTGCTTAAGATGCTGGCTGCAAGGTATTCTGGGTTTAAAAAGGGACATGATGATGGCAGTCACATGCATTAGGGCATCACAGCCCTTTACACGCTCTTATCACATAGCACTTGGGGAGAAGGGAGAGGAAATAACATGTGCACATGTGAAGGACTGCTTTAATCTTTGGTTAAGCAACTGATTATATAAGTAACACCGGAGCACTGATTGGAAAATCAGTTTTGCACATGTGTAGAGCTTGTCACTTATACTGGAACATTACTTGAGATTTAATTAATACTCCTTTCACATTGGTATGCCGGGTCGCAACCGGGATTTTGTTCACACGCTCATCCAGGGTGCGACCTGGCTGAGACCCCATTAAGACTGGTGGCCCGACCCTCCATCACGTGGTGAGCCAGCGCTTGTAGATGATCTTATGTCTAAGCGCTGGCTCTTCCTATGCAGTGAACGGGCCCCTGGTCTCATCGACCTAGGTTACCCATTCACACTGCGCCATGAGCCGGGTTGAACACATGTTCAACCCTTCTCGTGTCCAGGGTTGAAATTCCGGCTCTCTCGACCCAGCTTTTTTCAACCTGTCCCTTTCACACTGCCCAGTAACTCAGGTTGGTGCTCGTTCACATGCAACAACCCGGGTTATTGCTTGTAGCGTGAAAGGGGTATTAGATACATCCTTTACGGTAACTAATTTAGGTGCCCCTGAAGGATCACACTTAATGAATGCTGTATAATTACAACACCAATTAACTACAAATGAATGGTGATATATTTTTTATTACAGTGATTTCTTTTTTTTTTAGTTTTGTAAGAGTAAGGTGATTTGGGAATAGTTCTGCATTATGGCTAAAATATATTCTTATGTTTTTGCAAGAGATTCATTTCTTCCAGTAAAAAGATGACCACCTTCAAATATCCTCTAGGATAAAGATGTTTTCAACAGCCTAGACATTTTAGATGAAACTGTCACAAGAGTATTGAGATTTTGCAAATGGAAGGCAGGAAATAAGCAGCAAAATGTATTGTCCTTCTTTTCCCGATTGATTGTTGAACAACTTGATTTATGAGATTAAAAGATGTCTAATCTCATGCAGGAACAACAAAAAACTGCTGCTATATTTCTTTAACGGTCTACAATTCCAATATATCGTTGTCAACTTCTATATATCAATCATGGGAGCACAGACATCTCTCCTTCATTAGATCGCCAGTACACTTGTGAATTATGTTATTGGTTGACACCTTTATACTAGTGAAATTAGATGACTTCAAGGTTTCTCTTTAAATATGTACCTCATAACAGAAGAGAAGTATTCAGATTTTGTATTTGTATGTGTGGCTGTAACAATTGAGGTTATTAACTAAACCAGAGGTTCCCAAACTCGGTCCTCAAGACACCCTAATGCTCCGCGTTTTAAAGATATCTATGGTTGAGCACAGATAAACAAACAATAGTAGTATAGTTGAACGTCTATGTTGTTAAAAGACAGTCCTCCCCATTCAATTTGATCCACAGGAATGAGAAACAAATTTTTCAATGAGCCAGTGTCCAATTCAACTAAAAAAAAAAACCAGAATGTTCATTCTAAATATTTAAATAGCAATCAGATCCATCACCCATATAATGCTATTTACAAAATATAGCAACACATACCATTTTATGTAAGATGATTTAAGATTATTTTTTAAGTTAATGAATGTAATATCCCATTAATGAGTATTAGCAACAAAATGCATATGTATAATTACCCATAGCAGTCCATTAGACATTTGTTTAATTGTTGGTTAGCTAGGATTGGCACTCGATACATCTTAGAGCTGATGAAATTCTTTTGCATAGTAAAATGGCCAAGTACCCTTCCGTGCAGCAAGGTGTGTCCAAATTGTTCCTCATCACCACTTTTTCACATTTCAATAATCTTGCTTTGCAAAAAGTAATCATATGTGTACAAACTTCCTTATGAGCCTTGGAGTTCTAATACCAGCAAAATGATCTGATGTACTAATATTACTGTAACAAAGGCATAATAAAGAAAACTATGTCTGCAACAATATTTTACTAATTGAATGCATCAAATTATGTAAATGTAACCAAATTTGAATTCGCAATTAGACAAACCTTTGTACTAGTACCTGCTGAAACATCTTGTAAGTCTTAGATCCTGCAACACTGTCTGGTGTATAATAGGGACGTGCAGGCTCGGATAGGTTCGAGTTTGCACGCCGAGTTCGGATTTTTCCCTCCAAAAAACGGAACTCAGAAAGAGGCAAAACGTCATCATGCATGGACAAACATCATCATTCCTGGACTTTTGTCGAGGAATGATGATGTTTGTCCATGCATGATGAGGTTTTGCCTCTTTCTGAGTTCCGTTTTTTGGAGGGAAAAATCCGAACTCGGCGTGCAAACTCGAACCTATCCGAGCCTGCACATCCCTAGTGTATAATATTTGGCGTATTAATATATATCCTGTATACTATTTTCTTTTTGACTAAGATACAACCATACTGTATATGCTGTTTGAATTATTTCATTACTGGTTCATTACTGTCTGCATATACTTGCAAAGTTGTCTAAATTTGTTGACTATTGTTTGAATTGTTCCCCCTGCATCTCGTCTGGGAAAAAAATCTCATAGTTAACATAACGTGATTAATGAGATTTTTTGTGCATACTCATTGTGTTTGAATGTCCTTTTATGAGATATATAACATTTTAGATTTTAGATGCATCCTTCTTATAAAGTTTTATTTCTATTCATTTACTATATAGAGTATACAATAGCCCAGAGGTTCCCAAACGCGGTCCTCAAGGCTCCCCAACAGTTCAGGTTTTAGACATATCCATGGTCGAGCACAGGTGGTTAAATCAAATTGATTGAGGTACTACTTAAGTCACCTGGGGTCAACCATGAATATCTCTAAAATAATGTTATATTTATCTCTAAAGCCTGAACTGTTAGGGAGCCTTGAGGACTGCGTTTGGGAACCTCTGCCATAGCCAAACATTTTTCTACTTTACTTTACAAAACTAGCATCAACAGTATGTCTACTCAGTATATGCAAGGAGAAAAGTGTTTGTCCCACTCAACTTTGCCCTTTAGCTGGTGAAAGTGCTGTCACTCTGAAAATGATGCCATATCGTCCTTTACACCCAAGAACTTTGGTGGTTTGATTTGCTGCTACACTTTGCCCATTTTAACATTTGTAAATGCTAGGGCAATGCAAGTGGAGATAAGAGTTGTGGATAAGATAAGAGTTGATTAATAAATCAACACCCTGCAACCGCTATGTAAGGTCTTCACCTATACCTGCCTTTTCTGTTCAGAACTGTCTGCTCACAGGTATTCACAGATGGTCCTCACATTAAAACACACAGGCCCTCCTCAGTGACAGCATCGAGCTCCAGGCATACTCCTTTTGTCTGCTAGTTCGGCTACCAGCATCCACCAGTATGCACAACATGACATGGTGATATCACCTCATGCCTTACATCCATCTCTTTGAGCAGGGTTGCGGAAGGCAAACTGCTTGGCCTGGCCTCCAGACAGCTCAGCATCTGACTGCTGACCCAAGGCAGATCCAGACTTTAAAATACGAGGGGCATTTTTGTTAGAGGAGCTCTGTGCTGCCACTATTCCTGGCCCTAGAGGCGACAGGCACTAGGTCTTGGCGTTGCTCTCTTCATAGGTCTGACCTCTTAATGTGCTACTGCACATGCCTGGCTCTACCGTTCGTCTTTCTCCAGTGGTATCCTGCATGTTAGGAAATGTCCTGAGACCCCCCAGTGATAAAGAGCCATACAAGGCCCCCACAGGTTCCTCCAAACACTGTGCCATCATAGAGAATACCACTGCCTACTTTAGTAAAAGGGTGAATGTGTCCTTACCACCTGAGCATACCCAAATGTTCTAGGCTGCATCTAGCATCCAGTTAACCTGAACCTATTTAGTCCTATGTCCTACAGTCACCTGTATCTCTACCAGGTTAATAAATCTTACCTCCATATATACACTTACTACACACTTACTGCACTCACCACATTTACCCAAAGTCTGCCTATAATAGGTTATGCACCCAGCACACTAACAGGCCTAACTCCAGCATGTACAACCCAGACCAATGCTCCCAGACACCGCAGTGTGAACATTGGTGTTACCAAGAATACAGAGTGAGTACATAAAATCCCTTATTCCCCTGTATGAAAATGTACAGTACAGGGACCAACATGAGCTTTGCCAAATAATCAGGTTCAGAGAATTATGCCACATGGAAATTTGCCATAGAGATGCAATTAAGCCAGAAGAAGCTGTGGAAAGTTACTAGCAATCCTGGTGACAATCCAAGCCCAGATAATGTGGATAGAATCACGGGGACAATAGGCTTAGCTGTAGAACAGCACATATACTACATTGTTTATGGGAAGAAAACCACATATGATAAGTGGATGGCTTTACAGATGTCCAATGAGACTAATTAACTTGTAGAGTGCATACCTGTGGAGACTAATGATGAGAATTATTTTTTTCTGTCAAAAAGCACAAAGCCTAAAAAGCCAGAGTACAGATGTGTGAAATGTCAAAAGTTGGGACATAAAGGGCCAAATGTAATAGGCTGAGAGTTTAGAAAATGTGAGAGTTTAGCAGTAAACTTTCACATTGGTCAAGTTTTATCTTCAAAATGGGAAAACACCTGGATGCGAGTTTAAATCATGAGAGTTTTTTTTAAAAACATGTGAGCTTACATTTAAAAAGTGTGAGCGTTTACTGCTAACTCTCAAATTTTCTAAACTCTCACCCTATTACATTTGGCCCAAAGCCTCATATTGCAGATCAAGTGTATCAAGTGGCATCTCATCACCTAAACATGACAGCAGGAATGAGTCAGAATTAAAGCAGCAGATACACACCACAAGGACTCATGAACTCAGAAGCCACAAAGCATTTTAGCTGCAACGAGAGTTGGTTCAAGTAATTAAACCAGTGAACAATAGGGGAATTGAGACCGAGTCCTAAAAGCCACGAAAGTCGGGACAATTACTGTACAATTAAGAAATAAAGGCAAAATAATTATTACAGACATAGAAGATGTACTATTTGTGACTGATCCAGTTACAAATCAAATTGTACTGGAGAAGAAGGGGAACAGATTCCAATTCGCAAAGGTTCAGTGTGTTGTGTACAAAAAAGAGGTGCTGTAATTGTGGCAGTAACCCGGTGTCAACAATTATACATCCTGGACGTTGAAGATTGTTGTGCAATGGCAGCTTCTGACTCCAACCAGTCAAAGGAGCTATGGCACAGAAGACTAGATCACCTAGGGTACGATAATGTACAGAAGCTTCTAAATGGCACGGTGACTGGGATATCATTAAGCAATCCGGGAAAGCCAGCATGTGAAGTGCATGCAAACATGTTACACCTTTCCCAAGACTACATCCAGAGCACAAATGCCCTTTGAATTAATGCATACATATGTGTGTGCAGGGCCGGATTAAGGCTTGTGGGGGCCCCGGGGCAACTAAGTTGTGGGGGCCCCATTGATAAAATTGCTACGGCCCCACACAACGACTACTATACCCCTTGTCTCCGGACTCTCCACTGACCGGCAAAGATCGCAGTATACTACTTCATGTCCACAACACTGCTGGGAACTGACTCCCAGCAGCATTACGTACATGATCTAGTACACTGATAGGAGCAAATGTAGGATTTTGAGTGGGGGGCTTAGAGAGAGGGAGGAAGGCAGGCAGAGGGAGGGGAGGGAGTGAGATATAGGTATACTAAGCTGTCTTCGGGTACATACCGCAGTTGATTACCGCGATATGTACCTAGAATATTGCAAATGACAGTTCTTCCGATAAGAGCTGTCTTTTTGCGATGGCTCCAGACAGAGAAACTTCTGGGTTTAACACCCAGAAGTCCTTCCGGCATCCTTCTGCGCATGCACAGAAGGCTGCAGGGAGTGATGGAAGGGATCCCATCGGATTCCTCCCAAGGGGGAGCGTCCTGAGAAGAAGCCCATAAGCTTCTATGGGGTAACGCCACCTGAATATGCGTTACAAATTATGACGAAGCATTCCAGTGAGATAGATATGAGATAGATAGATAGAGATAGATATGAGATAGATAGATAGATAGATAGATAGATAGATAGATAGATAGATAGATAGATAGATAGATAGATATGAGATAGATAGATAGATAGATAGATAGAGATAGATAGAGATAGATAGATAGATAGATATGAGATAGATAGATAGATAGATAGATAGATAGATAGATAGATATGAGAGATATGAGATATATAGATATGAGATAGATATGAGAGGGATATGAGATATATATATATATATATATATATATATATATATATATATATATATATATAGATAGATAGATAGATAGATATGAGATAGATAGATAGATAGATAGATAGATAGATAGATATGAGAGATATGAGATATATAGATATGAGAGATATGAGATAGATAGATAGATAGATAGATAGATAGATAGATAGATAGATAGATAGATATGAGAGATATGAGATAGATAGATATGAGATAGATAGATATGAGAGATAGATATGAGATAGATAGATATGATATAGATAGATAGATAGATAGATAGATAGATAGAGAGATAGATAGATAGATAGATAGATAGATAGATAGATAGATAGGACAGATGAGATTGATAGACAGACAGATAGATATGAGATAGTGAAATACATGAGATAAATATGAGATAGATAGATATGAGAATGTTTGTGGCAGTGTGGGGGCCCCAATGTGTGGGGGCCCCTGGACGACCACCCCGTCCGCCCCGCCTATAATCCGGCCCTGTGTGTGTGAACCAATGGAGGAAGAATTTATGAGTGGGAAAAAAATACTTCATGACACTCATCAATGATGCTATTTGGAGGTCACGTGTTTATTTTCTGAGAAACAAAAGTGAAGTTACAGAAAGTTTAAAGAAAACAAAAGTCTTGTAGAGAATAAGACCAGCCTAAAAATAAAAAGGTTGAGATCTGACAATGGTAGAAAATATGAAAACAAAGAATTATCCACCTATCTAAAAAGAATCAGCATACAGCCCCAACTAACTATTTAATTATATATGTACTGCTGTGCTACTGAAACAAAAATATCTATATGATTAAGAAGCTCACTGTGTAAATGGAGACAATGTATAAAAGGAAAAAAGGAGCACTTGTAAAATGGTTTAAAATGTAACTTATGTGTAGCGCGATTCCTGTAAAGAAAAAGGTAATTAATATGTTTAGAAGCTCTTTTAAGCACAGTTAAAATCTTTAAGGTGCGTTGCTTGTGGGTTGCAAGATTGCCAGTAGCAAACCCAGTCAACACTTTGCTACTGGCAAATTTGGAACCCACAAGCAACGCACCTTAAAGATTTTAACTGTGCTTAAAAGAGCTTTCCCAAAGAAAAAAGAAGCAATTTTGCTAGGTTACTGCCAAGTGAGCAAAGGCTACAGATTATGGTACATCAGTAAAAAAGGTTTTAAAAAGTCCAGACGTAGTGTTTCACAAGGCAACTTCAGCTGAAGACAGACAAAATAAGGAAAAGTGAAAAGTTAGCAAGCTTTGCCTGCTGTGAACCTCAAACACTCCAAGATGAAGTCTTTTTGCACAAATCCTGTGAGATAATATGCAAATGTCACAGCCGCCAGGATATGTATTGTGAAGCCCACCTGCAGCTTTGCAAATCCAAGCGGCTGTGTAAAAAGTCGCAGTATCTGCATACATAAACGCAGAATCTGTTGCAGATCAGACAATAATTGGCCTTCTGAGTAACCCTATGGGTACCTAGAAATTAAAAATGTGATGGTAGATAAGAACCACTTCGCCCATCTAGTCTGCCCCTGGCAGTTTGGGGTCCTGGCACTGGACAGAGATGGTGCAGGGTGCTCTCTCCTAACATATAAGTCATACCATTTCCCACTGTCATGATCAGGGCTGACAGGCTGCCGAGATCGCGGTCCTTACTGTTCAGGGCGCTCTGGCGCGCCATCTCCAGCGGGGGTGCAGGGTCCTGGAGAGCAGTGCTGTGTACTGTGAGCCTCTGCAGACTAAGGGCTTCCATCTGGAGGCAGGTGAGAGGGGACACACGGTGACCACTGGACGTGACCATCTTGGATTTAGGTCACATGTTGATTTGGGCCAATCAGGTAACAGCCTGGGCTAGGGAGGCTAGCAGCCAATCCTGCACTACCTGAGGGTACTAAAGGGCTGTCAAGAGGCTCCTTAGTTGCCAGTGCAATGTCTATCACAGCATATGCTGTGAGCTAGTTCTCTGTGCTCCCTTGCTTCTTAAAGTGCCATCGCTCCAGTGTGTTCCTGCAGTTTCACCTCTCAGCCTTGGTGCGGTTCTGCTCCTGTTACTACCTGTCTCCTGACACCGTCTACCCGCTATTTGCCCAGCCTACCCTGGTTCTCTGAGTACCGCCAGCGTCTCCCAGCTATGTCTCACCCCTTAGTGTGTACCATTCCTTAATGAGTCATACCCCACTAAGACGGCTGCTTTCAAGTACCAGCAAACGAACCCTCACTCGCCATCCGATTCCACTCCGGGTCCAGGCGCACGCCTAGCCATGACAGTTTGCACTGGCTAAATGGATTCGGCTAGTGGACAGGATTTGAGGGCCGACCTGCTCCAGGGTATCGCCAGTCACCTAGAGGGACTAGAGGCCTCACAGCAACAAATGGCTCAGTTCCTGCAGGAAATGTCTCTCTGTCAGGACACGTTACAAGCCTCTCTGGTTACCATTAATATGCCTGCTGCCACAAACCAACCAGCAGCTCCAGTCATTCCTGTTCCTTCTGCACCATCCCATCTGCACCTTCCGACTCCCAGTAAATTTGATGAGAACCCCAAATTGTGCCGAGGGTTTCCTAACCAGTGTGACGTCCACTTCACATTACAACCTACGAACTTTCCATCTCCTAAGTCCAAAGTGGCATATATTGTGTCTCTGCTGTCTGGTTCTGCCCTAGATTGGGTTTTGCCCCTCTGGGAGAGGTCTGACCCCTTATTAGAAAACTACTCCGAATTTCTCACGTCCTTCCAAAAGATTTTCGACGAACCCAGGAGAACAACCTCAGCTGCAGCGGAGATCCTGCGTCTTCGCCAGGGGAATCGACCGGTCAGCCAATACATCATCCAATTTCAAACGCTGGCCTCGGAGCTAAAGTGGAATGAGGAGGCCCTGAATTCCACCTTCTGGAGTGTGTTGTCAGATCATTTAAAGGATGACCTCACCACTCGAGACCTTCTGGCTACCCTCAACGATGTCAGCTCGCTCTGTAATAAAGTGTACCTGCGGTACCGAGAATGGCAGAGTGAGAAAAGTAGGGGAGATCACTTTAGATTCTGACTGACTACTACTCTGACCACCCCTCCGTCTGAAGCTGTGGGAGTTGAACCCATACAGATTAATCGGGCTTGTCTCACAGTAGAAGAGCGGCAAAGGCGCCGCCGGAAGAACCTGTTAATGTACTGTGGGGAAACCGGTTATCTGGTCGCTGCCTGTCCACGTTGTTCAGGAAACTCCCGATCCTAACCTGTGCCGGAGACACTAGGTTGGGAGTGATGTCCTCGTCTCCGTCAAAAACTGAATCTACCTTGACCATTACTTTAGAGGTTTTCCATGGTTTTAAAGCTGTTCTTTCTCTCCTTGATTCAGGGGCTGCCAAAAATTTCATCACCGCTGAACTTTTCCGGAGATTTTGGAACCCCGCCTCCTCTCTTGACCATACAGTCACCCTATCTGCAGTGGATGGCACCCAGATTATCAACGGAGTTGTCTCTCTATGTACCCTACCTGTGCCAGTCCATGTCGGGGCTCTTCACACAGAAACTATCTAATTTTTGGTGATTCCCAAAGCCTCCCATGAGGTTATCCTTGGATATCCCTGGTTACGCAAGCATTCTCCCAATATTGACTGGGGCACCATGCAAATCTTGTCCTGGGGAGAAACTTGTTGAGTGTCCTACCTTCCTCAAATCAAGCCCATCAAAGAAATTCACATTGCATCCACTACTCCAATCCCCTGCCAGTACCGCTCCTTCTCTGATGTCTTCTGCAAAACTGTGGCTGATATTCTGCCACCTCATCGGGAGTGGGATTGTCCCATTCAGTTGATCCCTGGCAAAACTCCTCCACGTGGTTGTACTTACCCATGCTCCCTGCCCGAGACCAAGGCCATGCCAGCGTACATCCAGGAGAACCTGCAAAAGGGTTCACTCGACCATCCTCCTCACTGGCAGGGGCGGGATTCTTTTTTGTGTCAAAGAAGGATGGAGGTCTGCACCCTTGCATTGATTATAGGGGCTTAAACGACATAACTGTCAAAAACCACTACCCAATACCCCTCATTACCGAACTTTTTGATCGAGTAAAAGGCGCTACTATTTTTACCAAGCTGGATCTAAGAGGGGCCTATAACCTCATTAGGATACGAGCCGGAGATGAGTGGAAAACAGCATTCAATACCCGGGATGGTCATTTTGAATATCTTGTAAAGCCCTTTGCCTTTGTAATGCTCCTGCTATTTTTCAGAACTTCGTGAATGAGATCTTCCGGGACTTACTATATGTTTCTGCAGTGGTTTACCTAGATGATATTCTGATATTCTCCTCCAATATTGACAAACATTGGTCCCAAGTCAAGGATGTACTAACCCGTCTACGAGTGTACCACCTGTACTGCAAAGCTGAGAAATGTGTGTTCGAAGTTTCCTCGGTTCCCTTTCCAGGTTACATCATCTCAGGTTCCGGCCTTAAAATGGATCCCCAGAAGGTACAGGCAATCTTGGACTGGTCTTGTCCAAATTCATTGAAGGCGATACAAAGATTTTTAGGCTTCGCTAACTATTATCAAAGATTCATCAAAGGATTCTCCATCCTCATGGCACCCATTTCCGCTCTGACTCGCAAGGGGACAAACCCATCTCAGTGGCCTCCCGAGGCCGAAACCGCTTTTCAACTTTTAAAACAAGCCTTCATTTCTGCTCCTGTACTGAGAAAACCTAACATTAATTAAACATTCTTTCTAGAAGTGGATGCATCTTCTGAAGCAGTAGGGGCGGTACTATCCCAGAAACTGGAGGATAACAAGCTTCATCCCAGCGGGTTCTTCTCAAAGAAATTTTCCCTAGCAGAAAGAAATTACCCCATTGGAGAACAGGAATTGTTGGCTGTGAAATTAGCCTTTGAAGAGTGGCGTTATCTTCTCGAAGGAGCTACGTTCCCCATCACCGTTTATACGGATCATCGGAACCTCCTATATCTAAAGAATTTCCAGTGCCTCAGTTCTCGTCTGGCTCGGTGGGCAATATTCTTTTCTCATTTCAACTTTACTTTGACTTTTCCCCCGGCTCACTGAATCAAAAAGCAGATGCTCTCTCTCGTTCATTCTCCTCTGATGCTTCTTCCGAAGGTCATAAGGAGACTCCAGTTCTAGAGTCCAGAGTATTTGCTGTCATTTGCATTCAACCCCCTCCTGGGAAGACTTTTGTGACCTCAGCTATGCGCAAACAGCTTTTGAAGTGGGCTCATGCTTCTCGGTATTCCGGACACGCAAGACTTTGGAATTTTTGCAACGTTCATATTGGTGGCCCGCTAGGAAATCTGAAATAGAAGCTTTTATTTCTTCCTGTCCACAGTGCGCTCAGCATAAAACATCCAGACAAGCTCCTGCTGGCACACTGCTACCCCTGTCAATACCAACCCGTCCTTGGACACACCTATCCATGGACTTTGTAATGGACCTACCCATTTCCAATGGGTTTACCACCATCTGGGTTGTGGTGGATCATTTCTTCAAAATGGTTCATTATGTCCCCCTCAAGAAATTGCCATCTGCTCCTGAGTTGGCCCAGTTGTACGTCAACAATATCTTCCATCTCCATGGACTCCCAACCGAAATTGTCTCCGATAGAGGGGTGCAGTTTGTAGCAAGATTTTGGAGAGCTCTGTGTTCCGTCTTCCAAATGAAACTAAAATTTTCAACAGCTTACCACCCTCAGTCCAATGGATCTACAGATAGGGTTAACCAGGACCTCGAGGCCTTTCTACGAATCCATATGTCTTCATCATAAGACAACTGGGTGGACACCCTGCCCTGGGCAGAATTTGCCCATAACAGCTCTTATCATTCATCTACAGGGCAAACCCCATTTTTTTTAGTTTTTGGTCTGCATCCCAGAGTACCAGAGTTTCAAGAATTGCCAGTCTTCGATGTACCAGCAGTAAACTCTACACTACAGAAATTCTCTCAGATTTGGACTTAGGTTCATTCTGCCTTACGAAAAGCCTCTGTTCGATATAAATTAGCAGCTGACAAGAAAAGAAGAGTGGTGCCCAACCTAAAAACGGGTGATTTAGTGTGGTTGTCTACTCGTAATCTTCGCCTTAAAGTCCCATCCATGAAGTTTGCCCCCCGCTTCATCGGTCCTTTTCCCAGCATTCAAGTAATCAATCCTGTGGCCTACAAACTGAAACTCCCATCCTATCTCAAAGTACCAAACTCCTTCCATATCTCCCTGCTAAAACCTCTCATCCTGAATTGCTTTCACAAAGTCCTGTCACGCTCTCCGAAAGTCCTTACTGAGAGGGGTGTAGAGTTTGAGGTCAAACAAATCCTTGACTCTCGTTTTCGTTATAGTCAACTTCAGTATTTGCTGGATTGGAAAGGTTATGGTCCTGAAGAGCGCTGTTGGGTGAAAGCTGAGGATGTCCATTCTCCTCACCTGGTGCTTAAGTTTCATTCTGAAAATCCTGGAAAACCCAAAAAGTGTCCAGATGCCACCCCTAAAAGAGGAGGTACTGTCACGATCAGGGCTGACAGGCTGCCGAGATTGTGGTCCTTACCGCTCCGGGCACTCTGGCGCGGCATCTCTGGCGGTGGTGCAAGGTCCTGGAGAGCAGCGCTGGGTACTTTGAGCCTCCGCAGACTAAGGGCTTCCATCTGGAGGCAGGTGAGAGGGGATGAGACTGACAGCGCTTCCACATGGTGACCACTGGGTGCGGCCATCTTGGATTTGGGTCACATGTTGATTTGGGCCAATCAGGTAACAGCCTGGGCTAGGGAGGCTAGCAGCCAATCCTGCACTACCTGAGGGTACTAAAGGGCTGTCAAGAGGCTCCTTAGTTGCCAGTGCAATGTCTATCACAGCATATGCTGTGAGCTAGTTCTCTGTGCTCCCTTGATCCTTAAAGTGCCATCGCTCCAGTGTGTTCCTGCAGTTTCACCTCTCAGCCTTGGTGCAGTTCTGCTCCTGTTACTACCTGTCTCCTGACACCATCTACCCACTATTTGCCCAGCCTACCCCGGTTCTCTGAGTACCACCAGCATCTCCCAGCTTTGTCTCACCCCTTCGTGTGTACCATTCCTTCATGAGTCATACCCCCTAAGAGTGGCTGCTTTCAAGTACCAGCAAATGAACCCTCACTCGCTATCCGACTCCACTCCGGGTCCAGGCGCACGCCAAGCCGTGACACCCACTTTAAGTTCGGCTGGTGATATACTATAAATCATACCATATATCGCATATGGCATAATAATGGATATCCTCTCCCACTCTGTTGTTGATAAAAATCAGACCCCCAGATAGCTAGTGGGATTATAAGACATAACCCCCCAATCCACCCTAATCTTTGTGGTGATAAATATCAAAACCCAGATATCTGGTGGCATTATAATGCAGTACCCTGACCACCCTAATATCTTTTAATAATAAAAATCAGAATCTAGATCATTTATGTCTCTATAATGCAGACTCTTTTCCATCAGTACCTCTGATGATGAAAAAAACAGACCTCACATCTCTGGTGTCTTTTTAACGCATCCTTCCAAAGACTCACATTAGCTAACATCAGACAGAAGTCCTCATTATTCATAATGGCTTCTGCTGTCTCAGCCAAATGCAGGAGATTGTGAGATACTTTATATCCTGCATTTAGGTTTGTTAAATTGCAGTGGTACTTAAACCATATGGAAACTGTCAATTCCATATGGTTTTATCTTTACTAGATAGTATACACCCCTTAGTTCCTAGTGAACAGAAATGTCCTTTGCCGGCTACCACATCACTTGCCTCTAGAACATATGATGCTATGATGACATGAAGAGGGGCAGGAGCAGCCAGATAGCTGGGCACGTGCACTGGTCACGTCACTGAGTGCCTCTCCAGGATGCAGGATGCCATTCCAGGAGCCTCACAAGCCAGAGAAAAGTGCTGCAACCACTTTGGACTTTTGCCCCGGGCAGTGGCATTGGACACATACCCCTCTCCTCAGCCCTATCCAAACAGTCAAACCAATCTTGCTAAAACTAATCGAACATTTGAAAACAGCTTATGCTGCATTTATTGTTTTAAATGTATTTTTAGGGGTTTGTGCATAATTCTAAATGACACAGGGCCTGATTCAGACCCAGACGCTATCCGCAGTGCACTCGCTATTGCCGATGGTTGCTAATCTGCGCATGCATATGCATCGTGCACAAACTACACAGTGCGTTCACAGATCCCTCGCTCGCACAGCAAAGCCAGCCCAGCAGAGTGAGTGTCAGGAGAGGCTGTTTGCGGGTGGTAACAGGGGCAGTCCAGTAAAAACGAGGGAGTGGAGGTGCGAACGCAGGTGTGCCTGAGTGTTTCAACGCCGTTTTAGAGGTGTGCATAATTAACAGGCAGCGTCATAGTACACGTCACCAGCCATTTTTTTTACTCTGTTTTCCTCGCAATGCTTGTGGTAGAAAAAAGCTACCACAAGCACTGCGTTCACATCCGATAGTGGTCGATGTACCAATGCTTTCACAAACTTCCAGGAGATGACGTGGGGAAGTGGGCGTCTCTGCATTTGCTAAGGGGAGTCTGCATACACAAAGCGAACGCTTGGACAGGTAAGATGGGCGTGCTTATGCCTTGGTGAGCGATTGCTCCCCGCCACGTCACTTTCAAATATTTGCATACGCATTGAGCGAGCATACGCTCATAGCGACCGGGTCTGAATCAGGCCCACAGGAGCATTATTATCTTTCAATTTAAACATAGTAATGGGGCACATCCACTAGTAGACATAGAAACGACTGCACGATTACGACACTGAAATCGTGCAGTCGTTTCACAGTCTGGTGATGTGCCTACACTGAACGTTCAGTCATTCGGTGTAGGTACATCAGTCATCCCATAGTGCGCATTGCTGGTCATTTCCGACATTACATCCCCGATGTGTGTCCGATGTGTGCCCGATTACTGAGCGATTGCATGATTACGATGTCGTAATCGTGCAATCGCTCAGTAATGTCGCGTAGTGGATACGTGGCACAACTGTAATTTACAAATGTGCCATAATGTACCTTTGCTGCTCATTTACTACTTTGTGTCGTTATGCTCCTTTTTTTACAGTCGCTGTCACATCATTTTACAGCATATGATGGGTGCAATATTTTGCATCTTTTGATGGGCACACCTGGCAGTTTTGGACTCTCCTTTCTAAATCTGGTTTGACCTTACTGATTCACCTTGGATTGTAGCCATGTGCAAAAATAACATCTTCAGCTGCAGGATTAGATATTTAAATGATACTCAAGAGGCAGAGAGGACACATTTACAAAGGCATTGCCTGGATAGCAGGGGGATGCAGCAACTCCCCCAAATGGCTAAAGGGCTGCAATTTTACAAGTATGGATTCTGTCTAACATTGTATAAATGAGGCTGGAGCACCCAGTATTTTAATAAGCAAAATCAAAATATTTAATCTACAGAAGTGGTGGTCCTAAAGTGTTACAGTTTGTCAGGATAATTTTACTGTTGTTACCATGTGCATTGCAAACTACACACAATACTGTAATAGGAGGAACAAACTCATTTTAGAGTAGTTTTTAAAAAAGAGAGAGAAAGCTTACCCCCACCCCCACGTGCACGAAAAGGAGAATATAAATAGACACAGAGCACATTTTTCATACCAGCCAAGCTGTCGCTCCGGGTCTCGCACCTAAGGGGGCGTGCTGTCGATGTTGATTGACAGCACGCCCCCTGTGGTGGGCGTGCCGGGGGCGTGCCTGCCAGACGGAGGCGTTCCCATGGGAACGCCTACCGTCTGGAGCCGGCCCCACTGACATCACTAGTGATGTCAGTGTGAGTGATTTGGGCTCTGATAGAGCCAAAATCACTCCTGGGCTTGCGGCAGCGAGACCCTACCGCAGGGTCTCCGTCGCAAGCCCGATGGTCGCGATGGTCAAGACCATCGCGTCCATCATCATGGACGCTCGCATATGCTGTGGGTGGTCACCCACAGCTATGCGAGCGTCCAAGAGGACGCTCCATTTTCAGGGAGGAGGGCCCTGATTCAGAGCGAGCGCTCTGGTCAGAGCGTTCAGCTCTGAATCAGGCCCTATATCCTTAGTAGCTTGCCTAGCATAAAATAATTAAACAAAAGTAGCCTGTATTGAAGTAAATTAAAATTATTTTTTTTTATAAATTACTATATAAACATAATTACAAGGTACTAATAAATATATGAGGAACTCTCCCAATTGTAGTAGAGTATGTATTACAGAATAAATTGGGCTATTTATCCGTGTGCAGCAATAAGGAAGGTCTTCTATGACCACTTGTCTTGTTTTGCTTTATTATTTATAAACTTCCAGTCCATCAACTAAAACTGGCCATACACCAGACCACCTTTCCTCCAACCATATAACTAGTTGGTTGGTAGGAATGAAAATCCGGTAATGCATGGGAGCAAATGACAATCAGCCATTTGCTCCTAAACACTGAAAAATAGATGAAAGCTGTTGTTCAGACTAGTTTTTTAAATCAAACAGATTTAACCAACTTGCGTGAGTGACCTTTTTTGTGTTATCTGGTGTTTGGGAGCAAATTGCTGATTGTCATTCACTCCCATACATTACCAGATTATTATTCCAACCAGCCAACTAGTTGGATGACTGGAGGAAAGGTGGTCTGGTGTATGGCCAGCTTTATGCTGGCCGTACACTAGCGCGATTTTGTGCCTATTGCACGATTTTAGACGCCTCTTACAATGCATTGTGTACAAATCGTGTAGTATTTAGGTACGAATACGATCCGATATGCACTCCCACCACTCTTATATCGTATCTTATGGTCAGACGTGCAGCCCATATTATGCATCGTAATCGTATGCAGATCGTGCCGTGTATTTGCGCATTCGATGCATCGTGCATCCAACCATCCTAGTGGCATAATTTCAGTGACATTTTCCTCTATTTAAATCTATAATGATCGCATGTTTTTAGTGAGGTACACGATCGATCATATCATGACCCGTTATATAGGGGCGAATGATCGTACATGAGATCGTATGTGCATCGTGTGTCAAAAAGCACCAAATCATGCGGCCGGGACTGCCAGGGAGCTGCCGGGGAGTTTAAGGGAAATCGGATGCTGATCGTACTAGTGTAATGGCCAGCATTAGTCTTCATCACTTACGATTCTATTCTATCTATTCTAACCTGTATGCCTATTTATGGACTTACAACCCATCATCTTCGCCCCTCACTACCTGTCCTCTCAGGCCAAAGGCCCCGATTCAGAGCCGGATGCTCTGACCAGAGCGCTCGCTCTGAATCAGGGCCCACCTCCATAATTATGGAGCGTCCTCCTGGACGCTCGTATAGCTGTGGGTCACCACCCACAGCATATACGAGCGTGCAGGTTGATGGTCGCGATGGTCTTGACCATCGCGACCATCGCCACTGCGAGCCGAAGCCTGCGGTTGAGTTTCTCAACCGCAAGGCCCGGAGTGATTTTGGCTCTATCAGAGCCAAAATCACTCCCACTGACATCACTAGTGATGTCAGTGGGGCCGGCTTCTGACGGTAGGCGTTCCCTTGGGAACGCCCCCGTCTGGGAGGCGCGCCCCCGGCACGCCCACCAACGGGGGCGTGCTGTCAATCAACATCGACAGCACGCCCCCTTTGATCAGACACAACGAGCGAAGGAAAGTCCTTCGCTCGTCGCGTCATGCGCATGCGCACTACGGAGCTCCCTCCGTCATGCGCATGCGCAGTGCACACCATCGACCCACTTGCGAGCGGACAGCCGCTCGCGAGTGGGTCTGAATCAGGCCTAAAGTTGCTTTGACGATCAAAGTGTGTCTCTTCTAACTACCACAGCCAAGTAGTCCTGAGAGTAACCAGCACCATGACAACGAGGCCACTCTACTTTGTAACAGAGCTTGATTGATTCAACACAACAAGGCTCTCTGATTGTGTTGGGTCTGGTATGAAATCTCAACACCATAATGTTGTCAAGTGCAAAATGTTGACATTTAAAATGTTGACAGGTACAAAATGTGAAAAATTAAAACGTCAATGTGGTACAAAATGTTGACATGTCAAAATGTCGACAGATAAAAAATATTTACAATCATATTACATTAGTATTTACTGCTAACATTTTATTATGGGATGACAAGGGTGTTTTCTGGATTGCAAGTGATGCTTACTAGGGGTTGGTGCTACTATGGCAAAAGGTGGTCTGGCGCACAGTAGAGGGTGCTAGGATGACTAGGGTGTGTTCTGGTTTGCAAGTGATGAGTGCTTGGCCCACTAGGGTTTGGTGCTAGTGTGGTCTGGCTTGCAAGTTAGGGGTGCTAGGATAACTTTATTTTACACTGAACAGGGCTGTGCAATGTGCATCTTGTTTACCTTACCTGTGGAGATTGCTTGCCAGATAAACTGGCTTTGATATTTGCTTTGCCGTGTGCCACATGGCTATATTTTATTTGTGTGGTGTGCCAAACTTCCCATAAATTAAACCTGTTTTTTATATTTTCTTGACTGGTGCTATGCTGTGTGGCCCAGTTGGCCAAAAACTGCTGCTCCTGGCTAGGATTGGGATGTGTTGAACTGAAATACAGTGTAGGAGTTGGCTACCTAGGCAGTGTGCGCAGGTCGGCAGGAATTTCTGACAGATGTAGAGTAAATGTCTCCTCTGTTTCTGGCTCATCAATTTGGCGTATCGGGCCTGGCTGCTGGTTATCCTTCTCTGTGAAGACAGTATTTTTTTATTGTTTCTTTTGGGGGGTTTTTGGCATTATGTGGTAGATTATTTCAACACTACATTTAGTGATGGCTCTAGAAATGTAAAGTGGTGTTGTTGTACACCCTAAAAAAAATTTTATAGCTTGTTTTTTAAAACTAATTATACAAAGTATGTGGTGAGTTGGCATGGGCCATGCCTCCACTTTTAAGTTCAGAAGCCATTATTAAATGTATTAGTGTTTTTTACTATATTGAAAACAGAATGAACATGTGTAATCTATAGTTTACATGTGATTTTTTTTAAGGAAAAAAAATTAAACCCTACAATGCTAACATTATAAAGAAAAATTATTAAAGTGATAGTTTATAAAAATGGAGATGTAGGCCATAGCAACCAATAAGATTCTAGCTATTATTTTCTAGAAGGTGCTAGTTGAATGTTAAGTTGAATCTGTTTGTTTGATATGGCCAACATT
The DNA here is from genome assembly GCA_031769625.1 of Taudactylus pleione. Lineage (NCBI taxonomy): Eukaryota > Metazoa > Chordata > Amphibia > Anura > Myobatrachidae > Taudactylus > Taudactylus pleione. The sequence goes on from JAUIMM010000092.1 coordinate 35,542,859, forward strand.
TCCAGGTCAAAAAACACATTAGTAAATATAGCCCTATGTGTAAGTGGTTGTGTCACGTGTATGTTGTGTCACATTTATAGGAATGTAAATCACCTTCAAGATGAAGAGAAGAAGGTCCTGGGCACTCAGGAGTCCCAAGCAGCTGCTGTGGTGGCAACGGGGCCACCACCGAAAGCCTCTGTGGTGGTGTCATGCAGCATAAAGGTCCTAAAGAGTAGTTAAACACAATTGTACCTTTGTTTGGATTGTCCCTTCACCACCTACACCGTGCTAAATTAATTATCTTCCACTTTGTCATCCTCCACATTATCTGCTGCAGAGGGGCGGCCTTCTGCTGCAGAAGACCTCTTCTGCACTGTAAAATTAAAATATATTTAATTTTATTTATTTCCGTTAATATTTCATAGGTAGAAAATTAAACACTTGTAAAGTAAAATTATGCACACATAACGCATGATGTCAGGAAAACAATGTAAAGTACTTGTTTTTGACCCAAATTTTGGACCAAATTTTGATTCTATATTCAAACTCAATATTGTTAACATAAATAATGGATGTTGTACTACAGTATGTTTGCTGCAAACATAGTAAACAATACCATTATTTTTGGTGAAAAAGTAAAATGGGTGACCCAAGCATTTGTCATGTAAAAACCCATTTGATTCCAAAAAACCTCACTACAACATTAAAGTAATCCTTTCCATACAATGCATGTTTATAATAAGTAAGGCACCCATAAACATCCATTACTCTCACAAGTGGTGCAAAAGTACAAGTCCCAGCATGTCCAAAATATTATTAAATTGTATAGGCAAATAATAAGGGGATTATGGACATGGACAACTGGTTGTTAACAAAGCATATCACATGGCACAGGTGTTGTCGGCCTAGAATATGCAATGTGTTGGGATATTAAATGACACAGGCTATGCTTAAATACTGTAGTTGTACAAAGTAAAAATACAGATTTTATTATACGTTTAAATGTCAACATGCTTGCTTAAAAAAAAGGCCACATACAGTACATGTTGAGCTGTGCACGAGTAAAGGACCTCATGGTCAAGGGACACAAATACATAAAGTACATATTCTATTATGTTGAGGAGGTGAGGGCAATGGCCAGGGCAGTTTCTAGACAATCTGGCTCCCAGTGCGAGCATTCAAAATGCGCCCCCCCGTTATAATATTTTCACAAAAATTTCTGTGTGATTTGATTTTGTGAAAATTGTTTAAATATAATGTGTGTATTTGTATATATACATATATATATATATATATATATATATATGTATATATATATTGGTGGAAGTGGATATTTGAAGTGGGGCCATAGAGAATTAATGTGCGCACGCGCCGAAGGCGCGCTCCAAAAAATGGGCATGGTCACGGGTCTACACCAGACATCCCCGGACCCCTCCTTCACCAGACACCCCTGGCTCCCTCCCTCACCAGACAATTTCGGGCCCCTCCCTAACCAGACACCTCCAGACCCCTCACCTGACACCGAACGGGAGGCGGACTTTCGGCACATGCGAGTGGGCGGGGGTGCCGGGCCACAAGGCATCAAAGCTGCAGAGTCCTTCTGTAAGGACACAGCTCCCGGCACATGCAGGATGGAAGGGCGGGCAGTCAGCAGCGGCACACTGCAGACTCGAGGCCAGCCTTTTCAGAGCTCCGCTCCTCACTGACACGCTAGCGCGCACGGTCCGACGTCATGTCGTTACCGTGCGCTCGTGCACCAAATGGTTGATTCCGATTGGTGCTTACCTAGGGGAGGCAGAGCTTACACAGGGGAAGGTCCTCCCGGTCAGTCTGAGGCGTTACAGCCGCCCTGATGCCGGCCATTAAATGCATTATTCTATAATTTATAGATAATGCGAAATTGCAGCAGAGGCAGTTTTGCCTATGTTAAAGGGGTCAGGTGGAGCGCCCCGTGCGATTGCACGGGTCGCCCGCCCCTAGAAACGGCCCTGGCAATGGCATGTTGCCATATAAAGCAAATACATTTTTGGTGCAAATTACAATTGACACATAAATAGTTTGCTTTAATACAAAAATATGTGGCCAGTTTTTGTTGTAAATACAATCATGCTACATTTATACAAATGATGGGCCTATTTTTCATTGTTGGCCTGTAGCTATATCTCCAAGCATCACATTTTAATGTGCACATGCTGAGGAGTGTAAACCCTATAAAATAAAAATGATTACACTTAGAACATATCTCAGGACACCCTAACAAAGTATCAAGTAAAACAGGGTACTCAAACAAAAAACAACTTTAAAAATATGCGATAAACATGTAACACCGCACCACCAAATAAATAACATTACACAAATAAAAAAATCAATACAGAATCACATGCACATTACATTACATTACCAGAAATTTTAAAATAATAAAAAAATGAAACATAAAAAATACATGTCCACAACAGAAATGCAGTATTAGTACACAACAATAACAACATGATATTAACATCCATTACACACAATATAAATGTATTTACCAGTTGTGCATACTTCACATTTACGGAACCCCCCCCAAAAAAAGGGTAAGTACTTACCAGGCCTCCATGGGCATCGGAGTTCCTCACATGTGTGGCCCGGACACCCTGGATGGAATGACGATCTTCAGGGGCTCCTCATACTCCAAGTAGGTGGCGATGTAAGGGGAGCCACTTCCTGTCCTGCGTGCCGACTTCGCCTCTTTGGACATCTTGTCCTTGATACGCCGCTTGATGTCGTAGAAGCACTTGCGGCAGTTGTCAAGGGTGCAGCGCGCTGACCCCTCTGCATTAACAGCTGTCATGGCCTCCTGCCAGAAGAGGTTCTTCCTTCTGGAGCTGACCCTGGCTGCTTCACAGCCAAACAGCTGGCGGTGATGCCTCATCAGCTCCATCACCAGTGCAATGTTTTCGGGAATGGTGAAGAGCACATTGCGCCCGGACCTGGTCTATGTACGCTGACGAGGCTCCTTCTCATTCTCATCGGCAGAAGAGGCTGGCCCCTGAGCTGCCACCTCCCTCACCTGACACTCCTCAACGTCAGACATACTGACAAACAAGAAAAAAGGTAGAAGTATCTGCGCACTAAATATAGATGGTATGTGCTATCTGCGAGCTGCTGTGTATGGTAGCTGACTCTACCATCAACAATGCACAAAGAAATTCTAAATATCTACACTGCGCTCAGCAGAAGGCTGTCAAATAAATTTCTATATATATATAGAATAAATGAACATATAGTATGTATCCTTAAACCGGTTATAATTAATGTATCATTGTGCTGAAATTATGAACACATGTGGAATGAAATGAAATAATGCTCATTTATTAGAAAACAACGAATAGAAATTATATTTCGTGATAGTGGATTGGATCAAGAATATTAGAAATAAAATATCTTGCTTAGAAAAATTGTATAAAAATAGAAAAATAGGGAAAAATATAGGGAAAAAAAATATATATATATATATAGATATATATATATATATTGTGAAAAATAATTTGGGAAAGAGTACAAGTTTTAACAGTCACTGGAATCAGCTATTAGTTGTAACAGTTTCTACGAATGATTGCGGCGTCCCGCTAGTAGTACTTGATGTAGTGTTGATATGGATTAGTGGTGATGGTGAAGATAGTTCTTCCTGGAGTAGGAGTGCGGTGAGGAAGCTGACAGGAGGCTGGGGCTCTCTGGCCGGTTCCTATCACCGCTGGCGGATAGCGGCCGCGCGCCCGATTGACCGGACGGATGTCCTCTCCCGCCTAGCAGTGGGGGTCAGGGCCTATGGAGGGGGTAAGCGGTTGTGGTTTTCACCAGGCGCCGCAATCCTCTCCAAGGTGAGATGCACTTCCAGGTTTGATCTGATTGGTTCTTCCTGTGTTGTCATAGTAACCAGGAAATGTCATTCAAACACCTGCTTGATCTTTTTAGAGGTGCCTGATACATGTTGATAGATATTTTCCAATCATTTGTGTGGGGAAATTGGTATGTAAATGCATCTCTCTGTTTGGACACGTATGTATAACGTAAAATATGAAATTAAATAGATATAGCTAAACAATAAAAATAAATAAAATAAAAATAATGAATGTAAAAAGAAAATAAAATAAAATTGCAAATAAATTTATAATAATAATAAAAATATATATAATAATAAAAATAAATAAAATTAAATAAAAATAAAAATAATAATAAAATTAAAAATAAATCAAGGTGGGATTGAGATTAATAGATTGTCCTAGTCGAAGTAACTTCAGGTATACGAATTGAGTTAACAAATTAAATTAATAAATAAATAAACACATAATTCTTGAGGATATTGGTAAAAATACAGCTACATTATTCCTATTGAGACAATTATGTATTATTATAAGGGACTAACTTAGTTGCATCACTCTTATTCGATACATCTGTGAGAATAATACTTCATTTTTTACAAATGATGGCTTTTACTTCATTATCTACGTTATGTCCCTGAGGAGCAAAGGTCTTTAATTTGTACATCCATTGTAGTTCTGCTACATTAATTTTATGATTGAAATCTCCCCCCCTCCAATTTGGTGTCACTTCTTCTAATCCCAAAAATCTCAGGGATTTTGGGTCGCTGTTATGATGGACTTTAAAGTGGTGTGAAAGATTATGTTCTTCTACCCCTTTCTTGATGTTTCTAATGTGTTCATTCACATAGCTATGCCAACCTATTTATGGGTTGGTGGGAGGACCACCATGTGTGGTGTGACCACAAGCTTGGGGCAAGTCTCGTACTCTGGAAAAGATATATTGATGACGTGTTCTTCATTTGGCGAGGAGAAGAAAATACTTTAGCAGACTTTATCACTACTCTGAATGACAATTCCAATAATCTAAAATTCACTGCCAATTACAGTAAAAAACAAGTTGAATTTCTGGATTTAAATATATTTATAGAGGGCAATAGAATACATACCAATACATTCAAAAAAACAGTAGATGTAAATAGCTATATTCTATCTACTAGCTGGCATCATCCAACCTGGTTACAGACTATTCCAAAAGGACAGTTCCTTAGATTAAGGAGAAATTGCTCAAAATTAGAAGACTTTAAAACACAAGGACGAGATCTTAGTACAGCACTTTTAGAGAAAAAATATGACAAAACTAGTATAGAGCAAGCACAGAAAGAGGCAGAGGACAGAAACAGAGATGACCTTTTGAGGTATAAAGGAAAAAAGAAAGATACAGTCGAACAAGAACTTTTATTCATTACACAATACTCTAAACAAGCAAATGAACTAAAACACATTCTTAAGAAAAGATGGCCTATCCTGTTAGGTGATGAATCTTTAGTAGAACACATTCCATCAAGACCTATAGTAGTCTACAGGAAAGCACCAGATTTAAGACAAAAGATAGCCCAGAACCACATTCCACCAAGAACATTGAAACAAGCTACCATTGGGGACATTGCACCAAGAAAAGGTTTTTTTTATTGTGGAACCTGTCTAGGCTGTACTAACGCAAAAACAAGGAGCACAAAACCAATTACTACATTCAAATCCAATGTCACGGGAAAAAAATATGAAATAAAACACAGAATGACATGCAATAGCAAAGGGATCATTTATATGTTGGAGTGCGACTGCCAGAAACAGTACATAGGTAGGACTATAAGATCATTAAAAACGCGTGTGAATGAACACATTAGAAACATCAAGAAAGGGGTAGAAGAACATAATCTTTCACACCACTTTAAAGTCCATCATAACAGCGACCCAAAATCCCTGAGATTTTTGGGATTAGAAGAAGTGACACCAAATTGGAGGGGGGGAGATTTCAATCATAAAATTAATGTAGCAGAACTACAATGGATGTACAAATTAAAGACCTTTGCTCCTCAGGGACATAACGTAGATAATGAAGTAAAAGCCATCATTTGTAAAAAATGAAGTATTATTCTCACAGATGTATCGAATAAGAGTGATGCAACTAAGTTAGTCCCTTATAATAATACATAATTGTCTCAATAGGAATAATGTAGCTGTATTTTTACCAATATCCTTAAGAATTATGTGTTTATTTATTTATTAATTTAATTTGTTAACTCAATTCGTATACCTGAAGTTACTTCGACTAGGACAATCTATTAATCTCAACCCCACCTTGATTTATTTTTAATTTTATTATTATTTTTATTTTTATTTAATTTTATTTATTTTTATTATTATATCTATTTTTATTATTATTATAAATTTATTTGCAATTTTATTTTATTTTATTTTTACATTCATTATTTTTATTTTATTTATTTTTATTGTTTAGCTATATCTATTTAATTTCATATTTTACGTTATACATACGTGTCCAAACAGAGAGATGCGTTTACATACCAATTTCCCCACACAAATGATTGGAAAATATCTATCAACATGTATCAGGCACCTCTAAAAAGATCAAGCAGGTGTTTGAATGACATTTCCTGGTTACTATGACAACACAGGAAGAACCAATCAGATCAAACCAAATTACTAAACACCTGTCAAGATAAGAGATCTCCCTCTATATTCAGGACAGATCAGAGCAGTGTTAAACCATTCCTTGAAGAAGGCTTCATAGAAGCTGAAACGCGTTGGAGAAACACCCTACATTTATTTTACATCTAGAAAGAATCAGCTACTATACCCACACGGAACTCTATTCTGCACAGCCGCGATCACGTGACCAGACCCGGAAGTCGAAGTCAGAAGCAGCCGCCGAGGAGAACACCAGCCGGCAAGGAGATGGAAAGGTGAAGCTGACGGATCCAAGGAGGTAAGTGCATCTCACCTTGGAGAGGATTGCGGCGCCTGGTGAAAACCACAACCGCTTACCCCTCCATAGGCCCTGACCCCCACTGCTAGGCGGGAGAGGACATCCGTCCGGTCAATCGGGCGCGCGGCCGCTATCCACCAGCGGTGATAGGAACCGGCCAGAGAGCCCCAGCCTCCTGTCAGCTTCCTCACCGCACTCCTACTCCAGGAAGAACTATCTTCACCATCACCACTAATCCATATCAACACTACATCAAGTACTACTAGCGGGACGCCGCAATCATTCGTAGAAACTGTTACAACTAATAGCTGATTCCAGTGACTGTTAAAACTTGTACTCTTTCCCAAATAATTTTTCACAATATATATATATATATATCAAGCAATAGATGGGTACAGCGCCACTACCTGTGTGACTTACTGAGTGAAACAAATAAATATTCAAATGTATAGCAACTTAGCCTATTATTTTTTTCGGCGTCCACTCTGAGACAATAGTGTAATACTAGTGTGAGTATTTTTAAAAAGTGAAAAACAAGAGAATTGACAATCAGGCGACTAGTTTGCTGGATGTGTAAATTCACACACAGTAAAATGTACAGTAGATAAGTTAATGGTTTCCAAATGTAGTTATACCTCAAACCATATAGAGGGGCGTGTTTCACGCTAATTAATAAATATAACGAACCAATAAATAGCAAGGTGCTTAGTGCAAAATATGATATATCTGATTACATCTAGATAAAAAAAATTTTTTTGTTGAACTCATATAGACAACAAAGTGCTAGTGCAAAAATATAATGAATCTGAAACAAAGTGCTAGTGCCAAGTATAATAAAAATTATGACAATTTATTGAAAAACAGTGCACATAAAAATATATAAATAAATATGACCATAAAAACAACGACTGGCAGTAAATAGTTAAAAGCAAAGTAGAGGAAAGTTGATATTTTTAAGCAGCTTATCTGATTGAAGGAGAGAGGTAGTTCTCCACAGTGCATGAGGCAGCCAACAGTCCCAACGCATTTCGTCACTATGACTTCATCAAGGGGATATTGCTTCAGTGTGGTGGTCCTGTATTCATACCACACTGAGTTCAAATGAGAGTCAGGTGTTCACCCTACTTCCTTTGTCTTAGGGAGACCTCAAAACCAAGCGATTTCATAATTCAGCAAGCCATCATTTAAAATAGTTTGTGTTACAGGGTTTCCCATAAAGAGATGTTTGTTATAAATAGTCAAACGGCGATCTTTTAAGTTCAACTTCCGCCCTTTGTGAACTGGCTTCTGCCCTTAATTGGAGCGTCACATCCGTTCCCGGCAGCTGTGTTAAACCATAGCGCGCGATCAAGCACTTCCGTTTTCTTCCTCGTGTTCCGAACTGGGCACGTCACTTCCGCCCGCCGCGTGTTGACGTGTTCGGAGGTGAGCCGCGTCACTTCCACCAATCCTTCTGTCGTTTCGCTCCAGGACGCGGCACATCACTTCCGCCCTTACTTAATAGATGTGTTGAGCTCTTCCGCCCCATTGTTTTCTCCGGACTTAATGCTTCCGCCCTTCTTGTCTAAAGAATTAGTATGTTTTTTGCCCAAGTATGAATAATGAGTAGGTGGTGTCTTCCATATTATCTGAAACTAAAATAATAAAGGATAAGCATTCCATTTAAGGAGGGTAATCTGTTTTGATGCTGGATATATAGGTTAGATCATTAAATGATTAGTCTAAGTATAACATTCTCTTTAGGCATAGATATATATTAGAATAATAATATATTAATAGTTTGATCTAAAATCACTATGAATATGTACTGAATTGTTTTATGTATATAATTATATTGGATATTGTTTAGATATTTATTCCAAAAAGGAATTTCTTTAAAAGTTCAACCAAGAGGAGCAGAAATTCAGGGATATAATAAGTTGTGAAAGAACATTTCACAACTTATTATATAATAATATATATATAATAATATATCTATGCCTAAAGAGAATGTTATACTTAGACTAATCATTTAATGATCTAACCTATATATCCAGCATCAAAACAGATTACCCTCCTTAAATGGAATGCTTATCCTTTATTATTTTAGTTTCAGATAATATGGAAGACACCACCTACTCATTATTCATACTTGGGCAAAAAACATACTAATTCTATAGACAAGAAGGGCGGAAGCATTAAGTCCGGAGAAAACAATGGGGCGGAAGAGCTCAACACATCTATTAAGTAAGGGCGGAGCGACAGAAGGGTTGGTGGAAGTGACGCGGCTCACCTCCGAACACGTCAACACGCGGCGGGCGGAAGTGACGTGCCCAGTTCGGAACACGAGGAAGAAAACGGAAGTGCTTGATCGCACGCTATGGTTTAACACAGCTGCCGGGAACGGATGTGACGCTCCAATTAAGGGCAGAAGCCAGTTCACAAAGGGCGGAAGTTGAACTTAAAAGATCGCCGTTTGACTATTTATAACAAACATTTCTTTATGGGAAACCCTGTAACACAAACTATTTTAAATGATGGCTTGCTGAATTATGAAATCGCTTGGTTTTGAGGTCTCCCTAAGACAAAGGAAGTAGGGTGAACACCTGACTCTCATTTGAACTCAGTGTGGTATGAATACAGGACCACCACACTGAAGCAATATCCCCTTGATGAAGTCATAGTGACGAAACGCATTGGGACTGTTGGCTGCCTCATGCACTGTGGAGAACTACCTCTCTCCTTCAATCAGATAAGCTGCTTAAAAATATCAACTTTCCTCTACTTTGTTTTTAACTATTTACTGCCAGTCGTTGTTTTTATGGTCATATTTATTTATATATTTTTATGTGCACTGTTTTTCAATAAATTGTCATAATTTTTATTATACTTGGCACTAGCACTTTGTTTCAGATTCATTATATTTTTGCACTAGCACTTTGTTGTCTATATGAGTTCAACAAAAATATTTTTTTTTATCTAGATGTAATCAGATATATCATATTTTGCACTAAGCACCTTGCTATTTATTGGTTCGTTATATTTATTAATTAGCGTGAAACACGCCCCTCTATATGGTTTGAGGTATAACTACATTTGGAAACCATTAACTTATCTACTGTACATTTTACTGTGTGTGAATTTACACATCTAGCAAACTAGTCGCCTGATTGTCAATTCTCTTGTTTTTCATCTAAGCAAGATATTTTATTTCTAATATTCTTGATCCGATCCACTATCAAGAAATATCATTTCTATTCGTTGTTTTCTAATAAATGAGCATTATTTCATTTCATTCCACATGTGTTCATAATTTCAGCACAATGATACATTAATTATAATCGGTTTAAGGATACATACTATATGTTCATTTATTCTATATATATATAGAAATTTATTTGACAGCCTTCTGCTGAGCGCAGTGTAGATATTTAGAATTTCTTTATACTGACAAACAAACAGTAAACACACAAAAAATAGACAAACACACTCCTTTTCTTCCACCACACAGCACACACCCCACAGACACACACACACAAACACTGACAATAGACTTAAAAAAAACTGACAAGGACAGAAAAAATAGACAGACTTATAAATGACAGCACAATAAGAAACACACGACAACTTACACACACAATACAACACTCAGAAATTGCAAAAGGACTCTCCAAAAAAAATCACCAACAATACCAAACTCCTCTCTCTCACCACTCCTCTAACAAAAGCCACGAGGTTAAGATGGTTTGGGGCATATTTATATGGCTGGGACAAGACACTCCAACATATGACACTGTAAACCAATCACAAACGGTCTCTTACGGATCTTCCAAAATCGGCCGAGTTAAACTGATTATGTACGTATTTGTACAATACGAACCAATGCAAAATCCTGCCACGTTCGGCCAAGTTGGGCAAAATCAAATGCAAAATACGAATGAAATATATGAATGATTACGAATTAATAGAACATCAAACAACTCGAATTACAGCAACTCAGCAGCTTATGATGTCATCCGAGGTCCATCTCGGATGACATCAAATGGAAATCGTCAACTTAGTAAATTTACCCCTTAATGTGCCCAACTAGAAGTATACACATGCCTGTAGCTTTCCTAGTTAGTTGATATTAGATATTGCAAATTGCTGGCATCTAAAAGTTTAACTTTTGGTTACTGTCTCTTGAGCTCATTAATTATCTTCCAAAAGGGGTTGTGAATGCCAAAATGGATGATCTCTGAATCCCTATGGCTTGCAGTATGCTTTCTTCTCAATCCCCTTCACTGGAAAATGATTGCAGAAATAGTCTGTACTGTATCTGTGAAATTTACACTTTAAAATTTTGAAACAGAATTTAAACATTTCAATATACAGTAGTTTTCACAGAAAGATCAACAAGAAGATATGAGTAAAAAGAACATAACTTGATTGGACCACATACACATCATTCGGTATTCATGGATGAGGAGATCTTACATACAGGCCCCATGCCTCCGATACCTCCCTCAGCCCGGGATCTCAGCTTCCATCTCTTCTACAGGGGATTCCTCAAAGTCAGATGTGACAGTTTGCTTAGGCCCAATGTAAGCTAATGGTTCCCAGGTGCGGGGGCATTACAAAACCTTGCCTCATGCATGGATCAGCAGGAGGCGGCTCAACATCAAGTGGGTCAGTACCTGCGGGAAGTCTCCAGACAATTACTGTCTATACAGACGACTCTGGCTATGTTCCTTCCTCCTCCCGCTATGGTTGCACCATCTAATCCTCCAGTTCAACCTCCAGCTCTTGATGGTTCTAAGTCCCATCTTCAGCTGAGCGCTTTGATGGGAACCCTACTCCTGAGCGCTTTGATGGGAACCCTCATCGATGCAGGGGTTTCATCAACCAATGCGAAATACAGTTTGAATGTTTACTGCAGAACTTCCCTACACCTAGGTTGAAAGTGGCGCACATTATCTCTCTCTTAACTGGAACTGCTCTGGGCTGGGTATCTCCACTATGGGAACGAGCAGATCCACTAGTGTCCAATTATAACACTTTTATTTCTACCTTCGTCTGACCTCCTGCGAGTCTGTCAAGGAACCCATACTGTAGGACAGTACGTGGTCCAATTCCAGACCACTTCCTCTGAATTAAAGTGGAATGAGGAGGCCTTTGAGGCAGCTTTTCTTCATGGTCTTTCCGAAAGAATGTAGGATGATCTAGCCTCTCGAGACCGCCCAGAGTCCTTTGCGGAGGTAATTTTGCTTTGCATAAAAATTGACTTATGACACAGAGAACGTTTGGCCAGCAGGGGTCGAGGAGACCGGTTTCAAGATCAAACATCCTTGGATGTTTGTCCTTCATCTCCTTCCACCGGTAGGGAGGAACCTATGCAGGTCAATAGATCTAGTCTAACCACTGCTGAACGATTCCGTCGGTTCCAAACCAGGCTTTATCTCTATTGTGCCGCCCCGGATGACGGCATAAAGAATTGTCCTCTCCTTTTGGGAAATGCAAGACCCTAACCAGTTCTGGGAGCATCCAGTTAGGGGTATTGATCAAGCCATCCCATTTAATGGACAGTTTATTAACAGTGTCTCTTTCCAACGAGGCAAAGACAAAGGAACTGAAGGCCTTAGTTGATTCTGGAGCAGCTGGGAACTTTATTTCGGAAACTTTGGCACACTCTTTGGGTATACCAGTCAAACCTCTTCCCAGCAAACTTGCTCTCTCTGGAGTGGACGGCAGTATCATTTTGGGAAACCCAATTTCATTTATTACACACACAGTGTCTCTTCAAATTGTCTGTCTTCATCAAGAGAAGCTGAAATTCCTAGTCCTTCCCAAATCCTCTTATGAATTGGTCCTTGGATTACCCTGGTTAAAAAACAATCCTACATTGAACTGGTCCACTATGCAAGTCCTCGCTTGGGGCCAAGACTGTTTCCACCAGTGCCTATCCCATGTGGTACATTTACACACATATCAAATTTCGACTAAATCTTCTCCAGATCCCCGTTTACCAGAAGCATACCTGGAATTTGCTGATGTATTTAATGAGCAGTCTGCGGATATATTGCCTCCTCAACGCTCTTCAGATTGCGGCATTGACCTCAGTCCAGGAAAAATGCCTCCTCAAGGTCGTGTCTACCCTCTTTCTGTACACGAGATCGCAGCCATGACAGAAAACATTAGGGAGAATCTCTCCAAGGGTTTCATCCAACCATCTTCTTCTACGGCAGGAGCTGGTTTCTTCTTCATTGAAAAGAAGGATGGTGGGCTCAGACCCTGCATCAACTACAGAGGACTCAATGCTATTACTGTTAAAAACCAGTATCCATTACCCCTCATATCTGAACTTTTTGATAAAGTACATGGAGCCTTTATATTCACCAAGTTGGATCTCAGAGGGGTTTATAAGTTGATCTGTATTAAGTCCGGAGATGAATGGAAGACCACGTTCAATACGCGTGTCGGTCATTGTGAATATTTGGTGATGACATTTGGCCTAAATAATGCTCCAGCAGTCTTCCAGGGATACGTCAATGATATTTTTAGAGACATCCTCTACAGGTTCGTACCTTGATGACTTACAGAGTCACTGGCAGCATGTCAAAGAAGTCTTATTGCGTCTTCGTGACCACAGCCTCTATGGGAAAATTTCTAAATGTCTCTTCGAGAAGCCATCCATTCCATTCCTGGGGCACATAATTTCTGTGAGTTCTTTACAGATGGACCTGGACAAATTAAAAGCCATTCAAAACTTGCCCCAACCACACTCGTTAAAAGCTATATAGCATTTTTTGAGCTTCTCTAACTATTACAGAAGATTTATCTTAAACTTCTCTATGGTGGTTGCTCCCATTACAGCTCTAACTAAAAAAAAGGTTTGAATCTGTCCCGCTGGTCACCCACAGCTATTGCTGCTTTTCCGAATCTCAAAACAGCCTTTTCTTTAGCTCCGATTCTGTGCCAGCCACAACTGGATAAACCTTTTACTCTGGAGGTGGACACTTCCTCCGTAGGTGTGGGAGAAGTGCTATCTCAAACGGCTGATGACGGGAAGAATTACCCATGTGGATTCTTCTCTCATAAGTTCTCACCGGCAGAGAAGAATTATGCCAATGGAGATTAGGAGCTACTGACCATGCGCTTAACCTTGGAAGAGTGGAGACACCTCTTGGAGGGGATGAGCTTTCCAATTACCATCATCACAGATCACAAGAACCTGGTTTACCTTTAGACAGCCAATTGGCTGAATGCTAGACAAGCTCGCTGGTCCCTTTTCTTCTCCCGGTTTGATTTCAAGCTTCAATTTTGACCTGCAGTCCTCAATAAAAAGGCTGGTTCGGTCCTTCCTGTCTCCTTCAGAAGAAGAGGATCACCCACAAGTCCAAACGATATTGGATCCTCTTGTCTTTGCGCCCACTAAAATCCTCACCAACTCCTGGCAAAATTTTCTTAGATCCCTAATTATGGGAAAAATTTTGACATGGACATATGCTTCTCTCTTTGCCAGTCACTCGGGCATTCTCAAAACTTTCAAGTTTCTACAACGTTCATACTGGTGGCCCACTATGAGGGAGGATGTTCGAAAGTTTATTGTTTCCTGTTACAAATGTGCTCAACATAAGTCCAGTCATCACAAAGTTGTTGGTCCACTGCACCCTCTAACTGTGCCAGATGCCCCTTGGACTCATCTCTTGATGGACTGCATTTCCAAATTGCCACCCTCCAAGGGTCACAAAACAATAAGGGTTGTGGTTGACCAGTTTTCGAAAATGGACCATTTTATACCTTTAATCGGTCTTCCTTCTGCAACTCAGTTGGCAAAGGTATTTATTCAAGAAGTCTTTTGACTCCATGGCTTGACTAAAGAAATTATATCTGACCGTGGGGTTCAGTTTGTGGCAACATATTGGAGGGTCCTTTGTGCTTCCTGTGGGATTAAATTAAAATTCTCATCAGCCTACCACCCTCAGATCAATGGCCAAATGGAGAGGGTGAACCAGGAGTTGGAGACATTCATCAGGCTCTTTGTGTCTTCTTTACAGGACAATTGGATTGATCTTTTACCTTGGGCGGAGTTTGCTCACAACTTCAGGTACCATTCCTCGTCTAATACCACTCCATTCTTTGTGGTATACGGCAAACACCCACGAGTACCTGACTTCCAGGAATTACCACCTATGGAGGTTCCTTCGGTTACCAGTCTGATGGAGTCTTTTTCAACATTATGGAAGGAGATTCATTGCTCTTTAAAAAAGCTTCTAATAGCTACAAAAAATTTGCAGACCGGAAATGTCTTGCTGTTCCCTTAATGAAGGTCGGAGATAGGGTGTGGCTTTCTTCAAGGAACATTAGTCTGAAGGTTTCTAGTATGAAATTTGCTCCTCACTACTTTGGACCATACCACATTCAGAAAGTCATCAGTCCTGTGGTTTATAAATTGGAATCAAAACAACATAAAGCAGTCGGCGCTCATAGATGGAGAGGTGTTTGTCTACCACTAGCGGCTCTCTCTGAAAGTATCCCCACTTCCTAAACAGATATAAACAATAATAAGATAAAGCGCTCTGTGGTAATGGAACTAATATATAAATATCAATACGATAGTAAGTAAACTATCCGTAGTCCCGTATCTTAAATATGTCAGTATTCAGTAACAAAAACTGGTTAGCAAAATCTTGGGGCTGTGTGTTCAAAACTGGATTGATTATGTAAGAGATGTCGTGGGATATAACGGCTCTCTACATATATATACCACAGTCTGCTTTTATTAACAAGCTGGTGGGCAATAACTTGAGGCTGGGTTTTCAGGACAAAAATTGTATACGTCTGAAGTTCTGGTGTGGCATAAATACCACTACAGTATAATCGAGGTGTGTCTCTCCAATAGATGTAATACAGTATACAGACACCATGTATTTCAGGTGGGCAAAAACTGTCAGCAGGATATTCAGAAATATAATAGTCTTGTAGCAATATGCTGATTGCAAATAGGCAAAAAACTGTAGGCCAGTTGTTGTATGCAATATAAACCTTTGACCAGGATACGTCAAAAGCATGACCTCCTCTCCTCCACTGCTCTCTCCACCTCAGGAAAGGAACGTAGTATCAGAGAGACATGCGACACTAGAATTGCAGTTGCTTTAGGTATGGAATGTTAGCTTACCTGATCATGAAGTCTGCTGGTCCAGTGTCACTCTGTGTCCACAATCACTGTGTGTGAGTATGCAGGGGGAGGCTATAATACTATAAATGACTGGTTGTCAAATAATACAACACTGTTTTATTAAACAGTATTGAGATGATACAAAATAACAGAATAGAAAAAAATACCCTTCAAACAGGGATTAAAATTAAAAGTACATATATGCTGATATAAATGTCCCAACGCATTTCATCTCTTATAGAGACATTATCAAGGGCAATTGATGTTATTAGTGTATGTTGCATCTTATATAGGCAGCCTCTTTGATCGTTAGTCCCCACGTGTAGCGGAACCGCACTTCCGGGTAGTCACTTCCGGTTCGCTCGTGGCGCGTGTGTGGGAGCGGAAGTCATATACTACTGATCCCAGCGTCTGTCTAAATATCCGGTGATGTAACCACACAAGCGGCAGCATAAAACGCCGCACCGCCCTCCGTGTGCGCACATCAGAAGCAACATAGAAGCCTGGCTTCTATGTCCTCAGATATGGCGGCGGCCATTTTTGGTTGGGTTTAATATGGATACACACTACTAAGGATGAATAAGGCATCCATATAGTCGTTTGCACACATCAGAGGCATCATAGAAGCCTGGCTTCTATGTCCTCAGATATGGCGGTGGCCATTTTTGGTTGGATTTAATCTGGATATACACTACTAAGGACGAATAGGACATCCATATAGCGTGAGAAGCTATTGTTTACATAATATAATTGAGCATTATTGAATATATGGGGGCAAACATTAAGGATTAAACCAACAACAAAGGTTCTATATGTTGATATATTAATTCTATTTAACTGTAGATCACTTGAAAAAGGATATGGCATGAAACTTACTAAAGGTAGTTCCCAGATATACCACATTATATATCATTAATGAAATAGAGTGAAATATAATAAAATAAAATAGAGTGCTCAAATAGAGAAAAGTGTTTTACATGTACATTGTACTTATAAGAATATGATCGACCATTGTAGTAGGTGTATTTTAGGGGGTCTTCGTCAAATACATTTAGGGGTCTATGTTAAGGCCCTCAGGGTGGGATCAGTAGTATATGACTTCCGCTCCCACACAAGCGCAGCACGCGCGAACCGGAAGTGACTACCCGGAAGTGCGGCGCCGCTACACGTGGGGACTAACGATCAAAGAGGCTGCCTATATAAGATGCAACATACACTAATAACATCAATTGCCCTTGATAAAGTCTCTATAAGAGATGAAATGCGTGACACAGGACCAGCAGACTTCATGGTCAGGTAAGCTAACATTCCATACCTAAAGCAACTGCAATTCTAGTGTCGCATGTCTCTCTGATATTACGTTCCTTTCCTGAGGTGGAGAGAGCAGTGGAGGAGAGGAGGTCACGCTTTTGACGTATCCTGGTTAAAGGTTTATATTGCATACAACAACCGGCCTACAGTTTTTTGCCTATTTGCAATCAGCATATTGCTACAAGACTATTATATTTCTGAATATCCTGCTGACAGTTTTTGCCTACCTGAAATACATGGTGTCTGTATATTACATCTATTGGAGAGACACACCTCGATTATACTGTAGTGGTATTTATGCCACACCAGAACTTCAGACATATAAAATTTTTGTCCTGAAAACCCAGCCTCAAGTTATTGCCCACCAGCTTGTTAATAAAAGCAGACTGTGGTATATATATGTAGAGAGCCGTTATATCCCACAACAATTCTTACATAATCAATCCAGTTTTGAACACACAGCCCCAAGATTTTGCTAACCAGTTTTTGTTACTGAATACCGACATATTTAAGATACGGGACTATGGATAGTTTACTTACTATCGTATTGATATTTATATATTAGGTCCATTACCACAGAGCGCTTTATCTTATTATTGTTTATAAATTGGAGCTTCCTCCACAGTTGAGGATTTCTAATACCTTTCATGTCTCATTATTACGTCGACTGGTTCTTAATAGAGTCCAACGTTTTCCTCCCAAGAATCCTCAAGTTCAAACGCTTCAGAGAGTTGAGTTCGAGGTTGAAAAGATCCTCAATTCCCGGCATCGACATGGTTCTCTGTAGTACCTTATTGATAGGAAGGAGTACGGCCCTGAAGAACGTACTTGGATCAAGGCCTCTGATGTTCATGCTCCTCTTCTGGTTTGAGCTTTCCACAGAAGATTTCCTAAGAAGCCTTGTGGGTGTCCAGAGTCCACCATGAAAGGGGGGGGGTACTGTCACAGCCATTACTCACCACAGCACCAGCTTTCCCTGATCCCTCAGGTGGTCAGACATCATGTGCATCGGCGATTTATGCGCTGAGCATTATACTTAGAGTCATGTGGACATTCATGAGCTGTGCCTTGCCTTGGTTACTTCAGTTGCCATCATGGATGCAGCCATCACAGTCTGCATCACATGACTACAGACTCCCAACCGCCGGCTTCCTGACTGTCTAACCCCAGCAAGGGTTAAATGACAGGCATCGATATCCCGATGCCTGTCATTTTTCCCGATCAAAGGTAAGCCGGGCACCGGGAGCGGACAGCCGTGTGGGGGGGTGGGTTAGGTTAGGGGCTCCAGGGGGGGACTTAGGGTTAGGCACCCCATTGGGAGGGTTAGGGTTAGGCTTGGAGAAGGGGGGGTTAAGGTTAGGCACCCCCTCGGGAGACATAGGCTTAGGCAGCAGGGAAGGGGGGTTAGGTTTAGGCACTTAGAGGGGGGTTAGGGTTAGGCACTTGGGGGGTGGTTAGGGTTAGGCACCCCTAAGGGAGAGTTAGGATTAGGGAGGGTTATGTTAGCTTATACTTACCTTAGCACAGTCGGGATCTTCACCTCTGCCGGACTTCCGCTGTCGGGATTTGAACCGCTGGCTGGCGGCAAATCATACCGATCCCATACAAGTGTCATCTCATTGTGCAACGGTGCATCAGAACACCTCACCTGTTTGCAGTTACAAGTACCACCTCCTGAAGCAGCAGTGTGTTAAAGAAATAGCGTGTGTGTATAATTACGAGTGCCATCACTTGTGTACAACTTCGAATACCAAATCCTAGTTCAACTGTACTGCTGGGTGCAGCTTAAACCCATATCTCGCTTGGAGGGGTCACTGGTGAACACTTCTCAGTAGGTTACATTCCGCACCCTTGGTCAGGTCCCGTCAACATCCGGTATTCATGGATGAGGAGATCTTACATACAGGCCCCACGCTTCCGATACATCCCTCAGCCCGGGATCTCAGCTTCCATCCCTTCTACAGGGGATTCCTCAAAGTCAAACGTGACACAGTCATTACTCACTGACACATTTTAAAAGATCCACAGGTGGAGCTAATTATTTCACTTGTGATTATGTGAGGAGACCTGGAAAACATGCACTCTTTGGGGTCCTGAGGACCAAGTTTGAGAAACTGTGCTCTACACTACTGTATCTATAACTAGGCACTGTATTAGAAAATATACTTTCTGGAGATATCATACCATATATACAATTAATAGATAAAAGACACAAATTATTTAAAATATATTATTAAGTGGGTACAAGTTGCAATCAGTAAAAGGAATAGTTTATTTTTCCATTACAAAGTATTAGTCATATTTTTGTTATTTTACGCTATATTGAAGCTGTAGTTAATATTGAAGCTGTAAGAACCCAAATAATAATAATAACAATGTTTGTAATTGCAATGGTGCTATTAAAAAAAGAAACTCAAATTATACTGTACACAAAAAGTAAAAATGTTCTTGTAAGCAATCCTATACTCAACACTATATTATACATAATTCTTGGTGGATATACACATTTCAATTTTGTAAAACAAGCCCTTTGGATATGTGTGCTACATATTTAATACTTAAACCTTTGTTAAATATTAAAAGCAAAACATTTTAAGAAAATAGTGTTTTGTGAATAATAGAGATTAATATAAAAAGACCCTCTTCTAGTATAGGTTGTAGACAGATTATATTGTGTAACAATATATTTTATTCATATTTCTAAATGCCTTTCCTTACAATGTCTTCTTAGTAGCACTTATAGGATCATGAAATTGGTATGTAAGGAATTATTTGAAATAGGTTATGAAATGCCATTACATTATACACTATAATTTACTTTAATAGCAATTGCTTAAATATGTGTATTTATAGACTTTTTGAGAAATATCCACTCTACAAATAGTTGTAACTCAATGTTTCATCTTGTGACAATCGTATATGTTGCTAAACAATGACATATAATATAGCCATTTGTGTCAGTTGATATATGTATACAGTAATGAAATATAATTGGACTAATATGAGTTTAACTAATTATCAAATACTAAAACCATTACTTTTTATTTTATTTATCAATATGACAAGATTGTCACAAACTCATGGGTGGATAGTGGATGCTTAGCCTGTACTTCTGGATTGACGAGACCCAGTACCGAGGGACGGAATCTAACGTGCTGGCAGTATTCACCAGGGACCTCCACAAGGAGATTTGGACTTAGCTGCCGACACACAGGTCATGGCCCTCAGACTTGGCTCCCTAGTACCAATGCTGTTGAACTCTGGTTTGGAGTGGAATACGATGAAAACATACAATGTGGTCAACAAGCCCTGGTCAGAACCAAATGGAAAAAACTGTACCAGGGATTAGACGTAAACATGTCACAGAGAATATCAAGATCCATATCGAATATATCAAGCGCAGTAGCAGGGAGGAAATAGAATCAGGTCACAAACGAGCCAAGGTCAGAAACGAGTAGCAGAAATAACTAGAACACTGGAGTAAGGTTTGGGACTTCCTTTTATAGGAGGAGTTTCCATAGGACGCCTAATTGATTTTGATTTTGGCATGTTTGGGCCTTTAGGTCCTGCACAGAGTGGCACGCATGGCCCTATGGGAGCCGCCTGTGCAATAACCAGAAAGCAGCATGCACAGCTGGGAAGAGAGAGAGAGTGCTGGTGAGCCCACAGCAGCAGATAGCAGCAGGTACCGGCACCTCCCACCCGCTGTCCTACCATATATCTCAGGGCCCATTGATGCTGAAACCGGTAAGTAAACTCCGGGGTTCAGTGTCCTGTGACATTATCCCCTCCTCTAGGGTGGTCCCAAACACCCCACAAATGGCTTTTTGGGAAATTTCTGGTGGAATTTTTGAAGTAGTCGAGGTACATGAATATCGGAGGCCTTGACCCAACAGCGTTCTTCAGGACCATATCCTTTCTAGTCCACAAGGAATTGAACTGTACCTCAAGATATTCTGGAGTCCAGAATTTGTTTTGCCTCATACTAATCTTGATGGTCCACTGGAATAGCCAAAGAAGGATTGCAGGGTGGCCAAAACCAATTGAGAACCAGCAGTT
The DNA here is from genome assembly GCA_031769625.1 of Taudactylus pleione. Taxonomy (NCBI): domain Eukaryota; kingdom Metazoa; phylum Chordata; class Amphibia; order Anura; family Myobatrachidae; genus Taudactylus; species Taudactylus pleione. The sequence goes on from JAUIMM010000092.1 coordinate 35,564,157, forward strand.
TCAGGAGGGGGACATGGGTATTTAAAGCATGCTAGGCAGTTTCAGATGGTATGCCACCGGGTTGATCACTTGGATGATCTGAAAAGACCCAATGAACCTGGGAGTAAACTTCATTGGGAGCACCTTCAATCACAGGTGTTTGGTTGACAACCAGACCCTGTCACCAGGACTTAGTAAAGGACCCTTCTTCCTATTCCTGTCCGAAAAACAGTTTGCACCTAAAAAAGGGCTTGCACAAATTCCTCTTTACGTCTCTCCAGATATTGAGGAGATGGTTCACTGTAACATGGATGACTAAAAGTGAGCCCGACCGGAGGACTGGTAACTCTGGTAACACAGGATGCAGACCATACTGGATGAAGAATGGAGAGTGACTCGAAGCCTAGTGAAACAGATTATTGTGGGCAAATTCAGTACATGGCAACAAGGATGTTGAGCTGAGGGTAGACCTTTTAATGGAACAAATTGTGTACCCTTGGACCACCACCAAGATGGTATTGAAGCTTTGGCAGGACGGTAAATCTGTGACAAAGTCCATGGACATATGAGACCAAGGACAATCAGGTACTGATAATTGATATAGACAACTCGAGGGTTGGTGGGATTGGACCTTATGTTGAGCACAGGTAGTATAAATTGCCATAAAGTCCTTCACATCTTGATGGACAGTAGGCCAGCAATAATTCCTGAGGATTAACTCCAGGGTTTTCTACACTCCCACATGACCAGTGAAGCATAACCAATGTGCCAATTGAACAAACTTTGTATGAAGTTTAGGTGCTACAAATATCTTCACTGGAGTAATTTTAACCTTGCTTGTGACTGCCATGAAGCAAGTAGGGTTCAGAATGGGCATCAGCTTTGATAGTTTTGCTACCCAGATGGTAGATAATCACCAGATTGAAAAGATCAAAGAATAATGACCATCTAGACTGATGATAATTCAGACAGTGAGTTGCTTTGAGATATGTCAGATTCTTGTGATCAGTATAAACTGTCACCGGAAATTTAGCTCCCTCTAACAAGCATCGTCATTCCTGAAGGGCCAACTTGATGGCTAATATATCTTTATCCCCGAAGGCATAATTCATCTATGGAGCAGAGCATTTACAGGAAAAAAATCCACAAGAATACCACCTGCCCTCTTCATCCTTCTGCGAAAGCATCACCCCAACTCCAATCGTGGAGGCATCCACCTCCAGGAAAAAAGTGTATTGACCCTTCTTAGTGAGGGTGGTGATGGGAGCTGCAATAGACGAGTAGCTCCTGATGGACTGCCGGACGAAGTTGCAAAATCTCAAGAAACATTGTAGTGCCTTCAAAGCAACCGGATGAGAGCAATTGACAATGGTGGTGAGTTTCTCTGGATCCATCCAAAGGCAAGAGTCTGAAAACATGTATCCCAGGAATGTCAATTCATTTTGCTCAAAGGAGCATTTCTCTAACTTGCAGAAGAGCTGGTTAGCCTGATGTCATGACAGTACTTCACATACGTTTTGGCAATCGCTCACTACATCTTCTGAGAATATCAGAATGTCATCTAAATACACCACCACGTACTTATATAACAGGTCTTGAAAGATGTGATTCATGTACTTTTGGAAAACAGCAGGAGCATTGCTTAGTTCAAAAGGCATGACTAAGTATTCATAATGGCCATCATAAGTGTTGAAGGCCAGATTGGATCCTGGTTAGATTGTAGGTGCCGCAAAGGTTTAGCTTGTTAAAAATCTTTGCATTCTCAAAAACGGGGGTTAGTCAGACCCATTTTGGGGGCATTCCGAGGCCAGTGTCTGCATCTTCTCTATGCAACTTCATTGGCCCTGCAGAAATTGCCCATCCTAAGTTACCTGAGAGTCACTCAGATTGCTGATGTGCACGCAGATGATCCGATGCTACATCTTTAGACACAGCAGAGGATCAGAGAAACCATCAAGAGGCATATATTTACACTAGATGCCTCCGGCAGCATTAGCATATTATCGCACAGCTGCGGCGCACAAAGTCACAGCAGCTGTGCAATAGCGTTCAGCTCTGAATCAGGTCCATGGTTATTTAAGTCAAGATTACAAATAGAATACTCATATGTTTTACTACTCTTTTAGACAAACCATGGGCCTGATTTAGAGTAGGGCACAATTTTGTAGCTCAAAGTAAGCATAAACTTACAACCGCAAAATTGCACGTGTCTATTTACAGTTGGTCGGTGCTACTATTACTGTAGGTTAACCTAGGCAGTTACTGTATCTAGGGTGCCAATGTATAGGGATGTGTCTAAAATACTGAATAATAGTTGTAATGCTACTTCTCTAAGTTTTTTAATAAAACGATGGTGTCATTCAGTATGGCCGCTGACTTGAAGGAGAAGAAGCTAGCAGCCACTTACTGTATATGTGAAGCTACTACTGATCCTCTATATCAGTATTGCACTGAGAGCATGACAATTGGCTATGATGTAAAAGAGAAGTACCACAATTCCTGTCCCAGGAGTAGGAGGCTGTTATAAAAAAATAAAGCGACATGGAATAAATCAGGGAACAAACTTGCATACACAGAGCCCATCTGTCAAGCTCTGATAGTCAGCTGAAAAATGCACAAACCTTTTATGCCCTACTTGTATAGTAACTGTCATATGTAAATTTAATATCATGATAAAACAGCAACAGAAATGATCACTTTGTTTTTAAAATAATAATGATACCAATAATAATAATAATAATAATAATAATAAATAATAATAATTATTATTATTAGTAGTAGTAGCAGTAGTAGTATTAACATGTCATTGAGTGATTGGTCACACAACAAGACAAAATATTTCTTTATGTTTAAGCTAAGAGTATATTTGGTGCTACCCGGACATTTGGCATAAATTACACAGTACTCAATTATCACATTACACAGTACTCAGCGCTCCAAAATTGTGCCTGAAACTGACTGAAACTTTGTACGCTTAAGCAATTTTCATTTCTAAACTCAAATTAATATACATTACATTAATTACTATCATCTTACATTGTTTTATGTTCAGTAATCCATATTATCCCTCTCTCTGATAATAAATCTGTATTATTCCTCTCACTGATAATAAATCAATATTATTTCTCTCGCTAATGATTATCATCATCCGTACGCAAATCTTGAGATTCTAAATTCAATTTACTAGGGAGATTTCAGGGAGACAGACAGCAATGATAAGGATAGATCTAATTTGACTGACACTCACAAGCAGACAATTGGAGTCCTTATGAATTTAATATGAGTCTCAGGTATTAAATAGGAAGAATATTTATGTATCAATGAACATTGTAATAACATGATTTGTTATCCCACCATATCTATTTTTCTTGTAGAACACAAGTATTCTGACTTACAAGATTCTGACTTACAAGATTTCTACATCTCTCTGGCCTAATACATTTCTAACACTTGGTTGAGCATATGACATTTATGTGAATATATCTCTCAGTGCTAGACTTAGAAGTTCATATACAGTACAGATGTAAATAAATTACCATTCCAGTAGATACTAGTGAAACTTTAGGAAAGGCAAAGTAGCCAATTTTTACTTTGCCTCTTAAGCACATATTGCAAAACATTGGAACGCACATAATTACTACCATCATGATGAAATTATTACTAAGACCAAACTATATATTCTGTTCCTGAAATCAGATAAGATATTCATATAACCAGCCATCTAAAGGGGTCCTATGCAATATCTTGCTTAATGCAATTGTGTATATGTTATAATTAGTAAACCTTTTGTTCAATAAGAGGTCTATGTACTAAGTAGTGTTAGGAGAAGTGAAAAGTGAAGAGTGAAAAGTAATAAGGTGCCAGCCAATCAGCTCCTAACTGCCATCTCACAGGCTGCGTTTGAAAAATTACAGTTAGGAACTGATTGGCTGGCACCTTATCACTTTTCATTCTTCACTTTTCACTTCTCCTAACACTGCTTAGTAAATAGACCCCTAAGATTGTAATTGTCTGTTGTACTGGATCAAAACATACTTCAAAGTTCTGACAACCAGACTCTGCTTTTAGTAATAGATAATCTATTGATCTCCTATTCTGTACTATTCTTGGTTCAATAATGCTATTGCCAAGCTAGCAGTGTTTTTAGTTTTTGCAAGACTACAGTGTTGCGGATTATGATATTCTATATTATATATATATATATATATATATATATATATACACAAGTCCAGATCACCGGCACTCACGGGTTCCACAATGTCCTGGGCCGGGTGCCCTCCACAGTCAGTCGCTGCCAAACAGGACGAACTGAACATAATCTCCACAAGGCGGCACTCCGTGTAAAAAACGACCAAATGTGACAAGATGCTGTCTGCAACGTTTCAGCGCCTTTTATTAGCGCTTTTTTTCAAGCATAAAATACATACAAACATGTTACACTTACCAAACATATATAGAGCAGTTAGATACCATGCTGCAGCGCGACATCACTTCCTGGCTCAACTCAAATAAGCACAAATCTATTATGCACGACCATAAAATGTCGCAATCACTATACTGCACACACCACAACGTGCTAAACGCTATAATGGTCATAACATATCAGACAGATACATGAATATTACATAAATCGCAAGGAGTTGACACCTACATTACTTACAAATAGCCAAGCGTAATCAGAATATAAACATATGCATAACAACTAACCTGCATAATAAAAAATGTAATAATCAAACAAAACACTGGAGCCCCAGAGTTTCATTTAAGCCTCGGGGGGAAAGTGTGTCTAACCTCATAATCCATTGAGACTCACACTGAAGTAATTTGCGCCCACGGTCCCCACCTCTAACGAGAGGGGGAACGTGGTCAATGATTTTATAGCGAAGTGTTGAAAGATTATGTGACGCCATGGCGAAGTGTCTTGCCACTGGCTGCTCGCTGGAACCTGAAGCAAGAGCTGCCCGAATAGCAGATCGATGTTGGGCCATTCTCTCCTTTAAAGTACACTCGGTCTTGCCCACATACATCTTAGAGCAAGGGCACGTTATGACATAAACTATAAATTTAGTTGAACATGTCAAATGATGTCTTATATTATACTTAGTGCCCAAATAAGGATGGAAAAAAAAACGATCCTGTTTGAAGGGAGCGACACGTAATACAATTGGGACATCTATAACAGCCTACTTTCGGGACACCCATAAAGGGTAAATCTCAGCTAAATAAATCCTTTACGGGTGTCCCGAAAGTAGGCTGCATAATAGATTTGTGCTTATTTGAGTTGAAATTTGTATGTTCAGTTATTTATCTGTTCACGATATTCGTAATAGCTAAAACTCATATTATATTGTCCACAGCCGTATTATTACATTCTATCTGTTTGCTACACATTGTGTTTATTACGCTGATTAGTTTGATCTAGAGGCAAGTGAGCACGATAGACTGTTTTTAATTATATGTTATGTGTTTTTGGTCACATTGTATTTGTGTTATTTGGTAACCATGGTGATTACCATGGTAACCGTTGAATGGGAGGATGTGACGTCACTACTGGCTCTGTGGACTTCCGGGTTGGAGCCAGGAAGTGATGTCGCGGTGCAGCATGGTATCTAACTGCTCTATATATGTTTGGTAAGTGTAACATGTTTGTATGTATTTTATGCTTGAAAAAAGCGCTAGTAAAAGGCGCTGAAACGTTGCAGACAGCATCTTGTCACATTTGGTCGTTTTTTACACGGAGTGCCGCCTTGTGGAGATTATATATATATATTAGGGGTGAGCGGGTTCGGATTTCTGAAATCGGAACCCCCCCGAGCCCCCCCGATCCGAGTCCGATCCGAGTCAGGCTCGACTTTTCCCGCCTGACTCGGATCTGACATCGAGGCAAAACGTCATCATCCCGCCTTCCGAGTCTCGCGGGTTTTGGATCCTATATAAGGTACCCGCGTCGGCGCCATTTTCTCACTCGGCTGTGGACAGTGAAGAGGGAGGGTGGGAGTTAGTGCTGTGTAGTGTAGTGTAGTGTAGTGCTGCTGTTGTCCACTACTTCAAAGTCCATAGGGGCTGGCTGTGTTGTGCTGTGCTGCTGTTGTTAATAGGGGCTGTGTCCACTACTTCAAAGTCCATAGGGGCTGGCTGGACTGTGTTGTGCAGTCAGTTCTCCATAGGGGCTGTGTCCACTCCAAAGTCCTGTGCAGTGTCCCAGTCCTAAAGGGGTGCTGTAGTGTTGTCCAGGGGGTGCTCTGTCCATCAGGGGTGCTCCCCCCAAGTGCTAAAAAAATAATATATTTTCTGTGTTTGTGAATTGTGTGCGCAGTAGCCGCACGTGCATCAACAAAGTAGTGCCAAGCGTGCGCCTGTGTCATAAGTAAAGGGCCGGCTGGCTTGACCGTTAAAGGGTGCTGTAACCCCCGAAAGTACACTCCAGTCCAAACCAAAAAAAAATAATTTTCTGTGTTTGTGAATTGTGTGCGCAGTAGCCGCACGTGCATCAACAAAGTAGTGCCAAGCGTGCGCCTGTGTCATAAGTAAAGGGCCGGCTGGCTTGACCGTTAAGGGTGCTGTAACCCCCGAAAGTACACTCCAGTCCAAACCAAAAAAAAAATTATTTTCTGTGTTTGTGAATTGTGTGCGCAGTAGCCGCACGTGCATCAACAAAGTAGTGCCAAGCGTGCGCCTGTGTCATAAGTAAAGGGCCGGCTGGCTTGATCGTTAAGGGTGCTGTAACCCCCGAAAGTACACTCCAGTCCAAACCAAAAAAAAAATTATTTTCTGTGTTTGTGAATTGTGTGCGCAGTAGCCGCACGTGCATCAACAAAGTAGTGCCAAACGTGCGCCTGTGTCATAAGTAAAGGGCCGGCTGGCTTGACCGTTAAGGGTGCTGTAACCCCCGAAAGTACACTCCAGTCCAAACCAAAAAAAAAATTATTTTCTGTGTTTGTGAATTGTGTGCGCAGTAGCCGCACGTGCATCAACAAAGTAGTGCCAAACGTGCGCCTGTGTCATAAGTAAAGGGCCGGCTGGCTTGACCGTTAAGGGTGCTGTAACCCCCGAAAGTACACTCCAGTCCAAACCCAAAAAAAAATTATTTTCTGTGTTTGTGAATTGTGTGCGCAGTAGCCGCACGTGCATCAACAAAGTAGTGCCAAGCGTGCGCCTGTGTCATAAGTAAAGGGCCGGCTGGCTTGACCGTTAAGGGTGCTGTAACCCCCGAAAGTACACTCCAGTCCAAACCAAAAAAAAAATTATTTTCTGTGTTTGTGAATTGTGTGCGCAATAGCCGCACGTGCATCAACAAAGTAGTGCCAAGCGTGCGCCTGTGTCATAAGTAAAGGGCCAGCTGGCTTGACCGTTAAAGGGTGCTGTAACCCCCGAAAGTACACTCCAGTCCAAACCAAAAAAAAATTATTTTCTGTGTTTGTGAATTGTGTGCGCAGTAGCCGCACGTGCATCAACAAAGTAGTGCCAAGCGTGCGCCTGTGTCATAAGTAAAGGGCCGGCTGGCTTGACCGTTAAGGGTGCTGTAACCCCTGAAAGTACACTCCAGTCCAAACCTAAAAAAAAATTATTTTCTGTGTTTGTGAATTGTGTGCGCAGTAGCCGCACGTGCATCAACAAAGTAGTGCCAAGCGTGCGCCTGTGTCATAAGTAAAGGGCCGGCTGGCTTGACCGTTAAGGGTGCTGTAACCCCCGAAAGTACACTCCAGTCCAAACCAAAAAAAAAATTATTTTCTGTGTTTGTGAATTGTGTGCGCAGTAGCCGCACGTGCATCAACAAAGTAGTGCCAAGCGTGCGCCTGTGTCATAAGTAAAGGGCCGGCTGGCTTGACCGTTAAGGGTGCTGTAACCCCCGAAAGTACACTCCAGTCCAAACCAAAAAAAAAATTATTTTCTGTGTTTGTGAATTGTGTGCGCAGTAGCCGCACGTGCATCAACAAAGTAGTGCCAAACGTGCGCCTGTGTCATAAGTAAAGGGCCGGCTGGCTTGACCGTTAAGGGTGCTGTAACCCCCGAAAGTACACTCCAGTCCAAACCAAAAAAAAAATTATTTTCTGTGTTTGTGAATTGTGTGCGCAGTAGCCGCACGTGCATCAACAAAGTAGTGCCAAACGTGCGCCTGTGTCATAAGTAAAGGGCCGGCTGGCTTGACCGTTAAGGGTGCTGTAACCCCCGAAAGTACACTCCAGTCCAAACCAAAAAAAAAATTATTTTCTGTGTTTGTGAATTGTGTGCGCAGTAGCCGCACGTGCATCAACAAAGTAGTGCCAAGCGTGCGCCTGTGTCATAAGTAAAGGGCCGGCTGGCTTGACCGTTAAGGGTGCTGTAACCCCCGAAAGTACACTCCAGTCCAAACCAAAAAAAAAATTATTTTCTGTGTTTGTGAATTGTGTGCGCAGTAGCCGCACGTGCATCAACAAAGTAGTGCCAAGCGTGCGCCTGTGTCATAAGTAAAGGGCCGGCTGGCTTGACCGTTAAGGGTGCTGTAACCCCCGAAAGTACACTCCAGTCCAAACCTAAAAAAAAATTATTTTCTGTGTTTGTGAATTGTGTGCGCAGTAGCCGCACGTGCATCAACAAAGTAGTGCCAAGCGTGCGCCTGTGTCATAAGTAAAGGGCCGGCTGGCTTGACCGTTAAAGGGTGCTGTAACCTCCGAAAGTACACTCCAGTCCAAACCAAAAAAAAATTATTTTCTGTGTTTGTGAATTGTGTGCGCAGTAGCCGCACGTGCATCAACAAAGTAGTGCCAAGCATGCGCCTGTGTCATAAGTAAAGGGCCGGCTGGCTTGACCGTTAAGGGTGCTGTAACCCCCGAAAGTACACTCCAGTCCAAACCTAAAAAAAAATTATTTTCTGTGTTTGTGAATTGTGTGCGCAGTAGCCGCACGTGCATCAACAAAGTAGTGCCAAGAGTGCGCCTGTGTCATAAGTAAAGGGCCGGCTGGCTTGACCGTTAAAGGGTGCTGTAACCCCCGAAAGTACACTCCAGTCCAAACCAAAAAAAAATTATTTTCTGTGTTTGTGAATTGTGTGCGCAGTAGCCGCACGTGCATCAACAAAGTAGTGCCAAGCGTGCGCCTGTGTCATAAGTAAAGGGCCGGCTGGCTTGACCGTTAAAGGGTGCTGTAACCCCCGAAAGTACACTCCAGTCCAAACCAAAAAAAAATTATTTTCTGTGTTTGTGAATTGTGTGCGCAGTAGCCGCACGTGCATCAACAAAGTAGTGCCAAGAGTGCGCCTGTGTCATAAGTAAAGGGCCGGCTGGCTTGACCGTTAAAGGGTGCTGTAACCCACAAAGTACACTCCAGTCCAAACCAAAAAAAAAATTATTTTCTGTGTTTAGCCGCACGTATATATCAAATCGATATAACATAAATGGAGGACCAAACTTTCTCCGATAAAAATAAAATAGAGAAAGATCAAGAACCACTTCCTCCTAGTGCTGAAGCTGCTGCCACTAGTCATGACATAGACGATAACATGCCATCAACGTCGTCTGCCAAGGCCGATGCCCAATGTCATAGTAGAGGGCACATACAATCCCAAATGGCAAAGTTCAGGAAAATGACCTTGAAAAAGACATTTAAATCAGCTGAAGAGAAACGTAAACTTGCCAATATGCCATTTACGACACGGAGTGGCAAGGAACGGCTAAGGTCGATCCCTAGTATGTTCATGACTAGTGGTTCAGCTTCACATGACGATGGAAGCACTCCTCCCACTAAAAAAATCAAAAGAGTTAAGCTGGCAAAAGCACAGCGAAGAACTGTGCTTTCTAAGAAGATATCACAAATCCCCAAGGAGAGTCCAAGTGTGGTGGTGGTTGCGATGCCTGACCTTCCCAGCACTGGACGGGAAGAGGTGGCTCTTTCCACCATTTGCACGCCCCCTGCAAGTGCTGAAAGGAGCACCCACAGTCCACTTGCTGATATGCAAATTGAAGATGTCACTGTTGAAGTACAACAGGATGAGGATACTGGTGTAGCTGGCGCTGAGGAGGAAGTTGGCGAGGAGGATTCTGATGGTGATGTGGTTTGTTTAAATCAGGCTCCGGGGGAGACAGTTGTTGTCCGTGGGATGAAAAAGCCCATCACGGTCATGCCTGGGCAGAAGACCAAACATTCCACCTCTTTGGTCTGGCAATATTTCTATCCAAATCCGGACAACAACTGTCTTGCCATATGTACCATATGTAAAGGTGAAATAAGTAGGGGTAGGGACGTCAACCACCTAGGAACATCCTCCCTTATACGGCACCTGCAGCGCGTTCATAAAAAGTTACTGTCAAGTTCAGAAACTTTGGCTCAGACCGTAAGCAGTCCAGGGACACCTAAATCCCGTTGTCCTGTTGTATCCAAGCGCCTGCAAACCACACCGTCAACTCCCTCCTCGTCAATTTCCTCCTTAGTCAGGATCGGAAGTAGTCCTGCAGGCCATATCACTGGCATGACTGACTCTCCTATCCGGGATTCCTCCGGAGGATCCTGCATTGCTACGCCTACTGCTGCCGCTGCTGCTGTTGCTGCTGCTGCTGGGAGTCGTTCATCATCCCAGAGAGGAAGTAGGAACACCACTACTTTTACTAAACAATTGACCCTCCAACAGTCCTTAGCGAGGAGGATGAAGTACGACAGCAGTCATCCTGAAGCAAAACGTATAACTGAGGCCTTGACTGCTATGTTGGTGTTAGACGTGCGTCCGGTATCCGCCATTAGTGCAGTGGGATTTAGACAATTGATGGAGGTAGTGTGTCCCCGGTTCCAAATCCCGTCTAGATTCCACTTCACTAGGCAGGCGATACCGAGACTGTACAGAAACGTCAGAAAAAGTGTCCTCAGTGTCCTGAAAAATGCCGTTGTACACAATGTCCACTTAACCACGGACATGTGGACAAGTGGAACAGGGCAGACTAAGGACTATATGACTGTGACAGCCCACTGGGTAGATGTATCACCTTACGCAGCAACAGCAGCAGCGTCACCAGTAGCAGCATCTCAGAAACGCCAGCTCGTTACAAGGCAGGCTACGCTGTGTATCACTGGTTTCAGTAAGAGGCACACCGCCGACAACCTCTTAGAGAAACTGAGGGAAATCATCGCCCAGTGGCTTACCCCACTTAGACTCTCCTGGGGATTTGTGATATCTGACAACGCCACCAATATTGTGCGGGCATTACATCTGGGCAAATTCCAGCACGTCCCATGTTTTGCTCACACAATAAACTTGGTGGTGCAGAATTTTCTGAAAAGCGACAGGGGCGTGCAGGAGACGCTTTGGGTGGCCCGAAAAATTTCTGGCCACTTTCGCCATTCAGCGACTGCGTGCCGAAGACTGGAGCGCCAGCAAACACTCTTGAACCTGCCCCGCCATCACCTGAAGCAAGAGGTTGTGACGCGGTGGAACTCAACCCTCTATATGCTTCAGAGGATGGAGGAGCAGCAAAAGGCCATACAAGCCTATACATCCACCTATGACATAGGCAAAGGAGGGGGTATGCACCTGACTCAAGCGCAGTGGAGAATGATTTCCGTGTTGTGCAAGGTTCTTCAGCCCTTCGAACTTGCCACACGTGAAGTCAGTTCAGACACTGCCAGCTTGAGTCAGGTCATTCCCCTCATCAGGCTTTTGCAGAAGCAGCTGGAGAAAGTGAAGGAGGAGCTAAGACGGAGCGATTCCGCTCGGCATGTGGGACTTGTGGATGAAGCCCTTCATTCGCTTTGCCAGGATTCCAGGGTGGTCAATCTGTTGAAATCAGACCACTACATTTTGGCCACCGTGCTCGATCCTAGGTTTAAAGCCTATGTGGTGTCTCTCTTTCCGGCCGACACAAGCCTGCAGAGGTGCAAAGACCTGCTGGTGAACACACTGTCAGCTGAAGCGGAACGTGACACGTCAACGGCTCCTTCTTCATTTTCTCCCGCAACTGGGGCTGCCAGGAAAAAACTTAGGTATCCTAAGCAACCCGCTGGCGGTGATGCAGGGCAGGCAGGACCAAGTTTGGACATCTGGTCCGGACTGAAGGACCTGGCAACAATTTCTGACATGTCTACTGTCACTGCATATGATACTGTCACCATTGACAGAATGGTGGAGGATTACATCGGTGACAGCATCCAAGTAGGCATGTCAGACAGTCCATACCTGTACTGGCAGGAAAAAGAGGCAATTTGGAGGCCCCTGTACAAACTGGCTCTATTTTACCTGAGTTGCCCCCCCTCCAGTGTGTACTCCGAAAGAGTGTTTAGTGCAGCCGGGAACCTTGTCAGCGAAAGGCGTAGGAGGTTGCTTCCACAGAATGTGGAGAAGATGATGTTCATCAAAATGAATTATCAGCTCTTCCAGGGAGACCAGCCTCCAGAACGTACAGAGGGACCTGTGGTGGTGGATTCAAGTGGGGACGAGTTAATACTTTGTGAGGATGAGGATGTACACACTGAAGAGGGTGAGGAATCGGTGGATGAGGAGGATGAGGATGACATCTTGCCTCCGTAGAGCCAGTTTGTGCAGGGACACATTAATTGCCAGCTTGTTTTGTGGGGGCCCAAACGAACCAATCATTTCAGCCACAGTTGTGTGGCAGACCCTGGCGCTGAAATGATTGATTTGTTAAAGTGTGCATGTCCTGTTTATACAACATAAGGGTGGGTGGGAGGGCCCAAGGACAATTCCATCTTGCACCTCTTTTTTTCTTTGCATTATGTACAGTTTGGGGCCTAGTTTTTCTAACTGCCATCCTGTCTGCCACTGCAGTGTCACTCCTAGATGGGTCACGTGTTTGTGCCGCCCACTCGTGTCGCTTAGCATAGTCATCCAGCTACCTCGGTGCAACCTTTTGGACATAAAAACACTATTGTGAGGTGTGAGGTGTTCAGAATAGACTGGAAATGAGTGGAAATTAAGGTTATTGAGGTTAATAATAGCATAGGAGCAGAAAAACCTACAAATTCTGTGATTTTAGCTGTTTTTATGCTTTTTTTCAAAAAAATACAGATCCAAAACACAAAACCCAGAACCCAAAACACGGAAGGGTGGTTTTGGCAAAACCAATCCAGATCCAAAACACGAAGAAAGATCCAGATCCAAAACCAAAACACAAAACACGAAAAGTGGCCGGTGCACACCCCTAATATATATATATATATATAAATTCCAATAGGTCTGACTCTCCCAGTATGCAGATACCTGGTCCCGGTGCCCTAGTAGTAGTAGAATGTATAACGCCAGGGGATGTGGCACTCTACAGCATCAAACACAATCTTTAATAGTACTCCATACAGGTAACAATGTTTCAGTACCTCTACAACTGGCACTGCCTTCAGGTTAAAAGATAAACCAAAAATACGTACCTTAAATAAAGAATCACCCGTGCATAGTGTGAACGCCTACACCGGAAGCGGGACCTCACACCCGGACTGGCAGCGCATGCTGCATGACGTCAGTGCTGCAGCATGTCACACTGCTAAATCCATCACCATGGTAACTAAACATCAACACATAATCACAATAATATCATACTAAAAACTATTAAATGCACATAACTACCGTAATAGATCTTAAATATATAACTCAATTAAATATCATATTTCATTGAGCTATATATTTAAGATCTATTATGTAGTTATGTGCATTTAGTAGTTCTTAATATGATATTATTGTGATTATGGGGTCTATTTACTAAGCAGTGTTAGGACAGAGTGAAAAGTGATAAGGTGCCAGCCAATCAGCTCCCAACTGTCATTTTTCAAACACAGCCTGTGAGATGGCAGTTAGGAGCTGATTGGCTGTGTCTCTTAACAATCTTAGTAAATAGACCCCTATGTGTTGATGTTTAGTTACCATGGTGATGGGTTTAGTAGTCTACCACGCTGCAGCACTGACGTCATGCAGGTGTGAGGTCCCGCTTCCAGTGTGGGCATTCACAGAATGCACAGGTTATTTTTTATGTAAGGTATGCATTTTGGCTTTATCTCTTAACCTGAAGACAGCGCCGGTTGTAGAGGCACTGAAACGTTGTTACCTGTATGGAGTACTATTAAAGATTGTGTTTGATGTTCTCGAGTGCCGAGTCCCCTGGCATTATATATATATATATATATATATATATATATATATATATAGCATACCTCCCAACTTTTCAGTATGGGAAGGAGGGACAGGGCGCGCGGCTTCCGAAAAGGGGGCGGAGCCAACTGAAAATGGGGCAGAGCCTCGCGGCTTCCCCCCATTTTCGTCACTATAGGGGGTGTGCCCAGCACTCTCAGAGATGCTGGGCAGCCCCCCCCAGGCTCTCCCTACGCTAGCGGACAGATGCCGTGCGATGCGCACGGCATCTGTTCACCTTCTGCACACCCGCTGCTCTGCTAGGCAGAGCAGCGGGTGTGCTCTCCCCAACTTCCCCCCACCACAGGACACTGCGACCCACGGGCGGGACAGCGGGACAGTCCCAGAAAAATGGGACTGTCCCGCTGGAAGCAGGACATTTGGGAGGTATGATATACATATATATACTGTATATATATATATATATATATATATATATTTATATACAGAATTTATAAGCTCGACACTCAGGATAATAAATTGCAGTAGCAGCAAGGTGCCTTCCTAAAGTTGTTTATATAGAAAGCATCCTATAGTGTGTGGTCTGGCAGCCCAACATGTTAAGGAAAAAAGGCAGCAGTCCTTGATCATATGAAAAAATTGTATTCAAAACATCATAAAAAATTACATTTCAGGGTGTCGACATTTCAAGGTCCTGTGAATAAAGTAAACAGTGTATGTGACATTCTCTTCCCTTATAAAGACTGGAGGTTCTAGCATGTACACGTTGTCCGGCCTCGGAGCTCTCTTTACAGGACTTCCAGTGGACATGTGGAAACTGGAAGCTGTCAGATGACAGTCGGCTTCCTGGCAACCACAGATGCCCTGCAAGCTGGGACACCGGACCATCAGCGCTGTAATGAGAATGCGCCATAGTAATAAAAAGACCATATAAGGCATATAAATGCTGATATAGAGAGATCTATGTGCGAGTGCTAAATTACATACATTGTGTGACTTGAATGTGCAAGGTGACTGTGGTGTGTAAAAAAACATATAAAATACTGTACATTTGGAAAAACAAGACAGCATATATATGTTTATTTAGAGGCAACAGCATATAAAAAGATGCCTCCCAATATCATAAATAATATATCATATATGATTAGTGTTCACTCTAGCTCCGGCGGCAGGCAGGGCGCCAGAGCTAGAGAGGGCAACCTTATGCGCGTGCCCGAAAAGGGGGCGTGGAAAAGAAAAGGGGGCGTGTCTATAAGATGCGTCCCCTTTTCGTCATACTTGGGGGCATGCCCGGCGCTTACGGACATGCCGGGCAGCCCCCAAGCACTGCAGAAAGGGAGAATAGATGCCGGGCGCTTGCGTCCGACGTCTATTCTCCGGCGGTGACCGGGACACCGCATGTTTCTCCACCCGTGGGACACTGCATCCCGCGGGTGACAATGGCACCCGCAGGCTGTGAGGGCAGGGCGCTTTTTGCCCTCCTCCTGGAGGGCAGGGTGCTTTTTGCCCTCCAGAAGGAGGGCAGGGAGCCACGCCCCGCTAAAACAGCCTAGCGGGAACGCTATATGATTATCAAAATATACGCTGCAAACACGGACCTACTGTCTATTCATGGATATTATTGCTATATATAAATACATGTAATATCGATATTACTCAAAGGAAAAACATAACAAAAGCCAAATGGTTATATCATTATGGTCATATTATTATAAGAAAACGTTCCATGCATTCTTCTTATTGAGGCCCCTTGGAGAGATTTTATCTAAGGTATGTATGGTTATATCGTTATGGTCATATTATCATAAGAAAACGTTCCATGCATTCTTCTCGTTGAGGCCCCTTGGTGAGATGGTATCTAAGGTATGTATGGGTATATCATTATGGTCATATTATTATAAGAAAATGTTCCATGCATTCTTCTCATTGAGGCCCCTTGGTGAGATGGTATCTAAGGTATGTATCGGGTTTCACATTGGCTAAGTCTCTTAGAGTGATCTTCTCCATGTATGTCCACAGGAATATGGTCCACAATTTTATATTTTAGGCTGGATAAGGGTTGTTGTTTCTGTCTGCAATGCCGTGCAATCTGCTGGTACATGTCTTTGCCAGTTAGAGCAGCCCGTATGGCCGATCAATGGAGAGCCATATGCTCCCTAAAAGTATGCATAGTTTGTCCCATGTAATAATAGCCACATGTACATATTATAATATATATTATGTACTGTGTTGTACAAGTTAGTACATGTTGTATAGGGAATTTGTACCCTGTATGAAGGTGCTTGAAATACTTTCCAGGTTCCATGTAGTTGCAGGTAGTGCACGACAAACATTTATAGCAACCTGGTTTTTTCTTCTGTATATACGGAACAGGTCCTGTAGGTGTGAAGGTAACTGTAGTTTTCATTAGTAGATCCTTTAAATTTTTGTCTTTGGTATAGGCTGGCATAAGTGTCTTGTTCTTAAAAACTGTCAGGTCAATAGTACCTTTAGCAGAACATATCCGTACCAACCCTCTTCTTCATGGTCCCTCTATAAATAGGTCTCAACATAAAATTTGCCTGTTTACGGACGACGTCCTTTTGTTTGTTACGTGCCCAGAAACTTCTCTCCCAATTTTACAACAATTACTTTATGATTATTCTGCGGACTCATATTATAAATTAAACCCTTAAATCCCAATATAATTATAATTGGCAACCACTGTCTCTCCGTTATTTGGATATTTCTTTGTCGGCTAATGAAGACAAGGTTCTTGAATATAACTATGGCCCCCTTTTAAACCAATTGATTGCCTTCACAAAAGATTGGATGAACCATGAGGTCTCCTGGATGGGCAGAATGGCGGCTGTCAAGATGACCCTTCTCCCTAAACTCTTGTACTTATTTAGGTCAATACCTAGGACCCTCCCTTCTTCATGGTTAAATAGATTTTATGCGGTGCTGAACAAATATATCTGGAATAATAAGAGAGCCAGACTCGCTAAGAAATACTTAATGATGTCTAGATCATCTGGGGGCTTGGCATACCCCAATATAGCACTCTATCAAACGGCATGCTTGGTTGATCAGCTTAGTGATTGGTCGAACGTTCTTAACCCTAAACCCTGGGTCAGGCTAGAAAGTGAAATGTTAGGCAAATTCCCCCTTTGTGATTTACTCTGGATTCCAACCAATTTTAGAGTCTCTCTCAAATCTATGTCCAGGGCAACAATAGCTTCTCTCAATGCGTAGGATAGCCTGTCTCTCCTTCTACAATTTAACCTGCCTTCTCTCCACCACTCTATTCATGGTTTATCATTTTTAATCCCAAATTTAAACCTGCTTTCCTGGTACCTCAATGGTATCCGTACTCTCTGAGACTTCTTTTTGAATAATAACCTTCTTTCCTTCGCCCAATTACAGGTTAGCTTTTCCATTCCCTCTAAAGATTTCTACAAATTTCTTCAAGTCAGACATTGGATACAGTCCTTTCCGCATTTAGCAGGCTCATCGAAAATGATTCCTCCCCATGTATTTTCACGCATATTTTCAATTTCACGCAAAGGAAGTATATCTTTTTGGTACTCTCTTCTACTTACAGCGGAAGAGCCGGACAAGATACCAGCCATTATTAAATGGGAATATCACCTAAATACATGTCTGGACTCACATGAATGGGCTACCCTTTTCTTTTCTGTATTTAAAATGTCTAGATGTATTTCGCATATTGAAATGTATATGAAATTGCTCTACCGCATTTATTTGACCCCCGATAGATTACACAAAATTTGGCCTGCTCAATCTAATTTGTGTTGGCGTGCATGTGGCCAAATAGGCGAGATATTCCACATTTTCTGGAATTGCCCTGCTATACGCCCCCTTTGGTTGGAGGTGGAAGATTTGATCCTGAAGGTCACGGGTATGTGGCTATATCTGACCCCCTCTACTGCTCTCTTACATATATTTCAGTTGATGTTCCTACCCACCATAGATATTTTATTAGCCATGTACTTATTGCTACCAAGGCAGCTATTGCCCAGTTCTGGAAGCAGGATAAACCTCCCCCCTATATTTGATAAAGTCCAAAATAAATTATAGTTTCCGGATGGAAACTTTAAATTGCTCTTACTCTTCTTCTGCTAACTCACCAATGATTAAGTGGTTCAGCTGGCAGGAATTTATTATGATGGATTCATGTCTATCAATAACCACACATTGATATATCAAAATTGGGATGTGTTCTATATTTTGGTTTGTATAATGGGAGTTCTGGAGTGTTTTTTACTGTCTGTGTAGGTCATACACTGACTTTGTTTTGTTTTGATTTTTAGTCATATGTGATATTTTGATTG
Organism: Taudactylus pleione; assembly: GCA_031769625.1. Classification (NCBI taxonomy): domain Eukaryota; kingdom Metazoa; phylum Chordata; class Amphibia; order Anura; family Myobatrachidae; genus Taudactylus; species Taudactylus pleione. The sequence continues at coordinate 35,582,529 of JAUIMM010000092.1, forward strand.
ACAATTGCCTGTTTTTCCCCCCTTGTTATATTTTTCCCCTTTCTCTTTTTTCTGTACCCTCCATTTTTATTTTTTATGTCTTTACAAAAACAAAATGAAAAATTCAATAAAAATTATTGTTTAAAAAAAAAAAACTGTCAAGTCTTTGGACCTTATTCAGAGTCGGTGGCGAGCGCTGAGCGCTCGCAACCGACTCAATGTTGGTCCACAGGGCATGCGCATGATGGAGACTGCTCCGTCGTGCGCATGTGTGAGCCCCCGCTAACGACGGATCACCCGTCGTTAGTGGGCTCGAAGCAGACGGAGCGAGCTGTCAATGTTGATTGACAGCTCGCACCGTTTGCTGGGGGCGTGCCCGGCCAAACGGAGGCGTTCTTTTCGGAATGCTTGCCGTTTTGTGGGCGTCCCCACTGACATCATCAGTGATGTCAGTGGGGAGCTTCCTGCTCAAACAGAGCAGGAAGCTCCCTGGGGCTTAAGGTTGATGAGACCCTACCCTAGGGTTTCGTCATAAGCCCAGATGGTCGCGATGGTCTTGACCATCACGACCATCTCCCTTAGCAGTCGTTAGAGCTGTGGGTGTTAACCCACAGCCTAACGACCAACATGGAGGCGGCCATTCAGGATGCAAGCGGCCGCCCTTTTTCTGAGAGACCACTTGCATCCTACGACTGCCTCTGAATGAGGCCCTTTGTCCCCTGTCACTATAGGACAAAAAGGTTTAGAAGCATGTGATAAGATGGGGCTTGCCAAGGTATATTGTGTAACAAAAGGTATGCGGTCTTCATTTAGAGTCTTTTGTTTCTGCCTCTGAAGAGGTTGTTGTCATAGCACGTGTAGTACTTGCTGAGCCATCTCTTTCAATGCTGGTTCTGGATTTCCTCTAAAGCTGAATTTGTCCACCATTTGATTTAAAGCTTTACTCAAATCATCTTGATTGCTGGTAATGCGAGCTGCCCTCATCATCTGAGATTTGGGTAAAGCTTTTTTAAAGCTGGAGGGTGACATCTGCTATGATGAAGAAATTAATTGTGATCCATTTGTTTATTGTATACAGTATGCAGGTGGTAATCTTGTTATCTGCCAATTTAGCTGTGACGTCCAGATAATTGATTTCTACGTGGCTATATTGGCATGTAAGTTTGATTGGGCTGTCCATGGAGTTGATCGTATTGATCAGGTCCATTTGTTCAAATTCAGTACCAGACCATATCAGGAATAGGTTGTCGATGTATCTTGTATACATGACGATTTTCTCAGATATTAGAAGAACCACAAAGAAAAATTTGTGTTCTTGTTTGAACATATACACGTTGGCAAATGATGGGGCCACATTTGTCCCCAGCACGCACCCTGTGTTTTGTAAATATAACCATCCATTATGCAAAAAATAATTGCGTGTTAATGTCATTTCTAGTAATTGTAGGAACAGATTAACATCCACTGTTATAAACTGATTCTGTTCTCAAAAATATGCATTGCCTGTAAACCAGTGGAATGTGGGATTACAGTATACAAATTTGTGACATCGAGAGTGCATAATATGGAACCTTGTGGAATGTGTGTAATAGTATACAGTTTTAATATAAATTGTGAAGTATCTTTAAGAAATGTTGGTTGTTGCATAATAATGGGTTGTAACAGAAAGTCCAAAAACTGTGAAATCGGTTGCATTAATGACCCCTGCGCAGAAATTATTTGTCCCCCAGGGGGATTGTAGGCATCTTTGTGGATCTTTGGAACAGTATATAAGATTGGGACCACAGGATGAGATTGAAGTAGTGTTTCTAATAGTTTGTTATTGATTAGCACCTACTCACATGCTGTTTTAAGAACTGTTTCCATTTCTTTTTGACTGTTCAGTAGGATCACATGGTAATTTACAATATGTAACTGGGTCAGCCAATTGCCGGTCAATTTAATCTATGTAGCTGTTAATATCAGTGATTACTATGCCCCCTTCCATATTTGCTGGGCAGATTACGTTGTCAGAATAGCCGGACAGATTTTTTTAATGCCACGCACCCACCGGAAGTCCTGTACCGAGAGTTTCGAGGCTGGACAGTGTGTACATGCTAGCACCTCCAGTCTTTATAAGGTAAGATAATGTCACATATACTGCTTTAGTCACAGTCCTGATAAAAAGGTCTTAGGACTTTGAAATGTCAACACCTGTAATGTATTTTTTTATGATGTTTTGAATGCAATTTTGAATACAATTTATTCATATTATCAAGGAGTGCTGCCTCTTTTCCTTAACATGTGGAGCTGTCACTAAAGGATACTTATTTATATATATATATATATATATATATATATATATTTAGATAGATAGATAGATAGATAGATAGATAGTAAAAAAAAATCTGCAAATTGATTACATTATGTAATGCTTACAAATTAGTTGGCTTATAACCAAAAGGTGAAATTATTAAAACTAGTCCAATCAAACAAGTATGTAATTTCTATAAACACATTTATACATATGCGTGCTATTGATTTATGTGTTTATGGGAGACTATCTCTACAGTCCAGGAGATATATTTTTATTTTATTTATTTATAATAAATACACTACATACAGAGATATTTTAACTTGACTCATTAACTATGTATAATATATTTAATATCTGTCCAACATTCCAGCCTGATACATACATGCAGATTTATTCCAAAGTAAGTTTACAGATGTGAAAAGATCTGCTCTATTAACAATTTTTTTTTACAGGTAAGACAAATCAACTGAATAGAAAATGCACAGTAGTGATAAATATTATCTACTACTAACTTTTTTTATGTGTTAGGATCCTTCTTTCTGTATCTGTTCCTGTGTACTGTTACTACAACTTATATTACTTTAACTGCAGAATGACCTTTCATATTTATACCACTAACTTTTATCCATCTATATAGGCTTTTTTCATGTTATGTCTAAATCCAGATAAAACTAGACTCATGGTACACTTCAAAGTTGACCACCTGGGGTGTACTTCCTTTGCTCTGTACAGTTAAGTATACATACAGTATGTCATTTCCTTCAAAGGAAAATCCTACTCCATTTTATTGAGACTTTGGCAAATAATACAATCTTGTAAAATAACCAAATTAACATTCAATCCATTGTGACATTGAATCCTAAATTAGTTGAAGACTTCATGATAATTGTATTCACTGCTTTGCATTTTAAATTGCAATGAGTCCTTGCCAAATGTATTATCATATTTGGACTTCCACAAATCTAGGTGACTTAATCAAAGTAAACCTCTTGTTATACTGTAATAGACCTTTTTATCATCTTTGCTGACAATTGTATCTATTGTCTGGCCCTAAATGTAGATCAAAGGTAAAACAGTTCTGATTAACATATCTGTTATGATTTGAGTCAATAATCTCAATACCTACTAGTCTATGCAAAAAGCAACTTGTTTCCCCAAAGATACAAAATGACAGTCTTAAAACCCATACAGTTATATGCACACATATACAAACCTAGTTTACTTTATTTTGTATTTCAATTCAAACAATTTCACTTTATTTCTAATATTACCTACCAATTTATATTTTATTTAAACAAATACCTGTATGGTATCAACAGGCAATAGTGTTTAATTAGTGTTTATTTAGTGTTTATTCTAGCACCCTGCACATGGAACAACTCGTGCAGTTCCTCTTTTCTGCCTGGGGTGTCACTCTCTGTTTTGGTGGTTCTAGCACATTCAGCTGATGCAACAAACTGCTAAGATATGCACCAGAGTGGGCACGAAGCACCAGAATGGAAAGCGACACCCCAGGAAAGAGGAACTGTGCGGGTTGTGACAGGTGCGGGCTGCTAGAATGAACACTATTTAATACAGTATTAGTAATTAGAGGTGGTGCACAAAAAGCATCACAGTCTGATACTGCTGTAGCCAACTCTTGCCCCAGCATGCACATCAGCCTCTGCACAGCACCACTGCCAGGCTTGCTACCTCCCACCAGCAGCACGCAGAGGCCAGAAAGACAGGCAGAGCTTCAAAAGGTCCCATATCTCCGGCCAGGTAGGATACTGTGTTAGGGTGGGTACACAACTGAGTGACCAGCAATCGTGCCGATGTTCATGGCAATTTGCCTTCACCCTGGACATCGCATGATCACCGGTACACACTACACTATTTAATGAACGACGGAATGATCACTTGTTCCGTCCTTTATTAATATGTATGGCGCTGTATGTGATATCGTGTGATTAGCTGTACAGCACAGCCAATGACACGATATTGCATGCGATCGTGGGAGTGCGCAATTCGGGCAAACACACTGCACAACTTTTCCAATTTGTCGTTCCAATTTGGCCAAATTGGGCCAATATCGTGCAAGTGTGTAGCTGGCCTTATTCTGAAATTACACCCTAATTGCTCAGCCCATAATTAATAACTATTCAATTTTAAATCAGATTGCACAACATAAAAATGACTTAAATCAATCTATAGTACTACTATAGATTGATTTATGCCGTTTTTATGTTGTGCAATCTGATTTAAAATTGAATAGTTAATAATTATGGGCTGAACGATTATCGGTAGACTGTGTACACACCGTTATTGCACTGCACACACACCAAGGTATAGTGCTATGGATTATTTGAGGGAGGGTGCCCCAAACTGGTATTTTGCCTAGGGCCCCATGAAGTCTAAATCTGGCTCTGGTTGCTAGCAAATCACTTATTTTCCTATTTGCTGGCTATGGTACTTCTCAGTAAATATATTGTGCATCATTTATTAATATACAAGTCTACCTGTATGTTGCAGACTTAATATTTGCTTTTGCTTCTAAGATAATCCTTGCATTCATTATCTCAATTATATCTTGTCAATTTTGTACAATCTCACCACTTATGTTAACAATTTTGTCTATGTACATAGAATCAAGCTAGTGAGCAAATTCCTTAGATGCAGGTCCATATACCCTTATCTAGCTTGGGGGAAAGTAATGCAAAATTCTGCATTCCCTTTACTATATTATTCTTCAAATTGCTATCCTCCATAGTTGGCAAGTGGCTCATGATTACTGTGCCCAAATTACTCTCTTAATATATTTGATATCTTTTATTTATGAAGTTTTTCTGAAGAATCATGTAATATATCCTTTGGCTGCTGTGTTTCAGGATAAATTACCTTCTTGTGACAAAGGCATGTATCCACAATAACTTCCTCTCCATTACCTTTACAGTTGTGGATCGGTTCAAATCCCAACAACGGAAGACCGGCAACAGAAGATCCTGGCAGGAAAGTATTTTCACTTGTACTAACCCTACCCCCCTAACCCTAACCCTCCCTTAGGGGTGCCTAACCCTAACCTCCCCCAAGTGTCAAACCCTAACCCCCCTGCAAGTGCCTAAACCTAACCCCCCCTTCCCCATAGCCTAAACCTAAGTCTCCTGGGGGGGTGCCTAACCCTAACCTCACCCCGGGGGTGCCTAACCCTAACCCCCCTTACCCTAGCCTTATACTAACCATCCCAGGGAGGTGCCTAACCCTAAGTACCCCCTGGAAGCCCCTAACCTAACCCTTTCTCCTGCTTTTGTCTGCTCCTGCCGCCCGGCTTACCTTTGTTTGGTTTGCTGGGTGTTGGGCTCCCGGCGTAGGTAAAATTACAGGTGATAGGATTTTGATGCCTGTCATTAGACCCCTGCTGGGATTAGACAGTCGGGGAGCAGGCAGTCGGCATTTCGACCATCGGCTTCCTGACTGCATCCCTTACAGTTGTGGGTGTAGTCAATAAAACATGATAAGGTCCTTTCCAACAATATGTTAAAGAGCTAGAATGCAAGCTGTTTCATGTCATCACTTTATCTCCTGGCTGTAAATGTGTGATGAGCTTCTTCTGTCTGTGCTAAATGTTTGCCTTTCACAGTAGTTTGTATAATTGTGAACTGGTTACTGATGGATAAGATTGGTCATTGTCAAATCATTAGTTTTGTAGTTCATGTAACAGGGTAGCTTTAAAGTTTGGTAATCTACCAAACAACATGTATACCTTGGTCAGAATAGATAACATGTGGTATATATTGCTGCTATAGATACTGTTACTGCAGCAGCTGGATAAGCTTCAGTCCATCCTGAAAACAGATCTATGCACTCTAAAACTTATTGTAACATTCTAAAGCTGAATGAAGTCAATCTGCAAAATGTTATATGTCTATTGTGTGAGGAATGTACAGTATGACTATTAAATGGCCTTTGAACATTTTTCTGGAGACATATAATACATGAGGTTTCCTGTGAAACCTGGCACATAAAATTAAGCCTTAATCAGACTGGTCATTGCCATCTTACCAGTATGGATCAGTCCCTGAGACATTTGCACCAATGTTGGCTAAAGGGATCTTGAGCTGACTGGTTTACCTTCAAAGCTAAGCCCTTGTTTATCATGTGTGTACACTTTACAAGATTTACTCCCCATGGCAGAGGTTCCGAAACGCAGTCCTCAAGGCTCCACAACAGTTCAGGCTTTAGAGATATCCATGGTTGAGCACAGGTGACTTAACTAGTACCTCAGTCAATTTGATTTAATCACCTGTGCTTAATCATGGATGCACTTTTTTCATCACCTATTCATAGGCAAATCTTTTTCGCCTATTACATTGCATTGTGTTTTCGCATCTGCAAAAAGTATTTGGAATTGAATACGGCGATACAATTCCACCTGGCGAAATGACATCATCGGCAAAACTTTTAGTGTTAGCAGCTGGTAAGACTTTTGTTTGCAGCTGGTCAGACTTTTTGCAAATGAAGCGTGACTGCCTAATGTACGTTGATGGTACTGGTGTTTAAGCAGAAGAGTGACTTTGGATGGATATGAGAAAGCAGCAGTGGGCGTCTTTATGTCGGTTGTGCTTTGACAGGCTTTAGCATATTTTAGCAATTGTGATCTGTACATTTGTATCCACTGCTGAATCAGGCCCACAGTTAATAATAGTTCACAATACTATTTGTATAAATCAGTGTGACTATTATACCATGGCTACACTCTGAACTGTGGGCCTGATTTACAGTCAGGTCCATAAATATTGGGACATTGACAGAATTTTCATATTTTGGCCTCTATTCACCACCACAATAGCTTTGAAATGAAACAAACAAGATGTGCTTTAACTGCAGACTTTCAGATTTAATTTGAGAGTAATTACATCCAAATCAGGTGAACGGTGTAGGAATTACAATGGTTTCTATATGTGCCTCCCACTTTTTAAGGGGCCAAAAGTAATGGGACAAACTAAACAATCCTAAATCTAACTTTCACTTTTTAATACTTTGTTGCAAATCCTTTGCAGGCAATTACAGCCTGAAGTCTGGAACACATAGACATCACCAGACGCTGGGTTTCATCCCTGGTGATGCTCTGCCAGGCCTCTACTGCAAATGTCTTCAGTTCCTGCTTGTTCTTGGGGCATTTTCCCTTCAGTTTTGTCTTCATCAAGTGAAATGCATGCTCACTCGGATTCAGGTCAGGGGATTGACTTGGCCATTGCATAACATTCCATAGCCTTAAAAAACTCTTTGGTTGCTTTTGCAGTATGCTTTGGGTCATTGTCCATCTGCACTGTGAAGCGCCGTCCAATGAGTTCTGAAGCATTTGACTGAATATGAGCATATATTGCCCAAAACACTTCAGAATTCATTCTGCTGCTTTTGTCAGCAGTCACATCATCAATAAATACAAGGGAACCAGTTCCATTGGTAGCCATACATGCCCATGCCATGACACTACCACCACCATGCTTCACTGATGAGGTGGTATGTTTTGGATCATGAGCAGCTCCTTTCCTTCTCCATACTCTTCTCTTCCCATCACTCTGGTACAAGTTGATCTTTGTCTCATCTGTCCATAGGATGTTGTAGCAGAACTGTAATGGCTTTTTTAGATGTTGTTTGGCAAACTCTAATCTGGTCTTCCTGTTTTTGTGGCTCACCAATAGTTTACATCTTGTGGTGAACCCTATATATTCACCCTTGTGAAGTCTTCTCTTGATTGTTGACTTTGACACATATACACCTACCTCCTGAACAGTGTTCTTGATTTGGCCAACTGTTGTGAAGGGGTTTTTCTTCACCAGGGAAATAATTCTTCTGTCATCCACCACAGTTGTTTTCTGTGGTCTTCCGGGTCTTTTGGTGTTGCTGAGCTCTCCGGTGTGTTCTTTCTTTTTAAGAATGTTCCAAACAGTTGATTTGGCCATACCTAATGTTTTTGCTATCTCTCTGATGGGTTTGTTTTGATTTTTCAGCTTAATGATGGCTTGCTTCACTGATAGTGACAGCTCTTTGGATCTCATATTGAGAGTCGACAGCAACTGATTCCAAATGCAATTACCCTCAAATTAAGGCCCTGATTCAGAGCCGGATGCTCTGACCAGAGCGCTCGCTCTGAATCAGGGCCCACCTCAATAAATATGGAGCGTCCTCCTGGACACTCATATAGCTGTGGGTCACCACCCACAGCCTATACGAGCATGCAGGATGATGGTCGCGATGGTCTTGACCATCGTGACCATTGCCAGTGCGAGCAGAAGCCTGCGGTTGAGTTTCTCAACCGCAAGGCCAGGAGTGATTTTGGTTCTATCAGAGGCAAAATCACTCCCACTGACATCATTAGTGATGTCAGTGGGGCCGGCTTCTGATGGTGGGCGTTCCCTTGGGAACGCCTCCGTCTGGCAGGCACGCCCCTGGCACGCCCACCAAAGGGGGCGTGCTGTCAATCAACATCGACAGCACGCCCCCTTTGATCAGACACAACGAGCGAAGGAAAGTCCTTCGCTCGTCGCGTCTCGCACATGCGCACGACGGAGCTCCCTCCGTTGTGCACATGCGCAGTGCACACCATCGACCCACTTGCGAGCGGACAGCCGCTCGCGAGTGGGTCTGAATCAAGCCCTAAATCTGAAAGTCTGCAGTTAAGGCACATCTTGTTTGTTTAATTTCAAAGCCATTGTGGTGGTGAATAGAGGCCAAAATATGAAAATTCTGTCAATGTCCCAATATTTATGGACCTGACTGTATTAAGGATCGCTATTGCTAAAGCATACGCAGATGGCTGATTGTTGCATACGGCGCATGCATCGCAGTGCGTGTGCGCAAAGGCACCACTGCAATCACACAGACCATGGAGAGTCATCGCAGCAATGGCGTAACTTTATACCAGTTGCCCGAAGGTAAGATAAATGTTGGTGCCCCCCACCCCAGGCTCAGGGTCGTGGTCACATGTTACCTGAGGTCCGCAACCAGAGCACAGAGTCCAGGTCACGGAGCAGGAGCGCTGCTGATTCTGATCGGGAGGGGCGGATTGGGATATAAAAACAGCCCAGGAATTTTATGGAAGCATCCCTAATGGGAGCGGGGACTGTAGAGGTGGTAGAGCCTGTCAAGAGGGCAGGATCCCTCTTCATAGGGCCTGATTCTGAGTGGGATGCAGTTGCGGCTTTTCTTGCATCTTTTGCAGCAGTTGCATCTGAGACTTTAGGCCAATGCCACTGTGATGCCCTTCCCTGGTGTACATCCAAATATGCATAGACTGAGATGCCTACTTCCAACATCTACAGAGTCTGCAGTCATGCTTTGTAGTTTTTAGACGAAACCATCGCTCGGACCATTAAAACTTTCACCAGCCCTATGCTAGGTGCATATCACCTGTCTGAGTATAGCCTCCAATGTGTGCAATTCAGTGTCTCTATACTGTACACAAGCAATGTCATCAACACACCCATACTATGTTACATCTGCGTCTGCTTAGCCAACCCCCTGTACCCGCCTAGGAATACCAAAAACAAATTTCTAATATAATATACTGCATGTGCCTGTATCTGTACTGCAACACTTTACGAAGCATGCATGGTGCAACTCAACCGCATTTGCAGACGAAAAACATTGTACAAGAAAAAAATAAACACATTGGCCCCACAGGAAAAAAATACACCTTAGCCCCCACATAAAACAATGAAACACGTTGGCCCCCACAGGAAAAATAACAAAACACATTGGCCTCAATAGGAAAAACAACACATTGGCCCCCACAGAAAACAAACACATTTTCCCCACAGGAAAAAATTACACATTGGCCCCCACAGGAAAAAAAACAAACAAACACATTGGCCCACACAGAAAAAAACAAACACATTAGCCCCTACAGAAAGAAAAAACACATTGGCCCCCACAGAAAGAAAAAACACATTGACCCCAACAGCAAATACAAAAGCTGTTTAGCCCCCACAATTAAATATAAAAGTCATTGGCCCCCACAGGAAAATAAAACAAGCAATTCGCCTGGATAGTGTGGATAATTTATATCCCTGGGTTGGGGGGCTGTGTCTAGGGGGCCGGGGGACATAGGGTAGGGAGTGTATGTCCCTAGCTATGGGGGTGGGGGTGTCATAGGGTGGATAGTGTATGTAACCGGGGCTGGGGGGTGTGGTGGTCAGTGTAGTGGGAAGCAGGGGGCAGGATAGGAGGAGTAGTGGGAAGTAGGGGGCAGGATAGCAGTAGTAGTGGGAAGCAGGGGTCAGGATGGGAGTAATAGTGGGAAGCAGGGGGCAGGATGTGAGTAGTAGTGGGAAGCAGGGGCAGGATGGGAGTAGTAGTGGAAAGCAAGGGGCAGGATAAGAGGAATAGTGGGAAGCAGGGGACAGGATGGGAGGAGTAGGGGAAAACAGTGGACATGATGGGTGTCTCCTGACTGCTGAGTGATTGATTTAGTGTACAGAGTTCATGGCAGCAGCAGGGAGACTGCACCAGCCGCCAGTGATCGGCCATTGACACCATGTACCACTGTTCTTTAAGAGGCTGGCAACATGTTGTTATTGCTGCTGCACAGGCGGCGGACATAACGGGAACGAGTCCCACAGAGGCAGGAGGCTGGGGGGACACAGCAGCCGGGAGTTTCTTTTTTGCGTTCCACATCGGAACGCAAATTGTGGAAGCGCACCACCCCGCTCATGTACTGCAGACACATGAATCTGCCTGGGCTGACAGGCAGTGTCAACCAGCCCGGCAGATGCATGATCGGCACTCAGCTAAATGGCTCATCTGTTACAGGAGGACATGGAAAGGGGGACAATGGAGGAGCAGAGGTGCCCCCTTCAGGGCTGGCACCCGGTAGCAACTGACTCCATTGTCTCCAACAGTTCCGCGACATCATCGCGGAGTGATTGACATGCAGTGAGCATTTAGGGGTGGTGACTGGGGGGAGAGGTCAGAGAAAAGCAGGCGTGTCTGTCCATTTGAACGCATGGCCAGTGTGATTGCATATGCAGCTTGAGTACTTACTGCGTGCAACAAAGTAGCAATTCCTAAGTAAGATCAGGGCTTCTGTAATTCTGCATGAGGGACCAATGGTACTCAATGTTACCAATGTTTATGGAGGTTTGTAATGTGTTACGGATGTGAGGCAGTGGGTGTCTCTCTATGCTGACAGTGCGAAGCCATTGCGATAGCATTCATTAGAAGCAGACTTGCATGCAATTACACAGCTGCAATCGCAATAGCGATCCTTAATGAATCAGGCCCTGTGTCTGCTCAGAGGCATGATGTTGGAAATAGTTTGAGGATGTGTTTAAAAGGACATATGCAAGAGGTTACTGTTGTCTATGATACATTCAGATGGTGCTTTTTTGTCAGTCAGTTTTTTGAAGGGATCTCAGGGAATTGGTAGAGTCAGTCCTGGGCATAAGTAATATAGGCAAATGAGAAGTAAATATAACTTGCTCCAATGTATGAATCAACCAGGGGCGGATTGGGATGGAAAACCAGCCCGTGAAATTTATGGAAGCAGCCCTAATGGGGGCGGGTTCTGTTGAGGGGAGCGGGATCCCTCCTGATCCTGAGTTGAACATAGTTGCAGCTGTCCTTACATATTCAGGTAATAACGGACAGCACTCAGTGACTTACAAAATTCACAACAGACTCAGGACCTTATGTATTAAGCCATTTTTTACATAAAATTATGTAGAAGCTGCAGTTTCTGCATAATTTTATGTATTGATCTAATGTACTAATATCACAATGCAGAAGATTTCACAGAAATCTCCTGCAAAGTGCTATTTAGCATTTCAGATTGCAATCCCCTTTAGTATCAATGGGGACTATGATCTGACCAATACAGTATGTACTAAACTCCAAAGAGCAAAGCTTTTCGGAGTTTAGCACCGGTAGTTTACACCATCTCCCGATGGTGTAAACTACTGTTTCTCTATGGGGTGTCCAGGGGCAGGAGAGACATCTTTCTACAGTATCTCTATCTCGCAGCCCCTGTCTGGCTTTCCCCGGTAAAGTCTTTCACTTCAGTGAAAGACTTCTCCAATATGACGGGGAAATAACTCATGGGGACAGCGGTTACTACAACTGCTGTCCCTGCAAGTTCCCGGTAACACATAGCCAGAATATTTTCATTAAAAATGAAAATATTCCTGGCGAGTTGGAGCATTAATAATCACTAAGTACCGCGATTATTAATACATAGACCCCTCAGTGTGTCATAAGACATTTTGCAAGTCCCTGAGTGCTGTCGATATTACTTGGATACTATATATATATATATATATAGAGAGAGAGAGATAGAGAGAGAGAGATAGAGAGGTGTCCACACTCACATCTTAGAAATTCATGCTGGGGTGGCTAACCCAAAAATGACCACTCAAGGTCATATCATAAAGTGAAAAATATGGGGTGCACTCACCAGTCTTCTTAAATGACAATCTTTATTCAAAAATGGATAAAGTACAGCAATTGCGGGATCAACGTTTCGGTCCTACATTTGGACCTTTGTCAAGATACCTTGACTAAGGTCCAAATGCAGGACCAAAATGTTGATCCCGCAATTGCTGTATTTTATCAATTTTTGAATAAAGATTGTCATTTAAGAAGACTGGTGAGTGCACCCCATATTTTTCACTATATATATATATATATATATCATACCATATATATATATATATATTTTATATAATGTTAGTGCCTACCTGGTGAAACAGCACACTGAGCACAGAGACACTTGGCAGGCAGCCACCACCTCCCTCCACCGTCCTCGTGTTTGGCAACTCGCCGTTGGATACTGCCTGGCAGCCTGAGCTTGGCACTTTGCTGGCAGCCTGAGCCTGGGGCCGTCAATAACTATTGACGGCTCCGCCTACAGCTCTTCCGCAGCCTCCTCACAGACATCGATCACACCATGCAGTGTGGAGCAGGGCTGCAGGAAGGGCTGGAGGCAGAGCCGTCAGTAGTGATTGACGGCCCCAGGCTCCGCAAAGGTTTCTGGGAGGAGCGGCTGCAGTTGAGCAGCTCTCCCGTCGGCCATTTTTATGTATTTTTTTCAATTTACTTTATCAATAGTGTGCACCGTTCAGCTGCCGCGATCGCAGGGACGGGGCTGCGGGGGAAAGGGGGAGGCAGGACAGTCAGTCAGTCAGTGAAGGAAGGGCTGAGTGGCCGCCGGCCACCAAAGGCACCGGCCCAGCGGGAACTGGCCCAGCGTCCCAATCCGCCCCTGGAATCCACACACAACCACCAGCCTTGTGCTTTAAGATTCCTCTGACTATAATTATGTGTCCTACAATAATATAAAACATGGTGTTCTCACAATGCAACATATTAGTATTTTCACACTACATCTTAATAAAGCAGTCATTGTTAGTATTCATTACATTATTATCTATACACAAAGGAGTGAACTGTTAGGGAATTTAGAATACACAGTCTATTCATATACTATCTTAAAATAAGAACATCTGCACATTCCAAAGTTTCAGAAACTCGAAGGTTAGCAAAAATCATTCTCTGTAATATTATGCATTTAAAGCTATGAATAACTTAAAGGCACAAAGCATCTTGTAACAAGATGGAGTCTAATGTGGATGGCTTAATATCAGATTTATCATTTCCCATCTTTTATTCATAACTTTAACTATCTACCTAAGAGGAACGTGATCTTGCTATTCTAACAGGTGCGTATACATGTAAGCCCCATCTACAGGAACCTATACATAGGATCACCCCTCTCTCCTTGGTAGCATTGAAACGTCCCCTGCTAGGGCAAGTCCACGGTCCTCAGTCTCTATCTTGTTCATCTTCTCATGAATATTCAAGGAAATGATGATAGTCTTGCATTGTCCACATGTTTTCTTGTCATCCTTAATGAGGCTGGTTCCATAAATGATGCAGCTTTGAATGTTGTCTTAGGCATAGATGTTATCATACACTTGAGTTATCATCCAGACCTTTGGTGTATTTTCCTTGGAGAAACAACAGTCAAGTGTAAGTAACTTCTTAATCAGAAAAATAACAAGTTTTATAGCAATATAAATGATTACAAACAAAGCTAAACCCAGTAAGTGAAATAATTCTTGATATCCATCTACTAAATTCATTAAACCATTTAGCTGGGTTTAATTAGGAAAACCATTCATTATCATCAAGATCATACCCAGGATCATTATGTTCTTTTCTAAATTGGTCTTTCAGTTCCTTGATTTTCATGTGTCCATGTATCAGGTCAGAAAAGTTATCGGCTATATACGTTACAGCAGGCTAGTCTCCACTACTTGACACATACCTTATCAAGCAGCTGTAAGGTAGCCGAGGATCAGTCTAAACTGTCCAATAACCTTTACTTTAAATTGCAGTTCATTAGTGATCATCTTAAGCACATCAACAATTTCATCTGTAACATTATCAAACAATTTGGCTAAAGCTTCTATATTGTGAACATACTATATAACATACTAGTCTAGATATTGTTACTGCTTCCTGTCTCTTGATATACCACTATTTATGCAGTTACTCAGCTTAATACTTGTGATAAAAACTCAAAGTTTTAAAGCTAAAATTAAAACTATAACAAAACAAAGTTGAGTATACATCCCCACAAGCATTTGTCTGGCTTGGGGCCTAGCAAACCATCTATTATTAATATCAAATTACTCCGACTCCCCTTGGATGAAGACTTTGCAATAGGAGACATATATGCCGGTGTCTTTCACATGACATTTCACTGAAATAAGTGTACTCATCAAGATTTGGAATAAACTTTCAAATCTTAGCTCAATAGCCTTCCTGGTATATTTCCAAATTATCATCCAATCTCCTGGTAAATGGTGGGTACCTGTATCAAGATAATGGACTGGAATAGAAGAAAACACCTATGTATTATAGTTAATTGTTTCTGTAAGATTGATACATAGTACACCATATCTACAGTTGACCTTAATCATGATTTTCTTAATTATCTTAATTACCTTGGCCATTGCCTTTGCATCTGCTGTCCAACACACCTACCCTCTGGGTCAGTGACCGATGATGCTCATACAAGAGAACATCACATTCGGAGCATTTGGGCAGTGGTATAAAATCAATTTGTATCCTTTGTAAGGAACACTGAGTCTGGGGAGTACTTTTCAAAGGGGTTGGGACAGTCTTACCCAGACTGTTCAATGCACATATTAGACACCTTGTTTCAAAGGCCTGTGCTGTCTGTGCAAAACCTAGAGCTATCCAATTACGGTTGGTGATAGCCACCATTGTATCCTTCCCCAAGTGCACCTCACCATGTATTATCTGGGCCATTACTAGGTAAAGTGCTTTTTGGTAGACATAAATGTTGACCTTCCCCCCACTCACCATTTGTCTTTAGCTCCTAGCTTTGCTTTTCTCAGCTTCTGGAGCATTGTGCCTGTAGCTTTGTGAGGGTACTTAAGTCAATCTTGGGAGTGGAATCTACCACATAAGTGGGTTGCCCTTGGGAGCAGTGACTTACGGCAGCATCATGTGCAGCCTGGTCTACCAGTTTATTGTCTTCAGCTATGGGTGTAGTCTCTCAAGTGTACCCTTATCTTTATCACTACAAGTCTTTGAGATAACTGGAATGCAGTAGACAGTGGCATGGCTAGCATATAAATTTAACACAACACAATCGAAAATGAACAACACAACCGAAAAAGAAAAAGTGTATATTTTCAGTGTCCTCCTTGACACGTCACAATTTACTGTGGTTTATCACTATTCTCCATCCTTCCATCTTTTGAAACCTGCAGGAGCAATGACGCATGATTCAATCATTGTACATCCTCTAAGAGTGACATTACTTGTACAACAAAGCTACTTCGTATTTTTTAAGCCTAACAACAGATAAATGCTTTCTTTGAGCTCTACTCAGGATTTTTATAACCCCAAGTGATACAATAAGGATTAAGGGGTGTCCTAACACTATGTCAGCATTTTACAGGGTCTAGGTGACAAGAGTTTCCATGTGATTGTTCAAGGACCCCCTGAGCATTTGAGTTAGACTCATGACAAAACAGTATAAGCGGCTTATCTTAATCAGGTAAAAATTATGCTGATGCATGAATAATATCTTGTTTTACAACATGATAGACTTCAATTTATTCATATATTAATACAAAGGGATCCTGTTGTATTGATCCCTTGATTGCATCATAAAAAAGTTATAATTTATTTTCATAAGGTATCCATCTTTTTTAGATACCTTATAACATTTACTGTGTAGAATATTCAATAATTCTGTTATTTCATGTAAACACTTCCGAATTGAGTTAACATATAAAAGTAAATTGTCCACATATCGTATAATGAATATGATTGCACTGGCAAGAAGCCAATCTTTTGACATTAGGGCTGATAGCACCCCCTTGTGGAAGTTTAGTCTAAACATACTGCTTCATACGTTAGGGACTGAAAAGCAGTAAAAAACTATGAGGTAGTTAGTATGCCATTCAACAAGGTGTGCAGATTAGGTACAATCGATGTATTAACTTACAACCTTTTACTAATTTCTCATGATTCATTCTAAAAAAGGGAGATTCATCTAGATTTGGGGTCTTCCTTTTAATAGGGAAAAGAAAACTAGTTTCGACTGTAATGACATTTCCTAAGTACCCCTGCTTTCAGGTAATCTCCTACCTGTTTGGTTACTGCAGCCACTTGATCTGGTCTTAAAGGATATTGTTTAATCTTGACTGGCTGTACATGTGGCTTAAGTTTAATTTCTACAGGCTGGATGGGCAATAGTCTGACATCCATTTTACCCTTTGCCCATAACGTATCAGGGACTTTAGCAAATGTCTCAATTAAGTGCAAGTTTCCAATGTTAACAACATTAATGAGACCTATTAATACATTTCTTATATTAAAAACTATTCTTTTAAGAACTCCTGGTTTGGAAGCTAAAGTCATTTCCCCATCTTTGTATGTTATTGTGGCATTTAATTCTGACAATAAATCTGCCTCTAAAAAATTAGGTGGGCAGTCATTTGAGACTAAAAACTGTATCTCTAATGTTATAACATTATTTACAGTAACTAGCAATGGCTTTGTTTTTTGTATATACTGTATTTGACCATCCAGACTACAGAGGAGGTCAAATGTTCTGGTGAGATTAATTTGAACTGAATAACATTTTTAGCAGCCCCAGATGGATACAATAAATTGTCTGACACTAGAACTAGTTATATTGGGAGGTCTGTGACTCTGGGGGCTATCTTCCTCTACTTGTTTGTCTGTGTGTTCTGTTCTGGGTTCACTGAGATGAGGGAAATCTTTTTTTCTACATTCTCAGATCTCTTGCATTTTGTAAATTAACCTTGTAATCCCCATGTTATTAATGTTACCTTCACAATAATTGTTACATTCCAACACTTGTTGTAAACACTTCAATGGTACAGTCTAACTTACTCATTGTGGGTAATATATATGTAAGTAACAAAAGCTTAACAAGTCCTTTTACATGATTAAGGTACAGGTGGACAGAATTACCTACACTGTCCCCATCATACCACAACCATACAACTGTGATACATATTTATGTAGTATCAATAAACAAAGGCCAATAGCAAAAAATTAAAAACTATTTTGCAACAAACCAAAGGCTCATACTTAAAAAGTAAAAACAATTTTGATTTGCAAATGTCATTAACTTGTATAGGCAGATCGACTCTCAAAATAAAACTGCTTGTTTAGCATTTGCAATGATGTTCACTGAGACTCTTGTAAATTAGGCATATAAAAGGTTAACTAAGACAAGAACAATTATGTCATACTTGAATATTTGAATATCTCACTAACATCACATTTAGATGTCATTGAACATACACCTTAATTTATATACAGTATCTTCTATGCTAACTACTTCTTAAACCTACTAATTCTTGTTCATAGTTTCTTTTTCCATTTAAAATCATAAACAATTTAGCACTCTCCACAATTTAATTGAGGATGTTCACATTTCCATATATTTTTCTTACAGGGATCTATGGCCCTCATTCAGAGCCGGACGCTCTGAGCAGAGCGCACGCTCTGAATGAGGGCCATCCTCCATAATTATGGAGCGTCCTCCTGGACGCTCGTATAGCTGTGGGTCACCACCCACAGCCTATACGAGCGTGCAGGTTGATGGCCGCGATGGTCTTGACCATCGCGACCATCGCCACTGCGAGCCGGAGCCTGCGGTTGAGAAACTCAACTGCAAGGCCCGGAGTGATTTTGGCTCTATCAGAGCCAAAATCACTCCCACTGACATCACTAGTGATGTCAGTGGGCCGGCTTCTGATGGTAGGCGTTCCCTTGGGAACGCCCCCATCTGGGAGGCACGCCCCCAGCACGCCCACCAAAGGCACGCCCCTTTGATCAGACACAACAAAGTCCTTTGCTCATCGCGTCTGGCGCATGCGCACGACGGAGCTCCCTCCGTCGTGCGAATGCGCAGTGCACACCATCGACCCACTTGCGAGCGTACAGCCGCTTGCAAGTGGGTCTGAATCAGGCCCAATGTATTTCTTATCCTCATCCTAACTTCTGGTATATTTTCTGGTTTCAGTATATGATGCCTTCAGTCTACAAACTCTACAACTTACAGCACCACAATTCCAAATCATCACATTCTTGAGAGTCTATACTTATTTTTAGCAATATTCTTTACTGAACAATTTGGACCTACTGTCCTTACAGATGTTTCTTCAAAATAATCCTTGAAGTACATACAATTAATTTCTTATTCCCTTTCTTGTGACTTTTTCTCTAACAAGATCTATTTTAACACTTTTATCCAATTCAAAAATTTGCCTTCAAGTTTGTTACTCTTTATGTAGGGGCCATATGACTTATGGGGTGTAGTAGGTATGGCATGGCCAGCGGTTTAAATCCCAACAGTGGCAGCCTGGCAAGGGTGAAGATCCTGATCGTCCCTAAGGAAAGTATCGCTAACCTAATTCTACCTCCTAACCCTCCCTAAGGGGTGCCTGACCCTAACCTCCCCAACAAGTGCCTAACCCTAATCCCCCCTCTAAGTGCCTAACCTAACCCCCCCCTTCCCTGCTGCCTAAACCTAAGTCCCCCGGGGGGGTGCCTAACCCTAAACTCCTCCCGGGGGTGCCTTCCCCTAGCTTCAACCTAACCTTCCCAGGGGGGTGCCTAACCCTAAGTCCCCCTGGGAGCCCTAAACCTAACCCCCCCTGTGGCAGTCCGAGCCCGGCTTACCTTTGTTCGGTATGCCAGGTGTCAGTCTTCCGGCATATGATTAATGACAGGCGTCGAGTTTTCAACGCCTGTCATTAGTACCATGCTGGGATGAGAGAGTCTGGAAGCTGGCGGTTGGCATTTAGACCGTTGGTTTCCAGACTACATCCTGACTTACATATGTGTTGTAATTTAATTTGATCAAGTGTGCCATCTCCATTCCTTCTGTCACCCCAGGACCTAAAACTGTACGTATAATATCCATGGGGGCCTGACAGCTGGACAGATGTTTGTTGTCCACTTTACCCATTTCTGTGGGTTCACCAAAACCCTATTCTGTGGGTTCACCAACCCTATACTGTGGGTTCACCAAAACCCTATACTGTGGGTTCACCAAAACCCTATACTGTGGGTTTACCAAAATGCTATACTGTGGGTTTACCAAAACCCTATACTGTGGGTTTACCAAAACACTATACTGTGGGTTTACCAAAACCCTATACTGTGGGTTTACAAAAACCGTATACTGTGTGTTTACCAAAACCCTATACAGTGAGGCAGCTCCTATTTAGAGGAAGAAGCCAGACACAGATTTCTTTGTATCCTTTCTGTTACTAAAGTGGATCTCCTTAGTAGTTCTGGACACACTATGACCATACCTTTGGGATATAGATTGACTGATAAAGTAGTTATAAACAAATCCCCAAATTCTTCTACTAAAGTCTGGATATAGGGCCTGATTCAGACCCACTCGCGAGCGGCTGTCCACTCGCAAGTGGGTCGATGTTATGGACTGAGCATGCGCACGACGGAGGGAGCTCCGTCGTGCGCATGCGCCAGACGCGACGAGCGAAGGAAAGTCCTTCGCTCGTTGTGTCCGATCAAAGGGGGCGTGCTGTCAATGTTGATTGACAGCACGCCCCCTTTGGTGGGCGTGCCAGGGGCGTGCCTCCCTGATGGGGGCGTTCCCACGGGAACGCCTCCCGTCAGAAGCCGGCCCACTGACATCACTAGTGATGTCAGTGGGAGTGATTTTGGCTCTGATAGAGCCAAAATCACTCCGGAGCTTGCGGTTGAAAACCTCAACCGCAGGCTCCGGCTCGCAAATTCGATGGTCGCGATGGTCTCGACCATCGCGACCATCACAATGTACGCTCGTATAGCCTGTGGGTGGTGACCCACAGCTATACGAGCGTCCAGGAGGACGCTCCATGAAAATGGAGCCCGGCCCTCATTCAGAGCGTGCGCTCTGCTCAGAGCGTACGGCTCTGAATGAGGGCCATAATCTCCATTAATATGGCAACCTACCAACAAACAAAATGTACTTATATGTCTATTCACTCTGGAAGCATAAGGATCACAAGATGTATCAAGGGACAATACTTATGCTAATCAGGAAAACTAATTAGGGAAACTGTTAAACACAATAGCACATTTGCATTTATCATATTCAAATCTATAAGGATTATAATCTGTATACATTTTTAAAGGTTCATTAGAAATGTCATTTCATAAAACAAAACCCAAAACCTAAAAACAAAAACAAGAGTCTGAGACACATAGATATCCATACCTGAATCCCTAGGCAGACACAGGAGTTCCCCAAAACAGCGCAGTCTAACTTGAGCAGAAAACTACTGATCCCGGGGTTAAAGTTAGAATGTCTGCCCTCGGATCACCATAGGACATTTCGGTATGGGAACTTCCAAGTTTGACTGATCAGTTAATAAATCTGTGGTTGACCAAAGCTCATTTATTGTATGTCAGACCCTTGTGTTGCAGAGTACTCTGGAGAAGTGAATCAACACACAACCACCAGCCTTGTGCTTTAAGATTCTTCTGACTATAATTACATGTCATACAATAATATAAAGCATAGTGTTCTCACATTGCAACATATTAGTATTTTCACACTACATCTTAATACAGCAGTCATTGTTAGTATTCATTACATTATTATCTATACACAAGGGAGTGAACAGTTAGGGAGTTTAGAATACACAGTCTATTCATATACTATCTTGAAATAAGAACATCTGCACATTCCAAAGTTTCAGAAACTCGAAGGTTAGCAAAAATCATTCTCTGTAATATTATGCATTTAAAGCTATGAATAACTTAAAGGCACAAACTATCTTGTAACAAGATGGAGTCTAATGTGGATAGCTTAATATCAGATTTATCACTCGCCATCTATTGGAGTGTGCAGATATACTCTCTTTCGCTGAATCCAATGTAAAAGGTCCAATGAAGATTAGGAGTATGCATCTTAAACCTTTGGAATTTAACCAATAAGATCCTGGAAGATAGCTGGATCAAATGGGGGGTGTTCCAGTGCTTCTCTAGCCTTTAGTCTTAAGATGCATGGGGGTTTTTTACCAAAAAAGTGGAAAGTAAATATATTGTACTCTGGGCCTGATTCAGCAAGGACTGCAACTGCGATTACACATGCAATCAGCCAATTTTTGCATTCTGCTCATGCGCGAACACTGCAATGTGATCAGGACTGCAATCGCAGTGACTACGCAGACCCATCGCAAAGTGATTGACAGGAAGTACCATTTGGGGGTGGTAACGGGGGTGTGGTCGGTGAAACACAGTCATGCCAGGGCATTTAAACGCCATTGCAGGGGCATGCATAAATTATCCACTGGGATGCCATATGCAGCTTGTGTACTCACTGCATGCGACGAGGTTAGCAATTCCTGAGTAAGGTCAGAGCTTGTGCAACAGTGCATGAGTCTGTGATTGTACTCGATGTTACCGATGGTTTCGCATTCTTGCCAAGTATTACGGATGTGTGTAAGGTAAGGTGGGCGTCCTTATGTTGTAGTGCAATGGCATTGTGAACACAGTGGATTAGCATATCCAGTGAGACTGCGTGCGTAATCACAGCTGCGATTGCAGTTGCTATCTGTACTGAATCAGGCCCTCTATTTGATTCCAAAAACATACACTCAACACTCAATATGATATATTCAAATAAACAGAGATGTGCGTAAAACAGTTCTTATAGGGCCCAATTCAGCAAGCAACACAGTTGCTTATATGCACGCAATTAGCCGATTAATTCGCACTGCGCATGCGTATGCATCGCAATGCGCATGCACTAACCACACAATGTGATCGGGACTGCAATCACAGACACTACGCAGACCCATGGCAGAGTGATTGACAGGAAGTGCCATTTGTGGGTGGTGACAGGGGATGGTCCGGCGAACCCAGGCGTGTAAGTGAGCGTCAATGCCATTGCATGGGCGTGCATAAATTATCCACAGTGCCACCATATGCAGCTGAGAACTCATAGCATGCACTGAAGTAAGCAATTCCTGAGTGAGTTCTGACCTGCCTTAACTGTGCGTATGGGTCCGATGTTACTCGATGTTACAGATTGTTTCACTATGCTGAAAGCCAGCTAAAATCTCGCCTAGAGCGTGGCCGGCTCTGGAAGATGGTGATAAATGGAGGAAGGAATAGGTAGTATGATAACAATGCTTAGGATAGAAGACAATAGTCCAGAAAGAGAAGAGTGTTGATGGGAATCCCAGATCTTTTAAATACACAGTAATGTATGTAGATGACAGGTATATCCATGTTCAATGTCTGTGTCCATGACAATATCTTATTTATGACATGAACTTTGACTTTAGTAACATAATTTCCTTTACTACATAATAACAAAGGAGTTGGTTGCATGGAAGATTTTTGCACTACAAACAGGAAATAGGAATTATTAATTTGGTGTTTTTCAAAACACAGATTAAGCTGAAATTAGAAGAAACTGAATAACTTCAATTCTAGCCATATAAATTTCAAGACCGGATGACCACAATAAGAAAATAAGGAAAAATGACATAGTAACTTTAAAACTATTCATAATATACATCCTTTTTAGTGTTTATAAACCAATACAGAATCTGTGGTCTTTTTATATGATTAAAGCTTTAAAATTGCCCTTTTTTTAAGCAGAGAGACATATGTTTAAAACATTGTGAAGATGTGTGATAAATTGAAAAATCTGGGTGACGTTGATGTGTCTGGTGTCTGACCTCCATGTTTGCATGCACTTTCCTGTATGTCCTTGTTGGGTGATCTGCGTTTCACAAAGTCAGGGCAGCTGATGCATAGTAATTTTGTTCAGAGCTTGCAGGTCATTACATTTCAATGTGAAGAGATTAAGTTCAGCATATTTATTAATCCAATAAGCAACCACAAAAGCAACTATCCATTATTCAAACATGCGCTGTTAGCTTTATTAATGTAGATCCAGACAATGCGTCTGGTGGTTGCATGTATCGTCCAGATTTCATTTTTTGTTAGCTTGCCAAAGCGATTTTTTCCTATGCAGCCCAACTCACACTATAGCTTTCTATGGTTCTGCCCATCTTTAAAAAACTGGGGAGGGTTGAAAGAGGAGTGCGCTACTGAACAGACACAGTCTTTCGGTACCTCCAGAGAGGCTTCATGCCCTGTCTAAAGGTGGTCACTACTGAGCATGTGCAGGGGCCATCTTGTCTTTTTGCTGTGTAGAGTGACATGGTGGGAGACAGAAGTCTTCTACTTAGCTCCTATGAGAACCGGCTAGTCAGCTGTATAGAACCCTGCTCAGCTCAAGGTCCACACTATTACAAGTGTGCACATAACAGTGAGAATTGCTGTACCTACTATACTTTAATAAACCAACACCACTCATTAAGCAACTGGGATGTTCATACAGTAGTTTGAGTCATCTACTGGTGTGTGCCTATATAACTCCTGCACACACATCATTTCCAACAGGGAGATGTATCAAACCTTCTAAGGAGTGGAGAAGTGGACAGATGGAACAGTTGCATATAGCAACCAATCAGCTTCTACCTGATTGCCATTTTATAGAGTATTCTTAATAAATGCTGGATGGAAGTTCCTTTATTGCTATGGGCAACTTTGACACTCTTTAGAAGGTTTAATACATTTCCCTAGAACCCAGGGCTTTGGCCTGTTTGGGCAGCCATTGTGGATAAACATGTTGCATCAGTTCTCCTTATTCAAATGCATTACATTGCTCTACACAATGTGATTTCCCCCATTTACAGATGTGTCCTTATAAACCTAGTATCTATCTGTACACCATACAGCGCGAGACGCCCAAGAGACTAAGATGATCCGAAAGGAGTAACGTACTATAGTTTTTTTACATTTTGCATCTTATATGTATCACAGACACAGAGAAACACCACTGAAAATGCACGAGAGACACTGGGCGGCGACTTTTACCACTTACCTGGCATGGCCGTGTTAGATGCAACCATTCAATGCTGGATCCTCAGCAATGCCCACACCCTGCTGCTGGCTGCTCTTCTTGCAGGGTGGTAGAGTCATGCAAGAAGTAGTTTTGTAAAAAAAAAAAAACTTTGTATTAATACTCACATTAAATAATACCTATGTGTACTTGATTAAGTATAATTTTATTGACGAATTTGCATATGTGTTAAGAAAAATATACTCAGGTTTAAACAGCTATTATTTACATAAATTGATAATGAAACTAATCAACAATTTAGTGGCCATTTTTTTAAAAAATATTAGCTAATTATTGTAAGTGGTTAACCACGCAGGAATTAAACACATACTGTACAATGTCGCAGATGAAGTACATGGGAACTTGGCATGTGAAAAAGACAGAGTCACTGCATCAGAGCAATTCATACACAGATTCAGACTCAGGGCAAATTTTACTAAGCGACAGGTTCTAAATCCCAGCGGTTTAGTGGCAGGATGATGGCAGTTTCTAAATGAACCCAAAACCACTGACTAGTAATTTTAGCTCTAGCACTGTTCTATTCTATTGTAAAATGTATTTTGACGGCAGCGGTTTTGCGGTGGTTTTGGCCTTAGTAAATCTGCGGATAGCAAAACTGCCACCAAGCCGCCGGGGTTTAGAACCCACGCGTATAGTAAATTTTGCCCTCAGTCACACGCAGATCTACAAATGTCACACATTAAAATGAGCAGTGCAATCTAGTAAGGTAGTTTTGTCACTAATGGTTGTTTTGTTTATGAACATGAAATGCTTATTTCGAGTGAGAAAGACGCTCAACGTATCCGAGTCACCCAGGACCTGGCACACCGAGTGGGGCAATTTGCCGCAACTTGAGTAACAGTGTATGAGAACCCATATGTACATCTGTAGATAGTGAAGCCTTTTCCCTGGATGACATCTGAACCTCCCTGTAAACATAACATTGATCCATTGCTTTCATGGCTATCACTAATGGAGTCCCTTCTGGACTTATTCTCATCACCCAGCTTTGGCAATCTACTGGCATCATTGCCATTATCCCGTCTCTTTCAGTACAAGTGTTCATACAGTAGTTTTGTCTCTTAGTATCAAGACTGCAGTGCATCAACACAGCGTCCAGTATGACTGATGGGGATCTTTGAGAACGGCTGTCCCTGCAAAACAGATCTCCGCTCAAAGCACAGATGACACCCGCCATGTCCATGTAAGGATTGCCCTGTGCCTGCTACTGTGTTTGTAAGACCTGCTCCTGAGCTGATAAGCCCCTCTGGTGATTGCCTGATAATCATTGACATCCTCTCTGCTACAGATTATCACCAGGACTCAGAACATGGCAGAAATAAGATCAAGACGCCAAATATGTAAAATATAATTCTTTATATAATATATTTTGACTAAAACAATGTTACAATGAAACGTGCTAAACATACTTCCTTCTAATATAGAAAGTCCACATAGACTAGTATAATATATTAATTTAGCTTTTGATAAAGTTTCCTAGAATGGAAGCGAAACGTGTCAGTGGTTTGCTGTACCTTGCCAGACACTGTCTGAAATATTGACATCTGATCCTACGGGGGCTGTTAACGCTACGGAAACAAGGCTCTGCTTGTCACCACGCTGGATTTGGATTGATGTGGGAATAGGTGAAGGCAGTCACGAGCTGACTAAATTGACTAAATTATTGCCTCCGGAATTGCCATTCTCTGGATCACCTGGTCATCGGTCCCTACATTGGGGGTCATTTCATTAACAGCACTTCTGAACTTCATGGAGCCCATAAGCACAATATTGTTAGAAGACCTGGAGGTCGGATATCAGGGATCAAAGATCATTATCACGTGTACTATGGTCCGGTGAGAACTACTGTATTTGTTTTTGGACAAACTGTTTCCAACAAGCTGGTGGTTCCTATTGGGAACTTTTTTATATAGAGTCATTTTTTAGAGATAGAGTGGTTTCTTCTGCACATAAATTATACTAGTCCATGTGGACTTTCTATATTAGAAGGAAGTATGTTTAGCACATCTTTCATTGTAACATTGTTTTATTCAAAATATATTATTTAAAGAATTATATTTTACATTTTGGAGTGTTGATCTTATTTCTGCCATGTTTAGTAATTGCTAATTTCGAAAAAGAGAAAGAAAGTTTCTGCTTGCCATAAAAAATTCTTGTACAAAAGAAAGTAAGGCTGGCACCCAGGGTCATACCACAATTTACAGCCTTGGAGATGAAGGGTCTCCCAACAGAACCCTAAAGTTCCTTGGGTATGTCCTTGGGTAACTCAAAGTTAGACCAAATGTGTCTATGGCACTAAAAGTATTTTTAAAACTTCGGGCCCGATACAGAAATGCACAGTATTGTACAGCAGGAAGGAAGCGGCTGTGCAATACCGTCCAACAAAATGTAAATGCAGGAAATAGAAACCTCCTGCATTGCATGTGCAATCCGAGTGCTGCATCTGTAGACACTGCCTTGGATCATAATAACAGCCATTGTTCGCAATGTTTGCTGCTTTGGCGACCAGCCAAGCTGCGTAAGCTGAGACCCACCCAGCCTGGTTGATGGACATGGACAGCCAAGTCCATGAAGTCTGCATCCACTGACACAGACTCTGGACTCAGCACTCCTCTAAAACAGGGGTGATGCCCCCATTTTGGAGAATAGTGCCATTCGCCGCTCCCGCCTCCTCCCCCCAAACACTGCAGCTTGTCAATCATGCTATGGTTAAGGAGGTTATGTGAGGGAGCTTGCAGGACCCAGTCTGCACATGCGCAGAATGGGTCCTGTTCTGGAGCAGACCCACAAACATCACAGATGTACACCAGCCTTTGGATTAGCGTACATCTCTGAATCAGGCCCTTAGTTTATGTGGTGGACTGAATCCTTTACTTACTGATTGTGAGCTATGCAATAAATACTGGAATATCCATCCAATGTGTTTGAGAAATGATGATCTTTATTTGTAAATTCCAATAATATAGGCAGGTTCAAACCCACATAATTAATAATATAATTAAATATTGTCATGGTAAAACATATTTGCAATAGCATACAATAAAAAACAGAAAAACATAACTTTACAGTATCATAGTAAAATAATGGCTTTAGAAAAAATGTGTATAAAAGCAAAAATGAAAGACATAAAATAATTAAATCTTAAAATCTAGGAATAAAATATCTTACTTCAAATTTGTTGCTATGCATTTCACAGACTGTGAGCCTGATTCATTACCGATCACAACTGCGATTACGCATGCAGACAGCCAGGGGCACCAAGAGAAGGGGGAGCAGTCTGATGCCACTCCTCCCTGTCAGCTAATCATCCCAGCAAAGGCTGCTGTGTGCTGGGCTGCAAAGGGAGCTGGATATGTACTGAGCTGAGGGGGCTCACAGTGCCCCCCTCCCCAGCGCACAGCGCTGCAACAGTATTTTTTTCCTTTCTTTCTTTAGGGGGCGTAGTCAGGCCTCTCACGATATGGTTACGCCTCCTTCACCCAGGCCTGACACGGCTCTTGGCAGCCCTGCAGACAGCCGATAGTAGTGTTCTGTGCATGCATATGCATCGCAGTGCACGAAGATTGGACTCCGATCATGACTACGCAGACTCATTGCAGAGTGATTGATAGGAAGTGACCATTAGGAGGTGGTGATGAGGGGGTGGTCAGTGAAATGCAGACATGCCAGTGCGGTTGAACGGGATGCAGTCAGGAAGCTGACGGTCGAAATGCCGACCGCCGGCTTCCCAACTGTCTAATCCCGGCAGGGGTCTAATGATAGGCATCAAAATCCCAATGCCTATCATTATCCCTACACCGGGAGCCCGATGCCCGGCATACCGAACGAAGGCAAGCCGGGCGTCGGGGGGGGGAGGGTTGGGTTAGGGGCTTCTGGGGGGGGACTTAGAGTTAGGCACACCCCCGGGAGGGTTAGGCTTAGGCTAGGGTAAGGGAGGGTTAGGGTTAGGCACCCCCGGGGGAGGTTAGGACTAGGCACCCCCCTGGGAGACTTAGGTTTAGGCTGCAGGTAAGGGGAGGTTAGGTTTAGGCACTTACAGGGGGGGTTAGGGTTAGGCACTTGGGGGAGATTAGGGTTAGGCACCCCTAAGACAGGGTTAGGTGGGGGTAGGGTTAGTAATTGTAAAAATATTTACCTTTCGGGATCTTCTGTTGCCTGTCCGGTGGTATTTCATACCGATCCCGGTTGAACACCATTACAGAGGAGTGCGTAAATGAGCCACTGCCATGCCATATGCAGCTTGGGCTTTCACTGTGTGCGATGCAGTTAGCAATTTCTGAGAAAGGTCTAACCTTGTGCAAGTGTGTGTGAGTCTCCGATGGTACTCTAAGTTACCGATGATTTTACATACGTGCAAGGTACTATGTATGTGAGTAAAGGGAAGTGGGCGTCCTTATGTTAGGCTGCGACGGCATTGCGATTGCAAACATTAGCATATTTTTGCAGTAGAACTGAGTGTGTAATCGCATTTACGATTGCAATAGTGATCCGTAATGAATCAGGCCCTGTATCCACTTCTTCAACCAGTAGAGAGTTTCCTGAAAAGGAAAGACGAAAAGAACTCAGCCGGTATCCAGCATCTGCCACAGTGTTTTTCCCTGGAGGGAGTTGCAGGAATTCTCCATTACTCTGACCAACCACATAGCTGCAGGAACTGCAGTGGGGAGGACCACATTGGAAGAATCTGCAAGGTCTGTTTTGTAGCTTCATAACTGGAAATGTCTTTGGACTGTGGGCTTGATTCAGACCTGTTCGCTAGGCTGCATTTTTCACACAGCCTGCCGATGTTTGCAATCTGCGCATGCGTATAAGATGCAGTGCGTGTGCGCAAACCAGTCCATGCGATTGGGATGCGTTCACACCATGTACAAAGACGCTCTGCTAGAATGACAGGTTGTGCCGTTGTGGGTGGTGACAGGGGCTGGTGATGGAAACTGGTGGTGGTGCAAACGCAGGTGTGTTGAAGCCGTCAGCCGCCAGCCGGACTTACCACAGACAGGTTTTTTTTATTACATATAAACTTGCATTGTGACATTGTGACTACTCCCCCACTGATGTTAGTCCAATTTCTACATTTACCTTATCCTGAGTTTTCCCTGTCTTATAAAGAGACCTTGAGATGCACATGTGACAGGATTACTATGCAAGTGTGGTCATTTCAGTCTGTGATAAAGTATGAGAGGACTGCACCATCTATTCAGGATTACCCTAGGAATAAAGAAGGGTTGTTGCAGTGCTGTTTCACTATTTCTTGTTTTGTGACTATTATTTTGTGAGCTTTTGGGTATGCCCACTCTATAGTTTACTAGCTGCTTCCCTATGCAGCACAGGTGTTCCATTATACATATACTTGCTCAATTCTACAAAGAGCCCAGGATTGAATCAGTGCATTGTACTCCCCTATGCAGGGGCATTTCTGGAGAGGAGGGGGCCTATGTGCAGTCTCTGACACGGGCCCCGTCCTCTCTGTTAGGCGGCCGGCAGCACACTGAGCTGTGCGTGGCCAGTGCTAGAGTGTACCCAGAGTCTATAGAGTATGTGCAGGTCACCGGCGGTGGACATTTTCCAGTCATTTTTACAGCGTCGGACTCCCGCACCAATGTGGGACTCCGGAGAGGTAAGTAATACTATGAGTGTGCGGTTCAGGGCTCCCCTGTGGGGCCCATGTGCCCCACACACCCTGCACCCATTATAGATACGCTCCTGCCCCTATGTATTGGCACTCAATGCAGTCACACCCATTGAACATGCCTTGAGCCAGCCCTGATGGATACCATCTTATCAGATATATTTATCCCTACAGTAGTCAAAATCCTGTCTCCAGAATCCTTACCACTGACATACCGATGGTAAGTATTAGGGTTAGGAGGAGGGTTAGGTTTAGGGGTTAGATTTAGGCACTAGGAGGAGGGTTAGACTGCAGAGCGGGGAAGGTAAGGGTTAGGCTGCCAGCATGGAGAGTTAAGCTGGCCACACATCTAAAGATTACCTGTCCAACCATCCAACTTGTTGATTGGTTGGAATGAAAATCTGGTAATGTATGGGAGTAAAGGATGATCAGCAATTTGCTCCTAAATGCCAGAAAACAGATGAAGATGGTCGTTCAGACAAGTTTGTTAAATGTTTGATCTAAACAATTTGTTCAAACGACAGTTTTTGTCCATTTTCCGGAGTTTGGGAGCAAATTGCTGATTGTCAGTTACTCCCATTCCTTACCAGATTTTCATTCCAACCAATCAACAAGTTGGCTGGTTGGATGTAAGTTGGTCTAGTGTGTGGCCAGCTTTAGGGTTAGGCTGCAGGAAGGGAGGGTTAGGGTTAGGGTGCAGAAGCGCCGTCTTGTAAATATACCACACAAACTCAGTGCTGACCCATGTGCCATCATCATACTTACCGGGAGCAACCTGGAGAGCTGCTGCTGCAGGCCAGGTTGAGGGGCGGGGCCAGACCATTGATGCAATTAAGCCCCACCTCTGTCCTGGAAAAGTCCTCGATTCTCAGGTCCGTGAGGAAGGGCGGGTCTAGATAATGCAAAATCACACCATTTAGCCCTGCCCCATCCTCACAGATGCACAAATTCCCCCTTAAATCTCCCATTCTGACCTCGTCACTAGGAAGTGGGCAGGATGTGGGAGATCTGCTTACACTTCCGAGGGTGCGGGGGGCCTCCCACGACTTTCGGGAGTGTAGACAAGTAGACAATAATTACAAAGCATAATATAATGAGACAGTAACTGAATTTATACATACCACAGAACATACTCACCATGAAGGAAAGTGTGTCTTTTTTTATTTGGGTTGAATCTGAGTGAATAAGAGAATAAGATTCAGAAGCATATTAATGAGTATAACTACATTTATTCTATCAGATTCTCTTTAGTATGTTATCCCTGGACTAATTTCAAGATTTGGGAAGTTGAAGCCAAATGAAGCAAGTTGCCAGGCAATCATTTGGATTACAGCTGGCTTTATTATGACCCCTCCAGGAGTCATTGTCTCCGTTGATTACTCAGAATCATATAAATGTGAGTAAAGAAACAGACTCGCAGATGGAATGACCAAGCATTAACACACATTTGTAGGACTGCAGTTTGATCCTGGCTACTTTAATGAGTGTAGCCTGTCCTTATTTAACCCTTTTTAGTTTTGCTGTCAAACATATATAAACACAAATTTAACCCAACCTAAAACTTTGTGTTGTGCGTTGATCACCTAGAACATATAAAACACAAAGTTCTTGCTTTCAGTACGGTTTCACCCTGGTCTGACAGTTCCCTGAAAGAACTTGGCTGTGTCAAATCACTGAACTTCCTAATTGGAGGGTTGTAAGGGGCATAGAAATACTGCTGTTAGTTTCAAAGGCCAGTGCTAGGATAGTGCTAGGATACACCAGTGCTAGGATACACCTCTTGGTGGTATGGCTAAGGCCAGTGCTAGGATACACCTCTTACGGTATGACTAAGAGAATGTCTTGACCCTTGTAACATATGAGGAGTCTACAGTACAATGTCTTGGAGAGGGATTGCAGTGCACAAGACCCGAGGAGGGAGATGGGATTTGTTCTGTAAGGGTAGGAGTGATGCCAGGTCGAACTTATGCCAAATACCTTTTGAAATCTTACTTGTGTAAGTGATGACAACTCAATCTAACTATCATGACAGTGTTTTTTGCTGTTTGAATAAATATTAAGCCGGGTACACACTGTAGCAATGTCAGGACAATATGCAGTTTCATAATGACATATCGCCTACATCGTTCAGTGTGTAAAACGCATGTTTGCATACTCCTGTGGTCACTAGCGATGGTCGCCAGGTTCGATGTGCTGCACATCAATTCTAGCAATATCGCTAGCGGCCAGTGCATTGTTAATGAATGATGTATTGATGATCGTTACATCATTCATTAAAGTCATCCAGTGTGGACGCACAATCATGGTTGAGGGTCCTTCGTTCTGTTGTTGGAACGAATGCTTGTCGCTCCAGTGTGTACCCAGCCTTACTGTGTGTCTGAGTTCTCACCAGAGCATATTGAGAGGCTGATGATGCTGCTGAGAGACTAAATGAAGCAATAATACAATGAAGGCTAACTTTTCTTGCACAATCACATTTCTATTAACTAGTATACAGCCAAAGGTATTGTAAAATGAGGGGAACTTGGAACATGGAGGTATGTGAGTAAATAGGGGTGAACACAACTGTGTAGCAATAAAGAAGTGAGAAAGAGTTACAATCCCACAATAAGAGCATCAGCTACGGTACACCAACAGTCATATGATCATATTTAGCAAGATTAAAAACTCATGTGCACGCATACACCAACACAGCAACACCCTACTAGAAATATGTACATTAAAAGGTCCACAAACATGTCCCAAAATGAGGATTAGCATCCAGGCCAGATGCCCAAATCGTGGAAAAGTTACTGAAAACCACGAGGAAACTCATAGCCGGGTTTTGGGGGTTGTATTCCAGGAAACCCTATATTCAACCTCCAAAACCCACATTTCTGAATTGCTGTTGATCAGTTCAAGTCTTTCTTGGCTGCAGACTTAGGGGCTGATTCTGAGTCTTCATCACAGAAGGGGATCAAGAAGAAGAATAGTAGTATAACACAACAATTGTCTGTGAAATAATCATTTGCAAGAGGAACCAGGTATGACGTGCAATCCTGCTGCATAGCGGATCACTGAAGCCATGATGGCTAAGTCAGCATTAAATCTGCATCCTATGTCTGCCATCAATGCATCTAGTTTCAGCCAATTAGTTGAGGTCATGTGTCATGCTATCAAATTCCATCTCGATTCTAATTTACGGAACAACAATTTCTCACCTGTACCGGGACATTAAACAAAAAGTTATTCTTTGCCTAGAACACGCCATTGTACCAACTATCCACTTAAGTACAGATATGTGGACAAACAGAACTTGTCAAACTAAAGATTACATTAATGTGACTGGATGGGTGTATCGCCTTCAGCACCAGCAGTATCTAACCCACAATGGCAGCTCTTTCACAGGCAGACTACTCTCTGTATCACTAGCTTCACTAAGAAACACGTGTGATAGCAAAATAGCTTACCCCACCCCTCCTCAGGATTTGTCATTTCCAATAATGCAAATAACATTATACAAGCATTACAAGTGGGTGAATTTCAACATGTACCATGTTTTGAGCACACTTGGTGGTTCAGAATTTCTTTAAAAATGACAGGTCCATGCAGGACATGCTGGATGTGGCTCATAAAATTCTGGGCATTTTCTGCATTCAGCAATCGCATGAAGAATATTACAGCAGCTGCACTAACAGTTCTATTTGTCATGCCACCAACTGAAGCAATATGTTGCACCATATGGAATTCCACCATTTATATGCTTCAGCAACTGGAGGAACAGCAACAAGCCATCATGATGTACACTAAGGCATGAGATAGGAAGAGGGGTGACATGTTACCATCTTACTGCAGCATACTGGAGAAAATAATTGATTTTATGGAAGCTACTGAAACCATTTGATATTGTAACCTGTGAAGTGAGTTCATACACTACCACTCTGAGTCAGGTCATACCCTTAATTAAACTGCTGGAAAAGAAACTAGAGAAGCTGAAGGATGAGATTAAACTAAGCAATTCTGGCCCTCATTCAGACCCACTCGCAAGCGGGCGCACGTACGTTAGGCGTACGTACAAAAATATTTAAATTCAATGGCTCGCTCGTATTTTCGTTCGCATCTAAAATTCCTCCCAAAACTCTGACGACCCCTCCTCTAACTAACGAGCGTACTAAATAGCGAGTGTACATCCCCGAAATGGCTTGAAAAAGGAACGCACGCACAAGTATAAACAGGAAGTGGCCTTGTCAGATGTCGATTACCTGCTCCTTTATTCTGCCTACCTCCATCAATCGTATCATGCCAATCAATGTATCAATTAGCTTAATTGTTTGTTTTTTTCAACACAATGCAAGAAACTTTACTCTTGTCCGTGTTTGTGTTTACCCGCAGAATACGTACGGATGAAACATTTGCTTTTATTGTTCAAAAAACATGTGAACCACAATTAAACAATTGTACTATTGCTGTGGATCCCCGCATATTTCCCTGGGTTCATTTCTTTATTTAAATTTGCTTACGCATGTCACTGCATCAAGCCTATCCTAACTCTCCAGAGATTTCTGGCCCTGTCGAACACATGACTCATACACTAACCAATAAAATTGCTCCTGTTAATTTCCAAAATACATTAGCCAATCAGAAAATTTTTACACACTTTATCAAAAATGATTTTTAAGAAAAACACCATTGCCATCATGAGAGCCTCCGCATTCACCAGGCGCGAGCTGCTGGTGCTTATGGAGGTCATGGATCGCCGGATCACCAGCCAGCCTCAACCCATGACCAACCGGCAGAAGCGCTCCGCGTATGCGGAGGTACGGTCCCGCCTGCGGTCCTTCGGCTCACGCCGCAACATCGGGCAGCTGGAGCGCAGGTGGTCCGACCTGCAACGGCGAACGCCCCGCTTGCTGGCATGCTTTCGCATGCAGATCCTGGCAAGTAAGTGTTATGTATTGTGGTTTTAATGTTTGTGTTTGTGGGGCAAACTGCGTGTGCATGTTTTCCTGTCTGTTCTATTTATTATTTGTACTCATATCTGCGTGTGCATGTTTTCCTGTCTGTTCTATTTATTATTTGTACTCATATCTGCGTGTGCATGTTTTCCTGTCTGTTCTATTTATTATTTGTACTCATATCTGCGTCTGCATGTTTTCCTGTCTGTTCTATTTATTATTTGTACTCATATCTGCGTGTGCATGTTTTCCTGTCTGTTCTATTTATTATTTGTACTCATATCTGCGTGTGCATGTTTTCCTGTCTGTTCTATTTATTATTTGTACTCATATCTGCGTGTGCATGTTTTCCTGTCTGTTCTATTTATTATTTGTACTCATATCTGCGTCTGCATGTTTTCCTGTCTGTTCTATTTATTATTTGTACTCATATCTGCGTCTGCATGTTTTCCTGTCTGTTCTATTTATTATTTGTACTCATATCTGCGTCTGCATGTTTTCCTGTCTGTTCTATTTATTATTTGTACTCATATCTGTGTCTGCATGTTTTCCTGTCTGTTCTATTTATTATTTGTACTCATATCTGCGTGTGCATGTTTTCCTGTCTGTTCTATTTATTATTTGTACTCATATCTGCGTCTGCATGTTTTCCTGTCTGTTCTATTTATTATTTGTACTCATATCTGCGTGTGCATGTTTTCCTGTCTGTTCTATTTATTATTTGTACTCATATCTGCATCTGCATGTTTTCCTGTCTGTTCTATTTATTATTTGTACTCATATCTGCGTCTGCATGTTTTCCTGTCTGTTCTATTTATTATTTGTACTCATATCTGCGTGTGCATGTTTTCCTGTCTGTTCTATTTATTATTTGTACTCATATCTGCGTCTGCATGTTTTCCTGTCTGTTCTATTTATTATTTGTACTCATTTCTGCGTGTGCATGTTTTCCTGTCTGTTCTATTTATTATTTGTACTCATATCTGCGTGTGCATGTTTTCCTGTCTGTTCTATTTATTATTTGTACTCATATCTGCGTCTGCATGTTTCCCCTCTATTTCTGATTTATTAATTCTACTGCTATTTGGGTTTTTTTTTTTTTTTTTTTAGTTTGGTTGCCCGGATTTGTCCATAAACTAAATGCAATTTCTTTGACATATTTTAGGGGGACAGCCAAGACTCCGCCCTCACCGTCCGTCCAGACGGCGTTCCCGCCCACTATCCCCAACCCCCAGCCAACACTCCACCCCAAATCTTTCCCCTATTCCCCACTCCTCCCCATCCTTCCCAGACCCTCTCCCGGAAATGTCGGGCCTCCTTCCCCTCCGTCCCACTTCCCCCTCTCCTCCACCCACCCCTCTTCCAATTACCCCCTCCCCGGAGTCCATCATAACTCCGCCCCATTCTTTGGGTAATGACGGATCCTCCGAGGAGGATCATTGAGGTTTGGCCGGAGCTCCCGTTTTGTCTCCCGGTATGTTTTATTTTATTTTTTTTTAAAGCACAAACTGTTTGTATGTAATCATGTGTCGTGCCTTTCTTCGTGTTTTTGTGGCTTGACTTTTGTTGATTGTGAAGGTTTGCCTTTACCTCTTCCTGGTGATTTAAACATACACATATCATACCTGTGGGAATTTGTACCTAGGCCTTGTATTTTTGCCAGCCCACCCTTTTTATTTTTGTTTTTGGGTTTAGGAGTGATTTGGTTGTTTTTTTTTTTTTTTCTGTGGATTCCCTATTGTTGTATTAACCCACACACTTTTCTCACCCACAGAGGAACAGAGGCGTCGGCAAGAGGTGGCGGATGTTGTGGGGCAGATGCACCAACATGTCATCGGCATTCTGGTGGCCCTCGACCGGCTGTCTGGCCTCCTTCGGCATTAGTTTTTTTATTTTTGTTCTATTTTCCAATTAAATTTATTAAGACAAATATACGTTGTGGCTCATTTTTAAAAACCAAAACCAAGATAGTTTAGCCTGACATAAGTAGACTGTTCCTGCAAGGATTTCCCTTTTTTAAAAGTTAGATTGTGTTTTGTCTTTGTATGTCAAACAGACACAAGAAACACATAACAGTACCAATGTCATTTCCCTTTTTGGGTGTAGTGTCAATTACATATTTCTACATTTTCCAGGTTCCTACTTGGTGCGCAAGCTGCTTAGGCCAATCTTACAAATCCCAAGGTTGGGCCAGGCTTCCTTTTGGTGTGGATTGGGAAGCTGAAAACATATTTCAGTTTAGCTCAACTGGCGTCAGTACTGGTTTACCCCTTAGTCAAATGTAACTTGTGTTAACCTGGTTACACTTGCTGTTAACGTTCCAAAAAAGGAAGACCATTTCACTCTTCAAACATTTATTCACAACATAACAGAGAAAACAAAGTGGTCACTCCCAAAATAAATACACAGTGATAAATTCAAATACAACACATACCAAGAAATAATTAAATAAAAACACAAAATCAAGAACTGGTTGACGAAGGACCATGCCAACATGATTCCACAAACATGGCGTTGCGATATGGGTTCCAGAATATATGCCCAAAAGGACCAGATCCAGGTTTGGTAAGGGTAGCAGGAAGTAGTGAGCGTTGGAGTGCCAAAGATTATGTGAACAAACAGAAGATGGTGAGAAAAATAAAAATAAATTAGATGTTCGCCAAAAAACACAAACACATTAGGTATAAACACTGGAGTTTTGTTCAAACTTACCTAAAAAATCTGGCCACCACATCATCGCGTATGGCCCCCCCACATACTGACCTTCGACCAACCTCGGGGGGGCCATCCTCAGGTAAGGCATCCTCTGGCTGCATTGGGACACCACTCCTTATGGCAATGTTGTGAAATATCCCACACAGGACCACAATTTTCGACACCATATCCGGCACATACATGAGCTCGCCACCAGAGCGGTGGAGGCATCTGAATCGGCCTTTTAAAAGGCCGATACAGCGCTCCACCACTTGCCTGGTGGCTGTAAGTGCGGAATTATATGCACTTTGTGGCCCTGGTGTGGGAGCCAAATAAGGAGTGAGCAGCCAGGACATGCAAGGGTATCCACTGTCTCCTGTGAACAAAAATAGACCACATCAGGAACACTGTGTATGAAGCTTAACATTGTTATGTACTAAAGGTCTCCACTTACCCAGAAGCCACGCATCACCAGCTTGTAGGTTGGTTAATTTCTGCCATATCCCTGATTGCCGGATGACGAAGGAGTCATGAGCACTTCCGGGTAATTTAGCATTCAGGGACAGGATCTGGAGGGAGGCATCACATACCACCATTACATTCAGGGAGTGATAGTGTTTCCTGTTTCTAAATATTGCCTCCAGCCGTGCTGGAGGCTGAAGTGGTATGTGAGTACCATCCACAACCCCTATGATGTGTGGGAAGCCAGCTATTTGGTAAAAATTGGCCTTGGCCACACTAAGGGCACCCATATCCAAAGGCATTTTAATAAAATGATGGAGGTGCTTGAAAAGTGCCTCCATCACTGCCCTCAGGATCCTGGAAAAGGAGGATTGGGAGATGCCCGCCACTATTCCCACCGTTGTTTGAAACGATCCTGAGGCACAGAAATGTAACACCGCCATAAATTGTGTCAGTGGTGGTATTGCTGTTGGACTGTCAATTTGCCGCTCAAGATCACTTTCTATTAATGAGAGAGTGTCTATGATGATTTTGGGAGGTAGACGGTAGCGTCTTAAAACCTCATCATCGGGCATTCCAAAAAGGGTGACACGTGTTCGAAATATCTGGGGCCTTGCATGCCTACGATGCCTACGCCTGGGACGAGTTTGAGGTTGGTCGTCTTTCGGGAGCAGGGCCAGAACAATTCGCCCCAGATCTACCTGAAATTCAAAGTTTACAATGTAAGGCTTTTGACCCACCCCAAAAGTAACAAAAAACAACTTAGCTTTCTGATACCATCCATAGCTGCTTACATGCCGGGGTATTGTCATGATACGTATAAACTGTAAAAAAGCCAACAATGAGACTTCAAAAATTTAGAGGGTGATTTTTATTTATTCAAATTGTTGCAAGCCAACACAGAAAATAGCGGAAACACACATTTGGCCATCGATGAAAACGACATTGCACACCGTACGTCAAATAGGGTTCAAATGGACCCAAAAAATGGAAAAGGGAAAAGCAAAACTGGATTACATGATGAATAAGCCGCCAAAAATGCGTTAATTATTTCGCAAATGCAAGTCACTACACCAACAGTCAAAAATGCGGTAATTAATTCGCAAATGAAAGTCACTACACCAACACTCAAAAATGCGGTAATTAGTTCGCAAATGCAAGTCACTACACCAACAGTCAAAAATGCGTAAATTATTTTGCAAATGCAAGTCACTACACCAACAGTCAAAAATGCGGTAATTAATTCGCAAATGCAAGACAAAAAATGGACTTACCCAACTCGAATATATAAGATTTCCCAAAAAAACTTCTTTGGGTCCGAAAACCAAAAAAAACTAAAAAAGATGAAATGAGTGTTAAAAAAATTAACTAACCACAAAACAGAAGAAGACACCAATTGGCCACAAATTTGACTGCACAAAACTTACCAAATCAGGAAAGGATGTGGAAAAAAGGAAAAAAATGCGAACGGAAAAACAAAAGAACTGTAGCAAAAACAAACAAAAAACCAACTCTGCCAAATCCTCCAACCGCAAACAACCAAATCCAAACAACTTAACCGACAACACTCCAACAACCCCACCTCGACTCCACACACACCAAGCCATAAATAGTGTTTATTTTCCCGCACAAATTAAGGATGAATCATAGGGACGCACAATCAATGATGCGGCAGCAAACAAAGGACGCATGTATAAATACGTCACGAAATCACATTGAATTTCTGGTTGTTTTCATTCTGGAAGCAGAAACATGGCTTCAGACCAGGGAAACAATGGCCAAAAATCCGGCGGTAAGGCCTTCATGCATTTTGTCTCCATGATTATTTTAAAACAAATATATTGGTCAAGTTGTGAAGTGGCTAAATCTGAATATTTACCCAAATAGGTGAGGAGGATGACATGGAAGAGACTGCTGGCCCCAGTCAACCCGCCAAAGCTGGCAAAAAAAAAAGGCAGCCACATTTCACAAGCAAGGAGATGGAGGTTTTGATCCAGAAGTGCGTTGACATCCTGCCCCAGGCAGCCAGGAATATGAGCCAAAGCCAGAAGTGGAGAATGTGGGAGGAGGTCGCCGTTGCTGTCAATAGGGTGGGTGATTATGTCCGTCTAGCCCGGGATGTCAAACGGCGGTAAGTAAACACTTTCCCATCCTATAAACAAACCCCATTGTAAAAAAAAGGATAATGGTTCCAAATTCATTCCACAGATGGGCAGACTTCAAATATCGTCTCAAACAAAAACTTGCCGACAGGGCTAGGCATGCAAGGGGGACAGGTGGGGGTCCCACCCCTGTGTCATTGGAGTTGACAGACTTAGAAGAGATGGCACAGGGGTGTGTGCAGGCTGTGGAGGTGTTTGGCGTGTCCAACATGGATACGGACATGCCAGACTTTGCGGCTCCTCATGTTGGCCAAGGTAAGTCTTGTGATGTCACCAACTCTGAAATGCTATTGTGCCAATATGTAGATTCTAATGTGAGTCTTTTCTCCAATTTCCTAACAGAGACAGAGGCGGATGAGTCTGCTCCAGAGGGGAGCCTTGGCCGCAGAATTTCTGCTGGCTCTGCAGGGGAGGAACCAGTACATCCGGCTGAGGACCCTGCAGAAGCCAGTCCAGGGCGTGCCCCCTCGCAGGCAGTGGGCCTCCTCACAGAACTCAATTTTAAATCGGATTGCCATACGGAGATTCTGCAGAGGATGGACGCCAGTCTGATACGTGACCATTGCTCAGGCCCTGGCAGAAAATACCAGGGCCAACATCCGCATCGCCGATGCCCTGGAGCAGCTCGTTCACCAGCACATGGTGGAGCCGACCTCCCTTCCTGCCGGAACATCCGGATCCTCCACCTCTGGCACAACATCAGGCAATCCTCCAAATGTGCCTAGCCCTGTGCCTAGTCCAGAGGCCACAACATCTGCCTCTGGACAGGCCAGCCCGATGGCATCCCGGACCCGGTCTGGCGCCCACCCTCACCCAGCCAAACGGGCGAGAAAACGGTGACAGCAATGGCGACTTTTCCCACACTCCTTCTGTGCTTGGCTCATATTCCTTTCTGGTCAAAACTTCCCTCTCCTTTCTTGTGAAATGTTTTTAAATTTTGTATTTACGCTTATGTTAGCAGTTATGGTTATTTTTTTTTTGGATCAAATATCTTGGCCACAAAAAAAGGCAACAAAATATTAGGCCAATTTGTTTGTGTTTAAACAATAAATTAAAAACAAAAAACTGACATTGTATTGTGACATTATTGTACAAATGGGTTACATTTAATCCTGGCCCTAAAGGCAAAAACTGACCCTCTTAAAAAAAAAAAAAGGCCTCTTTAAGGAACGTTTCAAAAATCACATAGCGATGCAAATTCCACAGTAAACCAAAAAAAAGGGGAGCTAATTAAAAGATGATGACATTATTGTTACAATAGGCCATAACCAACAAATTGTGCCCAAAATAAAACCCCAAAAATGTACGCTAATTGATTGTGTAATCATGACATTAGCAGCTCTGATTTCCACCTGCGTACGCTTTTGTGCTATCCCAATAAACTGCTTTCCAAACACATACCAAGCCGGATTTCAATCCAACACTAATTACTTTACTGACCAGCCGCGATTAATCGCAGCACCATCGTGGAGTCCCGGGACGGAGGAGAAGGCCATCGCCAATGTGGTCGAGTAATCCTGACCCTAAGCTGTGCGAGCATTTTGAAGGGAAAGCGGATGTTTCAGTGACGTATGAGACGGTCCGAACACATTTGACGTTCGCATCTGCTAATGTATGTACGCCCCAAAAACGCCTCGCCACGCCTGCGTTTTTTCATCTCCACCCCCGTCAACACCCAAAAACGCCCTGTTCTGTCAATCACATTTGACATGTCACTTCCTGTACGCTATTTTAGGAACGAGAGAAAAAAAGCTCGCAATCTGCCGTACGCACATGCGCAGTGTAACACCGACGCATGCGCGGTTAGTCAACATCGGAACGCAACGAGCGTACTGTTGTTAACGTGCGGCTCTGAATGAGGGCCTCTGTTAAGTATGTTGGACATGTAGATCATGTCCTTTTTTTTCGCTTCTCAAGGAACCAAATATATTTTGGTAACTATGATTGATCCTATGTTTAAGTCGTATGTAATGTTTTCCTTTCTTTGGGAGTGATCAGCGTAGGAGGATACTTAAAAAAAATGTGTAAAAACTGATGTTTATCAAAATGAACTATAAATTCTATGAGGAATACCTTTGCCGCCAATTATAGAGTTTTTAATGGTGAATTCCAGTGAAGATGAGCTAATATTGTGTGGTGTTGATATTACCAAACATTGAGGAGGGCAATGATGAGGATGATGACATCTTCAACTTTGAGGATTATTAACATTGGTAGCCTTATCAAGACCATTGGTAGCTTGGTTTAACAAAACCACCAAAATGTTTCTTTTTGTGGGGGCCCTAACAAACCAAGTACTTCAGGCACAAAAGTGGCAAACCCTATTGCTGAAATTTTTGGCATATTTAAAATGTGCAAATCCAAGGACAATACAATTGTTAAGTACACCAGTTTTCATTATGGGCTTTGCCAATATTGTGTGTGTTTGTGAAACACCATATAGTACAGTATTTACTGGATGTTTTAGCCCCACATCAAAATTGTATTAAAATAATAGAAAGCAAATTTCTGACTGCATGATGGCAAGATTACACCTCTCTCCACGATTAACACCAGTATGCTCCCGACACTTATTCATTAACTAACAAACTATACTAGCCTGTTACTCTGGCTTGAATTTCTCTATTGGCCTGAGTCCTGTGGTTTGCTGGTATTAGAAGTTTGTTTTTAACTTATTAGTTGGCCAATACTGGTGAAAACAATTTTGTGAGCTGTGAGGTATTCAAATGAATGTTATTGGTGTTATTAATACTGTAGGAACAAAAACAAGTCCAAATTACATGATTTTAGATGTTTTTATTAATTTTTAAAGAAATACCAAACCAAAGGCAAAACAATTGAAGGCGGTTTTACAAAAAACAAAACATGATAACTATTTAGAATCAAAACCAAAACTAAAACACAGGGGTCTGCACACATCTCTACTAAACATACAGTAAAGGGGTTGGGTCTGGGGTACTAGCAGGTGGGATGCCGGTGGTCAGAATACTGACAGTGCCATCCTGACACAAGTAGGTAAGTATCCTAACCCCTAACCCACCTTTCCCAAAGACTAACCCCAACCCTTCCCTCCTGCAGCCCAACCCTTCCCCCGCAGCTTAACCCTACACCTCCCCACCCACAACCTAATCCTCCCCCTAACCCTAATACTTACTGTCGGGATGCACACACTACCATGGAACTATCCAATCGAACATACAGTATGTTCATCCATCTATCACACACTAAACTGGGAATATTCATACATCACACATACATGCATACATACATACATACATACATCATTCGCAGACACTGACTTAGGAATGTCCATACATCAGTGCCATACATCTGTCTCACACAAACACACACACACACCTGTAACTATTCATATTTCACACATACAATAACAACTGCACATTGTGTACTTTTCTTAAACTCTACCTTGATATGTTCTGTTACAGTTTTTTTTATTTTTTATTACTGTTATGTTTACTGATAATCATGGGCATAGCTATAGTGGGTGCAGGGGTTGCCATTGCTATGAAGCCGAGAGGCTTAGGGGTCCCCAGATCCAAATCATATAGTTTTTTACCAAGTTGCCAGAATTGCCTGCTAAGCAATTGAGTCCAGCCCATCGCCCAGCCTGAAAAGTGGGTTCGTCAGCTCCCTTATAGGTTCTCTCTGTTTCCCCCTCTTAATAAAGTTCCACACTGAAATGATCCACATTCCCGTTTCACCCTCATAGGCACAACTAAACTATTCAGTGAGCCTGTGTTATACAATACTATCTAGGGTATTACGATGGGGTAAAACATTAACAAGGGCACTCTAGTGGTTCATAAGATGAATTAGGGCACTGCTATATTAAAATAAGAAACTGTTGTTGAAATAGGTGTTTCTTTAGAAGCTTTGGGACGGGAGCTGCTTCAAAATGTTTCTATGGGACCCATACAATTCTGGCTATGCCCATGCTCATAATAAAGTGTTTGCTTGTCGGAAATCTTCATTCATTTTATACATTTGTAAAAAAAAAAATATCAGATAACATCAGAATCATCATTCACTTTATACATTACTATTATTATGTTGTGACGGCTTTGCAATTGCATTCACTAGCATATTTTCA
Organism: Taudactylus pleione; assembly: GCA_031769625.1. NCBI lineage: Eukaryota > Metazoa > Chordata > Amphibia > Anura > Myobatrachidae > Taudactylus > Taudactylus pleione. The sequence goes on from JAUIMM010000092.1 coordinate 35,627,309, forward strand.
CAGCGTGTGTAATCGCAGCCACAATCACAATAGCAATCTGTGATGAATCAGGCCCATAGTCTTCTTTATCAAAGGTTTCTACCAACAAACATGGGAACTATGGATTCCAGCCATTATTCAGGCTGCCAGTACACAGGGTACAGGTACTCAGTGTGCCATGTAAATTCTTATAAGAGGTACAGAAATAATCATCAATGCACATTTGTGGGTAATTATGGGATTGTATGAAATCCCAAACCCCTCTTTCTCTTGATATTTTGCTTATTTTACAGTATTGATATATTTCCGTTTACTTTCATTTCCATACTTACATTCTCTATATCTAATTGATGTGGTTATTTATCTGAGTTTTTTTTACTACTTCATATGTGATACAAGTGCATTTATTTGATATTTAGAATCTAACAAGACTGACTCTAAAATACAGAGAGCATCACAGTTTAATTGTTGAACCTCAACATCCAGGTGCAGATCCTTTAAATCTCTGGAGGTTTGTACCTTTTGTGCCCACATGAAAGAAAATAAACTGCTTTTGATGCTAAAAAGATTATGAGTGTTTTGTGATCAAAGCAAGTGAAAGCTCCTCTCAAAAAGGATTGACACGTTGGATGAACGAGATGTGAATGTATAAGTTAGAGCTATCATGCCTTGTGACATCAATCAGCTAGGACAGTGGGACAGACCTCTCAGTATCTAGGATGAAGAGAAGACACATATTATTTCTACACATTGCACTTGGATCAAATTAAATCTGATTTAGAGTCCTCTTTGAAAAATTTGTAAATGTTTGCACCCCAAAGGAATAGTCCACCTAATGATTCTCATTACCATTTTAAACAGTATTTTTAAATATTTATATTTTTATATTTAAGTTGATTATCCATTAGGAAGCCAACTGAGATGTAAATCCCATCTAATGCATACAGATAAGGTATTCATTTACTATTCACCCACATTTAGATAAAAAGGAATATCTTCTGGTAACAAATAATGTCAGAGAGATATAATCACAATAAGTATTTTCTAGGAGCCAGAACACATGTAGTAAATGTAACTTACAGAAAGCTTATATCAAATCACATTGTACTGTATATATATTATCAGAATATCCTGGTGTTGCCCAGCCTTTTTTTGTTTTTAGTTTGTAATTTTGGAAACTATTGAAAAGTAACTAACCTATATTATCTCTTTCTCAATCTAAGTAATATACCTTGAGCCCATGTCTCTGCCAAGTTCTACCCCCACTCCAGTCATCTTACCATGTTGTTCACATAAGCATCATACTCTGTCCCCTGTCACCGGACAACCTCCCATTGTCATCTGTGCCCATCCTACTGTCCGGTGATTGGCTGAGTCAAACTCCTCCAGTACTGGTGGCCATAGGTTCACTGCATACAAAGAATTTGGTAATCTTCCTAATACATTTTCCCATTGTTTCGTTCATATTAGGCCATCCATGGCTAAAGTATAATAATCCTGTGATTAACTGTGAGACAGGAGAAATAATCCATTAGGGCTCCATGTGCTGAAGGTTGTTTGTTGTTGCCAGTTTGGGTGCTGCAGTGGGTACCTGAAGGTCTACCTCCTCAATATCAGGACTTTGCTGATATCTTTTCCAAAAATTAAGCTGATACTTTGCCACCCCTCAGGGATTATGATTGTACCATCAAATTAATGCCAGGTGCCAAGTTGCCTAAAGGGAGGTTATATGCTTTATCTGCTCCCGAAACTAAAGCCATGGACTATTACATTAAGGAAAGTCTCAACAAAAGTTTTGTTAGGCCTCCGAAGTCCCCAGTGGGCATGGGATTTTTCTTTGTGGCCAAAAAAAAAGGAAGCCTTCAACCCTGCATTGATTTTAGAGTTTTGAACAAAATCGCTAAACCCACTTAAAAAATGCTATCCATTACCCCTGATCTCTGTATTGTTTGACCATTTGAGGGAGCTACCATCTTTTCCAAAATAGATCTGCGAGGTGCTTATAAACTAATTCTAATCAAGAATGGTGATGAATGGAAGATGGCATTTAATTCCCAGTCTGGGCATTATGAAAACCTGGTTATGCCCTTCGTCTTATCCGAACGTGCCCGCTGTCTTCCAAGATCTGAATAATGATGTCTTACGTGAATTTCTGGAAAGTTTGTTGTGGTCTATTTAGATGACATCTTAATCTATTCACAGTCATTGGAGCAGCATTGAATGCATGTCAAACAGGTTCGGCAGAAACTCTGTGCGAATCAATTATTTGCTAAACTTGAGAAATGTGAATTTGGAGTTGAAGAAGTTCCCTTCCTATGATATTTCATCACTCTTAAGGGGGTTTCCATGGATCCCGGCAAACTTCAGTACAACCTCAATTGGGTACAGCCCACTAACTTGAAAGCCATACAAAAGGTGTTTGGGCTTCGCCCAACTATTATAGGAATGTCATTTGTTCTTTCTCTGCACTGGCTCCCCCACTGTCAGCCTTCACCAAGAAAGGAGCAGACACCTCCTCTAACTGGTCTCCACAAGCCATTCAAGCCTTCAATATGCTGAAGAAAGCCTTTGTCTCTTCTCCAGTTCTTTGCTATCTGAATCCTGAATTATCATTCATCATTGACGTGTATGCCTCAGAAGTGGGAGTTGGAGCTATTCTAACCCAGAAGGATTCTGTTGATAATAAGCTGCATCCTTGTGCCTTCCTGTCTCTGAACTTTTCAAGCATAGAGGTCAACCAGGATGTCAGAAGCCGAGAATTACTTGACATCAAGTGTGCATTTGAAGATTGGAGACATTGGCTGGAGGGGGCTAAACACACCTCACCTCAGACCATAAAAACTTACTATAAATCAAATCTACTAAACGACTCAACTCTAGACAAGCATGTTGGGCATTGTTCTTTACCCGGTTTAATTTTATCATTACTTACAGACTCGGCTCTAAGAATGTCAAAGCTGACACTTTGTCACGCAGCTTTTTTTGTGAACACGAGAATGTTACTGCCAAACTACCTATTATTCCAGCAGTCTCCATTCATGCCAGTTTAGCACAAGACCTTTCCTCACAGCTTAAATCCTTAAAGGCACAAGCTCCTTCAGAGACTCCTCATGCATGATTGTATGTTCCATAGATAAAAGGTTCCATCTTATCTGAGTTTCATTGTAATAAAGTGTCTGGTCATCCAGGAATTTCTGAGACTCTGGAATTACTGTCTTGCTCAGTTTGGTGGCCTACTATCACTCAAGATGTCAGGGAATTTATTTTGGCTTGTTAAGTCTGTACCAAAAATAAAACTTCTCGTACAGCCTCCTCTGGACCACTTCTTCCTTTGGTCATTCCAGTTAAGCCATGGTCACATATTTCTATGGATTTGATTGTTAATCTGATGGGTAGTGGTAGACTGCTTTAGCAAGTTGGCTCATTTTATTCAGCTTGTCAAGACCTTGTGCTAAAGACCTAACTTCATTGTTCATACAGCACATCTTCAAGTTGCATGGCATATCCCTGGACATCATGTCAGATAGATGATCTCAGTTTAATGCCCAGTTTTTAAAGTCATTGCCCAGTTTTGGAAATCATTCTGTTATGCATTGGATATCAAGGTTAGCCAAATGGTCAGAGGAACAAGTTAGCCAGCCTCTAGAATAGTATCTCTGTTGTAACATCTCTAAACTTCATGATATGATAGAATACTTACTATTAGCAGAGTTTGCCTATAATAATGCATGTCATTCCTCCATGAAAGTGTCACTATTCTATGGATATCACTCCAGAGCATGGTGTATGGATATCACCCCAGAGCAAATTAATTTTCCTCATCGGTGCCCAGCAATATGCTTCCTATTCACAAGATGGCTTCCCACCTCAGAGTGATTTGGAAGAAAGTACACATTGCTCTCAACAAAGCTTCCTTACGCTCAATTTTTTTTATCATATTAATATCATAGACCTTGTATGTTTAAGGTGGATGACAAGATTTGGTTGTCAATCCACAATATTAAGATCAGTCAGCCATCACAGAAGATTGGCCCAGATATATTGAACCATTCAGATTATCAAGCAGGTGAACTCTGTTGCTTTTCATCTTAGATTACCCAAATCTTTAAGGATTTCCAATACTTTCCATTGCTTTTTGTTAAAGCCTGTCATTACTTCCAAGAAATTCACATCTGTACAACCTAAGAAACCATCTCCAGTGCTGGTTCAGGGTCATCAGGAATTTGTTGTGGAAAAGGTACTCGATTCCAAGAGAGTTCAGGGATAAGTACATTTCCTAATCCATTGCTGTGCACATGGGCCCCGGGTTCAGGGGGGCCCACACCTGCACCCCTATTATCTAAAACTTTCCTCTCCGAGGTCCTGTGTTGGGTGTCTCAACGCTGCACAAAATGCTGGAAAATAGCCGGTGCTACTATTTTTCTATCCCCGGGAAAATTCCCTGGCGATCTGCGCATGCGCAGTAGACTCTGGGCACACCATAGTGCCCAGAGTCTATTGATGATGCAGTGGCCGGGCAGCCATGTCAGTCAGCAGCTGGGCGCTGTGGATAGAGGAGGGGCCCCAGATGGGGAATGCACAAGGGACCCCTCCTCTCTTAAGATGCCCCTGCTTTGCGAATGACAATAGTTGGTTCATTCATCCATTCTCTGATTTAGGCAATCAAGAGCTGTTGGCTATCAAATGGGCCCTCAAAGATTAGAGACACTGGCTGGAGGTGGCTAAACATACCTTCACAGTCATCACTGACCACAAGAATCTGCTATACATTGAATCAGCTAAGAGACTAAACTCCAGACAGGCACATTGTGCTGTATTCTTTACTCAATTCAATTTTGTCATCACCTACAGATCTGGGTCTAAAAATGTCAAAGCAGATGTCTTTTCATGCAGCTTCATTCATGAACATGAGACAGTGATGTCCAAGATGCTGATTATTCCTGCAACGTCTATTCATGCTGGTTTAACCCAATATCTTTACACTCAATTTCAAGCTATGCAAGCACATGCTCTAGCAGAAGCTTCAGAAGGATGTTTGTATGTACCTGAATATTTGACGTGTGCCATTTTGTCAGAATTGCATGCCAATAAAGTGTCCGGGCATCCTGGTAACTCAAGGACTTTGCAGTTGTTGTCCCATTCAGTCTGGTGGCCTTCCATTACTCAAGGATGCCAAAGAATTTGTTCAAGTGTGTGAAATTTGTGCCAAGAATAAAAGTCCTCAAACACTTCCTGCTTGATAACTTATGCCTTTGGCTGTTCCCACCAAACCATAGTTGCATAATTTAAATGGATTTTATTGTTGAATTGCCCAGATCCTCCAGTTGTGATACCATTTGGGTGGTGGTGGGCCGCTTCAGCAAGACGGCTCATTTTGTCCCACTGACCAAGCTTCCTTCTGCCTAAGAACTTGCTTCGTTGTTTATCAAGCATATCTTTAAATTGCATGGCTTACCAGTGGACATCGTGTCTGACAAGGGTACCCAGTTTATTGCCCAGTTTTGGAAATTGTTTTGTTCAGCACTGGGAATTAGGCTGAGTTTGTCGACTGGATACCACCAACAGTCTAATGGTCAGACAGAATGAGTAAATCAGTCATTAGAACAATATCTAAGCTGTTACATTTCTAAGCTTCAAAACAACTGGGTGTAGCATTGGAACCAGTATGATTTTTCCGGCAGCGGAAGCCCGTCAGGGGTGAAGATCCCGAATGTTTAAGGTAAGTATAAACTAACCAATTTCTACCCCCTAACTCTAACCCTCCTTTAGGGGTGCCTAACCCTAACCTCTCCCCCAAGTGCCTAAACCTAACCCTCCCTTCCCTGCAGCCTAACCCAAAGACTCCTGAGGGGTGCCTAACCCTAATGTCCCCCCGGGGAGTGCCTAACCCTAACCCCCTTCCCCTAGCCTAACCCTAACCTCCCAAGGGGGTGCCTAACCCTAAGTCCCCCCCCCGGAGCCCTAACCTCACCTTCCCCCCCACGCGACTGTCTGCGCCCAGCTTACCTTTGATCGGTAAGCTGGGTGTCGGGCTCCCGGGGTAGGTCTAATGACAGGCATCAGGTTTTCATTAGACACTTTCAGGTTTTGTTATTAGACACTTGCTGGGATTAGACAGTCAGGATGCTGGCGGTCGGGATTATGTCCGTTGGCTTCCCAACTGCTTCCCGTAGCATTTACCACTGGCAGAGTTGCTTATAACAATGCATGTCATTCATCCACTAAAGTTTCTCCATTTGTTTGCATCTATGGATATCATCCTAGAGCAAATTAATTTTCGCCAATAATGCCTGGTGCAGTAACTTCCAATGTAAACATGTAAACATGACTCAAAGTTATCTGGAAGAAAGTACATTCTGCTCTCAACAAGGCTTCATTCCGCTCTAAAGTCTTTGCAGATAGACTTCGCAGGTTGTGTACTTTTAAAGTGGGCAAGTAAGTATGGTTGTCCACCTGGAACATTAAACTTAAACAACCATCACAGAAGTTTGGTCCCAGATACAGTGGACCATTCCAAATCATCAGACAAGTGAATGCAGTGGCTTTTGTCTCAAGCTACCCAAATCCCTTTCATTGTTCTCTACTGAAACCAGTGTTGGTGTCCAAGAAACTCAAGTCTGTCCATCCAAATAGACCATCTCCAGTATTGATCCAAGGCCATCAAGAGTACATTGTGGAAAAATCCTGAATTCCAAATATGTCCGTGGACAAGTTGATTTCTTGGTACACTGGAAGGGATATGGACCAGAGGCAAGATCATGGGTTCCCGGAAGACATCTGCATGCAGACACCTTAAAGGAAGCATTATTTGGGTAATTCCCAGATAAACCCAGGTCTACTGTTATGAGCCATCATAACAGCTTATATCTGCTGCAGGTCAGAGCTGAGAGGTTTAACAGGCAAAGACAGCCACGGTGAGGTTTGGTCCAGGCTGATTGTTCCCAGCTGGGAAGCCTCTGTGAAGACACAGCACTCAGCTGCTCATAGTGGTAATTACCAGAGGCTGGTCTCGTTTGCTCACACAGGATTGGCTGACTTCTGTTATAGGGCAGCCAGCCCATTCCTGCCTTGTCAGAAATAGTTTCTTGTGGAAGTCATGCTATCCGGTCCCTGTTACTGTATCTGCTGTTTGGTATCCCTTGTTCCTGTCCTGGCTCTGCCTTGTGTTACAAATCCACTCTGCAAGGCATTCATGTTTTGTACTATTGCTATTCCATCCTGCAATATATGTGCACATCTCTTGCTGCTATTATTCTCTGCAAAACACAGGCTGGCTAATATATTGCTATTCCATTCTGCATTATATGTTATGCTCTAATTCCATACTGCCAGCTGCATGTGTATCTGAGTTTATTGCTATGCCATCTTGCAACATATCTGTTGTTTGTGATTGCCATTATTTGATGTAGTTGTGTTTATATGCAATCGTATTCTGTTATAGTCTGCAGTGCACACTGCTCTGTGGCAATTACCCTGTGATATTATTGCTTATTATTGCTGATATTCACGCTACCTGTTTATTAGTGTACATTCTATTTTGCTGGTGTCCACGGCTGTAAGCTGCTCCATGGTTTATATTTGCTTTGTACTACTACTCCAGTTTTACCTTGTGAACTCCTGCTGTTTGTATAAGTCCTTGCTGTCCGGAGGTTAAGACCTGGCAGCATCCTAAGTACCAGTGAGTGCCTTGTACTCTATGGGAACAATGGGTGGTTGTTATATGCAGAAGCCCTACCTAGAGAGACTCTAGGGGACCTATACAAATAAAGGTGAGAAGAAGGGGACAGTGGGAAAGTCTACAAGGGAGTAGGAGACAGTGAGGGAGGGGGCACTGTGAAAGAGACTGCAGGGAACATGGTGACAGTGAGAGAGATGGCAAGGGAGAAGGGGACTTTGAACGAGATGGCATGGGAGAAGACAGGGACAGTGAGAAAGAATGCAGGGAAGAATGGGACTATGAAAGAGACTGCAGTGGAGAAGGGTGGAGAAGAAGGGGACAGTGAGAGAGACTGCAGGAGAGAAGGAGACAGTGAGAGAGACAGCAGGGGAGTAGAATGGGACAGTAAGAGACACTGCATGGGAAAAGGAGACTGTGAAAGAGACAGCAGGGGAGAAGGGGACTGTGAGAAAGACTGCAGGGAAGAATAAGAGGACTGCAAGAGATTGCAGGGGAGAAGAAGGAGACAGTGAGAGACACTGCAGGGAAAGGGACAGTGGTAGAGACTGCAGGGCAGCAGGGGAAAGGGAGTAGCCATGCATACCTCCCAACTGTCCTGATTTCAGCGGGACAGTCCAATTTTACAGGTACTGTCCCGCTGTCCCACCCATGGTCCAACAGTGTCCCGCACGCAGGGGGAAATTGGGGAGGACACACGCACGTCATCCATATACACTTTCCCTGTTCTGGAAGAGGCTGGAGGGCTATCCAGCAGCTCCCAGAGCTCTGACCAAGCCCCCAGCATGATGAATATGGGGCTGTTACTCGTGGGTACGGCATTTCATGAGAACTCGCGCCTCCTTGTCGATAGGCCACCCCCATATTTTTGTGCACACACCAAAGGCATGCGCAACATTCCCTCTTGTCCCAGTTGAAAAGTTGGGAGGTATGCCTCTGTGCTCCACAGCTACAGTAGTGCCAGCCTTCTTTTATGTGGTGCCAACAGAAGCAGGGAGGAAGGAAGAAGAGAGGAAGAGAGCTGGGGCGTAGCTACTGTAGAGCCAAGGAAGGAAAACTGATCTGGTGGCGGGGGCCTTGGGGGGAACCTGTCTGTGAGAGAAGTTTTCCAGTGCAGGTTCCCCCATCATAATCTAGCCCTGCTGCAGCCACCAGTAATCCCAGCTACTGCTTCACAAAATCAGTTTGTATTTAGAATCATTACAACAAGTGGCACCCTCCATCTGCCTGGGCCCCATACAGTGGTGCCCCCCTGATGGCGCTGTCTGTATATGCTGGTCCCTTCTCATGCTAGCAGCACTGTGCTACAGCCTGACACTGACAACTAGGAGGCAGGCAGAGGGACCGTTCCAGCTGTTAGGCATATGTATACAGACAGTGCAGCAGTGGCCCTAGTGCTGCACAATTGTACCAGCTCAGAGGCAGATGGCATCCTTCCTCCCAGCCCAGCCTGCCCCTGATGGTAACAAATGGCAATTTTCATTAGCTTCTACTGTATGCAATACTTGGATGGATACTGAGACTTATTATAGGTTTTGCTAAACAAATTGCAGGATACCAGCTTAATTAACCTTAGAAGGCAAAACTGATAAGCTAAGGCATATATAATATCTTGAATGCATGAAAGACATTTATTTAACATGATAAAACCATGAAATAAAATCAATAGTGTCTATACCAGAGTTCAGTGTATTGTATGCAGTGTTAAAATATATGGAACTCTGGAATCTTCAAAGGCTCAGTAGACACTGAAGTCTGGATGGCCTGTGAAAGCTCCGCTGGGACTGCAATTGCCGAGTGAAGAAACTGGAAGTGACGTGATGTCCCACAATTGTTATGAAATGTGGTGGTTGTTTTGTTGCTATGTGATGATTCTACTGTGATATCCGTTCACTGGGGGAAATTATGTTGTTGATATCTTCTTGCTAGGTATCAATATTTTGTCCTATAGTTGCAGGTCTTGGTCGCGCAGGATTTAGTTCTTTGATTTAACATAGCACCATTGTTGTGGAATCTGATGTAAAACAGCAACCAACTTTAAAGAAGCAGAAGGGTCAAGTAAATATCTTGTGATTGTATTTGTGTTACAAGAGCTATACAGTAGGGGGTAGATAAAAGGAGCTATTAGGAAAGTGTGTGGAATGTGGTGATAGCGGAGAATTGGCTATGGTCTATAAGAACCAAGTTCAAAGCCTTTGTTGAATCCCGTGGGGATAACATTTTAAAATTAAAAATCCATTTAATTTCAGTGTGAGACAGATTCTTTTCTACATTCCTGTCTTTCCGAACATTTCAGACTTCGATACAGTTGTTCACCTAAACAAATCAGAAGATTCGTGGGAATACAAGATATAAAAACTACTTTGAAAGACATCTATCTATCTACATATCTGCCTATCTACTGTATCTATCTATATAAAATAACCAAAGTCAAGTCCACCAAATTGTCCTAGGGACACTTTGATGCAGGTTAATTTCTTCAATACTAAGGAAAACATCCTAAGAGCACCAGATCAGCATAAGATAAAGACGTCCTGGGTGGCCTACAAATATTCCCTGATTTTTCTGCTGCCACTCTTGTCTAACATAGTTATTTTCATGCTGTTACTTCAGCTAGGAGAGAGAATAACATACTGTATCCTTCCGCTGGGGGTTTCCGGTTAAGCTTTTAATTTACTATGACGATTCATCATATGTTATATCCTTGGTGGAAGCGGGTCTTAAGCTATTAGCAAAATGGGATATCTCTTTCCCACCAAATACTATTGGCTCTAAGGAGACAGTTCCACAAAACTGTTCACAGAGCCATGAATAAAACATATAAATGACATTAAATCTTTTTTTCTCTCTCTTTTTTTTGCTATATAAATAAGCCTTTTGATCACTATATACTGTATCATTATTTTCAAAATACGACGACAAGTATGTTAAAATTATATGAGGGTAATAATTAACTAATATAGATAAGATAGTTACAGTCAGTGTTTGTTTGTATGTTTGTTATTTTGTATTGTTTAGTCTACCTAATGGTGCTGTCCAAGTTACGCTCCGCGTTTTTGGTTTTGCCGTTCACTTTTTAATCTTTTTTTATGGCAACCGCAATAGCCCCAATAAACAGACCAGTTATGGGTTTTTTTTCTAGTTCTCTTTCCCGATTCCCGTTTTCCCCTTCTAAATTTTCTTCCCCCAGGATCACTTGGTTCGATACCAAATTGCAGTTTCCTTCTGAGGGGAGATATTTCCATAATACAATATTGGTATTCATCACAATATGCCCGCTTTCTCCAGGAAACACATTTTAAATCATCGGCCCCACTAACCATTACAAATAACAGATACCCAGTAACATAGTATGCAAACAGGTCACTTAAAATAATGGAATAGCCCTACTCTTCCACAGCTCAGTGCAGTTCAACCTCTCTACTAAATTAGAAGATAAAAATGGGCACTATGTAATTTTGCACGGTAAATTGGAAAATAAGAATGTGGCCATTGTATAGTTATATCTTAACACACATCAACTTCCCTTTCAGACAAGTTATGGAGGAAGTCTGGAAGATAAACAGGGGACATATTATTATATAAGGCTACTTTAATCTTGTCCCTGATCCACACCTGGATAAAACACAATCTTCATCTTCTAGAACCAGGGCAGAAGTTAAGGGTGCTTCAGTTGCTCTGCATCCCTTACTGGAAAAGTACGACCTATATGACGTATTGAGGATGTGTTCTTCTACAATTAGGGATTACACTGGTTTTTCTCATGTCCATAATACATATTCTTGTGTAGATTTGATATTATTAGACAAATGAACACTACAAAATAGTCACAAATCAAAAATCTTACCTACAGTATAGGTTGGTCAGATCTTGCACCAGTTACATGGACTTGGTCTACTAACATTTTCGTCAACCCTCAAAGATCATGGAGGTTCCCTGAATACTTGTTCTCTGTGCCCAAAGGTGTACAATCGCTGACGGACACTATCTAAACCTATCAGGATACTAATTCTGTAGCTGATACTTCTGTATCCATACACTGGTGTGTCTTTAAATTAGTACTTAGAGGGAAATCCATCCAAATAGGAACTTGTTTGAAAAAATAGTCTCCACAGCTCCAGAAACAGCTAAAAACAAAGTTGGCCAAACTTGATTCTTTAAATAAAATATGTCCTTCTCAAACGCTAAAAACGGAATTGACCTCTTTGAAGAATAAACTTCAAAATTTATATATAGAATGAAAGGTGGTTACATGAAATTTCGACAAAGCCATTATACCTTGAGCAATAGATCTAGCCAATTCTTAGCTTGTAAGCTCCACCTACACCAGGCACGGAGTAGGATCAAAGCCATACATTCCACCGACGGTAAAAGGCTATTAAACCCAACTGATATAGCTAATGTTTTTGCAGAATACTAAACTAAACTCTATAACCTTAGCAGTAATATGTAGATTAACCAGCCTATAGAAGAATCTACGGTATCTCTTCCTTTCTCAATGACCTATTATTACCTTCTTTAACACTGGATTCTTTCATTTCTCTTGATGCTTCTTGGTCTGAACAAGAAGTTCAAGTGGCTATTAAGTCACTACAATTAGGGAAAGCACCAGGTCCGGACTAATTTACAAACTCATTTTAGAAATATTTCTCCCCATCTGACTAAGCTATTTAATTGTGTCACCTCTGGTGCCCCTTTCCAGACATGTTAGAAGCGCAAATAATTATAATACCCAAACCTGGATAGGATGTGTCTGAGTGTAAAAACTATAGACCAATAGCCCTTCTTAATACCAATTTAAAAGTATTTGTTAACTACAGTATTTGTGAATAGAATATCCCCCGATACCCCAATGGATCCACCCAGGCCAGGTGGTATTTGTGAGGGGGTGACAAGCCTCGGATAAAACCCGCAGGGTACTTACTGTAATTTAACTGAATTTTATCACAAAAGTAAACAGCACTTTTTCCTGTTATCTTTAGAGGCCAAGAAGGCATTGATTGCCTCCACTGGATGTAACTTACATCAACTTTAATTAAACTTGGATTTAGGGGCCATTTCTTGGACTCAATCTTAGCCCTGTATACAAGTCCCATTGCCCAGGTTCTTAGTAACGATCTACAGTATATTAAATAGTACTAGATAGGGGTGCCCTCTTTCTCCATTGATGTATGTTCTAGCAATCAAACTTTTTGCCTGTATGATTAGGAACTCCACCCTCTTTTCAGGAGTATCTGTATCCTCCTTCACCCACAAACTCTGTCTGTTTGCAGATGATGTCTTGTTGTTCGTCACTGATCCACAAATATCGCTTCCTGCCTAACACACTGTCATATACAGGTTTAGTGCAACTTCCCTTTATAAACGTAACACTACAAAAACAGAGGCTTTAGGGGCCTATACATCATAACTAAAATTTTTCTGGAGGTAATTAGGTTTAGAACTCGCATGGAGTTCTACCTAATTACCAGAGGAATTCATCATTCCCCCTCTCCATAACTATCTATTTCGAAAAGCTGTAATTTTTGCGATGACAGCTTTTCCCTGTCTGCTCTAACTTACCGCAGCTGTAATCAGTGCTGCGCATGCGCTGTTACATCAGTAATAGCAGTGCATGCACAGCACTGCCTACAGCTGCAGTAAGTCTGTGTGCTCCCCCCCAACCCCCTCACCCCCCTCCGCTCACCCCCCCATCCCTGACTTACCTGGCCACTGCAGCCGCCTCCGGCTCCGTCTGCTTTTCTGACACTGTGTTCTCCAAGCTGAACACAGTCAAGTTTAGAAAAAAAACTTTTTTTTTTTCTAAACTTTAGTGTGTTCTGCCTGGAGAACACAGTGTCAGAACAGCCGCTGGAGCCAGAGGAGAGATTAGGGAGTGCCGGAGGGAGCAGAGGAGGACCTGCCCATGCTGACACAGGTAAGTGTCACCTACTATATGCCACCTCAGAGTGGCGGATAGTAACTCCATCAAATTCCGAAAATACATAATTTTCAGAATTTGACAAATAGCATAATTTCCATATCCCCATACTAATGTATGGGGAGTGTGGAAATTAACGCAGGCGAACTTAACCAGGAGATATCAGTGATCTGAAGTGATTGAGCAGCTTCCAACTTGTATTTCTGTATTGAGAGGCATAGATGGGACCAGCGTTAGGAGGGCGTGCTGGTTCTTGTAGTGCCATTAGGAGGACTTAGGGGTGACTCCAAGGTAAGCTAGCTCTCAATTCAGGTATATTTGTATGTGCCATTATCATGTGGCCTTATATTGGGCAATTATTACCCAAATTGGATATAGTTATCAGTTTTGGGGATGAGTTTGGGGTGCGGTGCCCCTTGGGGTTGGTGTGGCTGGGCTGCTCTGGTGAGGCACACATTAACACTTTATTTACACTTTTACACTTTCCAATATATTTTGTGTATATATATATATATATATATATATTTCTTAGCTTTTTAATTACACCTTCACTTATTAACACTTAGTTTTTCCTTTAATCCTATACTAACACTTTAGTCTCTCACTGGTGTGCTTCGCTGGGGTGGCTGGCTATCACTGGTTTTTTGGGGGTTCTGCACCCCAGATTCTGACCAAGTGATAGGGACCTCCGGTATCAGATACGCCGTGACGCGGCCCGGAGGCTTAGCCATATCTTTGCAAATATATGCAACTGAGATCTCTGAATTATCTACCACCATGTAGTTTATCAAATCTTATTGCTGATTTCATTCTGAGTGCTGGGGGAATATTTTTTGTTGTTTCTTGTATAGACTAACCCCTCCCTTACATGCACCTGAGAACCATGTCAACTGTTAAAGTGTATTATTTATTTATATATATATCAGTGCTCGAAGTGGTAATTTAGAGGTGGGGGTATGGAGATTGAATCTCCCCCCCCCTATGGGCCCCTGCTTCCATATCACTCCATTGTACTTCTAACCCCCCCCCACACACACACACACACACACACACACTTCTCCCTGCCTGCTCCCCTCTCTCACACCCTGCCCTTACTGATTCCCTCTCTCTTTCACCCCCTACAATAGCTAGCCTGCCTCTGTCTGCCCCTCTCTCTATTCCCTTTCTCACACCTTCCCCTCTCTCTAATTCTGTGTTGCCTGCGCTGCTGGAGTGGAGCCACCGGGATCCTTGGGTCTTCCCTCCAGTTTATCTGGCTCCGCTGCGAGCCAATGAGAAGCTGCCATTTGCCAGCTTCTCATTGGCGCCGCTGCGAGCCAATGAGAAGCTGCCATTTGGCAGCTTCTCATTGGCTGGCGGCTGCGAGCCCTGCAATTGGCTGGCGGCCGCGAGTCCCGCGATTGGCTAGTGGCTGCGAGCCTCGTGATTGGCTGGCAGCCGTCCAGTACGTGGTGTTACAGTGCAGCCGGGACCAGGTACTTTGTCCCGGCTACATGTCAGCGCCTCCACTGCTCCGATTGAGATGTGTCCCCTGCGGGACACATCTTAACACATTGCCACCACTGTTCCAGCACTGGGATCCCATACTGGATCCCAGCGCTGGTGCATTCTTTTCTACATCTAAAATGAAGTGGGGCCGGGAAGTGGCGGTATGTCATACCGCTGTATACCGCCCCACTTCGACCACTGATATATATATATATATATATTATATATATATATATAAATATACACACATATATATATATATATATATTATAATAGATTTATATATTATATATATTTTGATAATCAGTATTCTTAGTGCTTAGAGTCTACATCCGTATTTTACCCCTTTTTTCTGCATTAGAACTACAGGTCTCAGCATGGTTGCATCTCTTAATATGTTTAAATTAGGATATGCAACTCAGCCCCCCTTTTTCCTATGTATGTGTGTTTTTAAGGTACACTTGTCGGTGAGACCCCTTCTCTTGGGCTAGCACTCCTTCCACCTGTTCCCAGGTGATTATTAATTAGTATGGGACCTGTGCATGGCAGTACACACATTTAATGGACACTACATAAATTTATATAATGTGTCAGTATTAGGTATGTTAGGGTATGTTAGGGTAACCTGATAAGGTTCACCGTGACGTGGTAGGTGGGCAAATATCTTTTGCCAAACATGTACTTAGAACCTTATTATAAAACCATGTTAAGTGTTGGTATTTATTATATATATTTTGATCATCAGAATTATTAGTGCTTAGAGTGTGCATTTGCATTTTCCCTTTATGCTGCATTAGAACTACAGGTCTTAGCATGGTAGCACCTCTTATTATGTTTAAATTAGGATGTGCATCCCAGCCCCTCCTGTTAACATATATGGAAAGGCAAGTTCCCACGCCTGGCTTATTTAAATCTTATCAGGTCTAAAAAACATGGTGGCCTAGCTGTTCCAAGTTTATTGGCCTTTCAGGATTAATGTTTAGCGGCCCAGATTAGCGACTGTATGTTAACCCCCAGTTTAAAGCCATGGGTGGACCTAGATAAAAAGCTTTTCTCGCACTATAGTATGACTGACATTTTATGGACAACCAGACAAATATGCCCCTTAACTGCTAATACTCAAGCTATTTCTCACTCTTATAAATCTTGGGATAATCTAGTCTCTTTAATCAAGGGGTTAATAATACTGCTGTCACGTAAACTGACCCTGCAGGCACTTTACAGTTTGATTTAAATACTTGGCTTAATAGGACAATACACCAGATTGCCAATATCCTGAAAGCAAACTCAGTCATAGCAATTGCTACACTCCAGGCTCAATTTGATCTCCATATATGCGTATTCACCACTGGATCTCTAGCATGGTCAAGACGCAAGGCTCGCTTGGGTCAGATATAGCAGCTTGGCTCATCCTAGGTAATATTAAAGATTCAATCAGTTTCTGGTATCCCTACCTTTTAAGCTTTTACCCAGATAAGAAATCCAAGATACAACTACAATGGGAATCTGAGATTCACACATCAGTTTCAGTTAAATAATGGGAAACAATCTATCTCAATGCCCATTACCTGTCTAACTGTACAAACCATACTGAATTACAATTTAAAATAGTACATCATCTGTATCTCACCCCGGTGAAGCTTCATAAAATGTGGCCTTCCCAATCTAAATACTGTTGGATTATTTTTTCAGCCTTAGGGGACATATTCCACATGGCAGTGCCAGCAAGTTCAGTGCATGTAGAAAGAGGTGTTTCAGTTAACATCTAAAATCCTATACTTTAATATACAGCCATCCCCGCTGGTTGCCCTCTTTCATGTATATCCTATAGATATGCCAAAACAAGTCCATTATGTACAAAGCCAACTACTGATAGCAACAAAAAGTGCAATACCCAATACTGGAAAAACCTTCTGTCCCCTACTCTTAGTAAGTTATAGCTAAAGTACAATCTGCCTATGAGCTAGGGATACTAGGGATTCCCTATACCACATCTCCCCCCTTACCCTTGTCAAATGGCTTATCTGGAAAAAAGTTCACCACAAATGGAGAGGGATTGGAGCAATATATGAATTTACCACCTCTAGTACGCAAGGTTTTAAAATAATTTTCCTCAATTGGATCTATGATCCCTATTTATTGATTTTGTTCTTGAGATATAATATATATCTTCTCTCTTATTAAATAGATATGTATGCTGGAAACCTTATAATCCTGCTGGACCATTTTTCATTTATGTATTAACTGTAGCTCCCTATTTCCCTCTCTCTTCTCCTCTCTCTTGCCCTATTCCTCTTTCACTACATGGATGTTTGCAAAATGTAATACATTTTTTTTATATATTATAAATATTATAAATGTATTATGGAAAAATATAAATAAGTAAAATAACCATATACAACACTATGAGGAATATCTGTGGTGTTTTTGGTGCTGGGCTATAATTGCAGAGAAAATTACGACATTAATCCATTGGGATATAAAGGAAGGTTTCTATAAAGAGATCAGATAAACTATAAAGATCTACAGTATGTGAAAGTACGCATAATATGTTTGGGAATAATTCCAAACAAATATTTACATTCTACACTATAGGGCATATTAAATTGGCTGCAAGAATTTGTCCGCAAAACTTGACGCAGCCATCAAGACAATTTTTTTATTAGTGTGGCTATTAACGCAATGGAAAATTACCATACCAGATTGGTATTTGCAGACATTTGATTTCTTTTAAAACTAATAGAACATAATTATATGTAGCAATACTTGCCTGTGCAGAGTAACATGACTGTTCAGACACTCACATACTGTGCCTACAAGTTCCTTTGACATATGAAATATGTAACAGCTTTTTAATAATACCAGTCTCAAGAGTCCCTTTAGTAGCAGAAACGCCAAGCAATCAGGTGCCACACTAAGAGATAGTTATTACTGAGCTGCAATGTCAAAGATTTTCTTCTCTGTATTGCTTTCATTATATAGTGTTTCTTCATCTTTGAATTTCACTTCTGGGCTCTTTTGTACTTTTTACAATTTAAGCTTTCTTTTTAGAAGCATATTTTGCTTCTTTCACAATCTGATCTGACATTATATTTTATATTTATTGGATTATTTTATATCTATTGTTAAAGTTTTCCTTTCTGCCTATCAAAGTGAAGGCAACCCAGAGAAAAGACCCCAAACTTATACTATTATTAGGAAGGTAAATCATTTATTACAGTTTAGTTTCAAAGTGGAAACTTATGATAAATAAAAAAGGAAGTAAATTAATGTTAGTCACAAAGAATGAGACACAGCTCACGCTCTAAATTATTATCTATATTATTATTTATTTTCTTGTTGCAACAAAAAAACTAAAAGATACTATATTTTTGTGTTAGCTGACTTCAAAATAATTTTACGTAATTGCTCAAAAACAATGAAACACTAAACTATATACAAATAATTCACAGTAAAAACTAAGAATAATGGCAATAAAAGTAGTAGTAGTAATAATAATAATAAAAACATTACCATTCACACTAAAGATTTATATATCATTTATTGCCTTTACTTATTTTCTATTACCAGGAAAATATTTTTTAAAGGATGTTAAAGAATGATTTGAAACTGTTTATAAAGTATATTTTAACCTGATGATGTTTTTGGATTTTTTTTATAAGTAATTACTTTTTTCCATAATCTTTTAACAAATCCACATTCAAAATAATTCCTTATATAAAAATATAATGAAATTAGTATTCTGAGCCGATTAATAGACCAAATCATGATGAACTATATACCAAAAATTTGCTCATGGCTAAAATAATGAAAGTTCAATTGAACTATAATCATAGAAGAGTAGCAAGTAAACCTTACCTTCAACCACAATCATGTAAAAATAGTATAAGTAATATGCAATGGAATGATTTATGGGTTAAAAAAAAGGATATTCAAAAATGATGAATGCATCACTCTAATATCCATCATAATGAAGTTCAAGGTTACATTTTCTATGTTAACCATAAAAGAATATTGTCACTTTGTGTGCAAGGAAATGGTCCATCAAACAATCACAAATTCAAATTTAACAATTCAAGCGCTACATGACAATCTTATATATGCTGAATACCGTACAAACTAACAAAGGCTTAAAAATATTGCAAATTAGTGGGGGAAAAGGAACACAAAGGCTGAGAAGGATTTATATATTGAGTCAGATATAAAAATTGACTGTAGGTTGAAAAAATTATTGGTCAAAAAAATAATGTTTTGTATGCAATTTAATTCTAGATTATTTTATCATCACCTGTTATACTATTGAGACCACCCCTTAATTACCATCCATGTATGTTTTATTAATCTTAATCCATTCCTGTATTATGTTACTCATGACAGTACAGGGACATTGGATCTGGCTTAATTTCAAGTGTCACAACAACGCTAATTTTACTGCGCACCCCTATGGGAAATGTAAGATAAAAAACAGCAATGTTGCTGTCGCAATGTGCTTCTGTTGCAAATGCGCCCTGTCCGGCCTGCCTCATGAGCACCTGATATAATGACATAGCATGTGTGACGTCATTATATTGCGCAGAGAGGGCGGGGCCGATAGCATCAGGAAGTGCAGTACTGACCGGAATATCTGGGGATGCTCCAATTTACTTTACAGACTTCAGGCTGTCTGTTAGGAGCATCTAAAGGACGCTCCAGCCACACTGCAGCAGCGATCCTACCTGCATAGTGCCATTCCAGGCACACTGCTAGCCAGATGCAAGGGTCATGGGGCAGAGAAGGTGCCGTCCACAGAGCTCTGCACAATGTACGGCCTAGGTTACAAGCGGTCCCACAACGTTCCAATGTTATATGACTAACATTGCATTTAATTAACTTGCTCTCTTTGTGTGGCTTTCTCATAATTGAGATCCTATCCACATATTTATGCAGTCTCTACCCCATAAAAATCTCTATCAAATCTTGTCCTGCAAATCAAAAGCCCATTATTTTTGAATGTCTGCTGAGAGCAGTTTTGTGAATATCCTGTGGTTTGTAAACAGTGCTGTAGTGTATAGATTTCTTTAAAGTTCTGCTTGTCACATTGAGCACATAATTGCTCTTCCGGAAATCAAGCCCGCCTTGTCATGTTATTTCTTCAGGTTATTGTAAGAATTAATTGGTAGAATAGGTGCACAATGTGACAATGCTGGCAGTTAGGGCTTTGGTGCTGCTCACTCATATTATTTTATTGTTCATAAATGATCTACAGTGCAAGATCAAATCAAAGGGAAACTAGTTACTTAGTGTGCAGAAAGGTGTATAAAACAAAAAGTGTAAAATAATGGTTATTAAAGAAATGGGCAAATTATTTTACTCAAAATGGAAATACAGACAAATTCTAGGAATTTATCATTGCTAATTGTTTTATGTACCTGAGGACAGTAAAATTGCAGCAATTGATGTTCTCTGAACTAAAAATACTACTTGTCTAACTATCAATTCATCAGTAACACCACATAGTAGAAATGTTTTACTTTATTTTGTTAATAGAAATAAATTACACTTCAGTTAACAATTATATTATATTCATTGTTGTATTTACTTTACAAACATATAGAGATCTAGAGATAGACAGACAGACAGACAGACAGACAGACAGACAGAGAGACAGACAGATAGATAGATACAGAGCCGTAACTAGACTTTTTGGTCCCCTGTGCCAGAGGGAGCATTGGACAACAGGAACATAAGATAGTGCGCCTGAAAAAGGGCCATGGTCCCATGGGGATAGGGAAGGCCAGAAGATGCTGGGTATAAAAGAAGAGGCAGCTACAAGTGAGAATGATAATAAACAGGAAAATTGACAGGCCCAAACAGCGTCCCCTGCCCTGCGGTGCCCTGTGCCATGGCAATGGTCGCACTACCCTAGTTACGGCCCTGGATAGATAGATAGATAGATAGATAGATAGATAGATAGATAGATAGATAGATAGATAGATAGATAGATAAATAGATAGATAGATGTGCTGTCATTGCTGTGAAAATTGCCTCTGCCTAACTATGTCCTACTTTGCAGCCTTTTTGTAACAAATCTGTCCTGCTTGACCCCAGTCCCTATAGCGCTCTAGTTCCCCAGACTAGACTTTCAGTACTGGCAATCAATAAGTACCTGGAAAGTTAATCCCAGAGTACCAGTTGTTACATGTAACATATTTTGTGTGCATAAAAACAGTATCATCCATTCCCTTCAGATTGAAAATTCTCCCAGGGCCAGGATCCATAATATCTAATGTTTCAGACTGTTCATAAGCATATCTTTTTTGTGTCATTATCTTGTACACATTGGGAATATTAATAAAAGCAGACACAATTCTAAAGGCATAGCCATCATACTTTCCAATTTAATTCTGCTTCCTGGCATCTTAGATGTCTCAGCCATTGCCATTGCATGCACCCATGATTCTCTATAGGAGTGAATGTCTCGCTCTCTGTGATTCAGAGCTGTCATACATAGGGGTAAGTTTAGAGACGTCACTTTTTCTGTATATGAAGTACACTAAAACCAATGACTAAGTAACAAATTATCTTGAATTTGTACAGCAGGTTACGGTGTGGCAGTTCATTGATGAGTAACAGATTAGATTCCGTGCCCCAGGTCAGTCACTGGAAAGTAATATCAGCAAAGTTGGATCATTACTGGTGCCTGTGAGTATATTTATCAAATAGACTAAAAAGAGTCCTATTTTCTATCATTGTTCATCACAGCAATATAAAATATTAAGGGGTCTATTTAGCAATTATTTGCAAATGTTTTTCAGGGTCACCCACATCTAATAATTATTCCCCAAATCTATGTACAGGGGATATCTCCGATATCTGCAGCGGTCCCATTTTAGTCTCCCTGGGGGGGGGGTGTGCCTAACCCTAACCTCCCCCCGGGCGTGCCTATCCCTAACCCCCCCTTCCCCTAGCCTACACCTAACCCTCCCGGGGGGGTGCCTAACCCTAAGTCCAGCCGGGAGCTCTGACACCTAACCCTCCACCCCAGCTGTCTGCGCCCGGTACCCGGCTTACTTTCGTTCGGTATGCCGGGCGCCGGGCTCCCGGCGTAGGTCTAATGACAGGCGACAGGTTTTCGACCTCATCATTAGTACCTTGCCGGGAATTTGACAGTCGAGAAGCTGGCGGTCGGCATTTAGACCGTCAGCTTCCCGACTACATCCCGTTAGCAGACCGCTCATGAGCAGTGGAAAATAGCAGGCAGAAAACTAAAGGTATACTGATTAATAATGATAGTTGTGTACCTGTCACATGTGCTCGCCCCAACAGCTCCCACTGCTAGCTAGACAAGACAGACCTTAGCCTAGCAGGAGCCAGGAGAGAAGAAGGAACATGCTGCTGTTAATGCAGTAACTATGGGGTTTTGACGGTGCAGGTGGGCACGGGACTGACATTTCTTCCATAATTGTGCTTCTGTAGTTATGTAAGTATACGTAGTGCATACTTTGATTTATACTGTACTTGTAAAAAATATATACTTTTACTTAATATCAGTCCAAGAGAAAACATATACATTTTCAGTTGAAACAGATATTGGCAGATCTAGCCACAGATGTTTATTTGTAAATACGTAAATAATAATATTATTTTATTTGTTTGTACTTTTTAAATGAGTAACTTTAGTAATATGAAACAGTGGTTGCTTAGATCAATCTAATGGTCTTTCACAGGTACATGAAAGGGAGGGATTTAATGTACTTTAAACAAGAAAAAATGTTCCCCAGCCAAAGACCAGCAATAAGATTTGAATACTACATGATAATAGAAATTTAGAGATCTTTGTCATATATACTTGCAAAGATATGTTAAGCACCGGGCTGTGTCAAGGCATCTCTGTATTGATGTCCCTAAAACTACATTATAATAGCACCCACTTTGGGTCATATAATTGCATAAACCTAATGTGTTCAGTCTAGAGTGATTAAAACAGGTTAATTCCGCTTGAGTCCTCATTGGTATCCCAATAGTGGGGGTTGGTGCATCCCATACAATCTCAAAGTATATCCCTCCACCGAATCACCCAATAATAAGGGCCTAATAGCCAGTCATTAGTTGATATCAAAAAAGTTGATCAAATTATATACAAGCTTTAAAATTTGCTTACAGCATAAAAGACGGTGTCAGAGAGTCCAATGTTCCTAATAAGGGAGAGGGTACTGATTCCTGCCTGCACCCTTATGGGTGGTAGCTCAAGGCAGGATTCACTCAAATTTCATATGGAAAATGGTATGGATACAGGCTCTGCTGTATTTATATGGGACAACCTTTTTTATCCATATATGCCCCTTCATTTCTTTCAACAAGCACTAGCGCAAGATGATGCGTTCCCCTGCTCACTACACAACACTGTGCATGAGCAAGATGGCTACCTGCCCGGCTTCCGGGTTTAGTATTGTTTAGTGGTGTGGATTTGTTTGAGCCTGCTATTACCCGCAGCTCATTAGGGACTCACCGAACCTTGCATTCCATATGGATATGGCGTTGGAGCCTCCGAATGAGGTGGTTATGTGATGCTGGAACGCATAGACTGTGGCACACTACTTTGTTGGTTTAATTACCTAATATGGGAGGCAGTGCTGTGTTCTCCCAGTGTCTTGCTATTGCTGCTTCTTTGTTGCCATTGTTCCTCAGATGATGCCACCTTGAGAAAGGTCTCAGGTGGGACTAAAACGTTAGTAGGTATGGTAAATTGGTATGTGTTTTGCTGGACAACAAATGCTCTGTAAAAATTATGCTTTACATTTAGTCTGGAGAGTGCCATCATTTCCTATAGGATTTCATATGGTAAATTTGGGCTTTGCACAACGTTGGAACTAGCCCTAAGTGAGCACCCCAGCAGATGTCCCTGATTTTGATGTGAGTGCAGGACCTTTGCTCTCTCTCTCTCTCTCTCTCTCTCTCTCTTTCTCTCTCTCTCCACACATGTACATTGCACCTGGTACAGGACATAATGAAATATGTACTAAAGATGATAATGAGTTGACTGATTGATGATAACTGTCGATGTGGAGCCTGACTCATAACAAAGTATGTATTGCTCTTCATACGGCAGAAATACACAATTATTTTAATAACTTTTATTTGTAAGGTGCCACAAGGTTCTCGCAGCACTGTATAATTATACATAAAAAATGTATAAACAGGGTAACAGAGTATACATATAATATGCTTAACAAACATTACACCACAGACTGGGTAGGACAGATACAATTGGCAGGGGCAGGGTAACTAACTGGAGTTCCTGTTCCCAACCAGTCAGCAAGTAAAGTAAGTATGAGTAGCTGAAAATCATAAGGGAGCAAAGCACTGGTGACAAGAATAGTGTAGGGAATGAATAAGTGGGTGGAGGGCCCTGCACATAAGAGCTTACAAACTAAAGGAAAGGGGTGAACAGTTGGATAGTGAATTGTAAAGAATATTTGGCAGATAGGTGGAGGAGAACAGTGTTGAGTTATCAGGAAGGCTGGTACGCTTAAGGTATGTTTTAAAGGCGTATTTTTTGACACTATTTTAGCATACACTTTTTTGGAGTATTTTATGCCCATTTTGCAACCAACTCTGCATCCTCCTCTCAGACGGGTAGGTTCACTATAAAATGCAAGGAAAGTAGAAAGCTGAAGTGTGGAGACACCAGCAAGGTACTCTATACTGTACATCTGCATTATTCTTTTACTCATCCCATTATATAGTCCATCATAGTTATTAGCCACATTTTAAAAGCCGAGGTGGGTGTGACCTTCTCCATGATTGCATATAAAGAGACAGATAATATACTGCAAATACTTAAAAAGGTCAAAATATCTGTGAAAATGGAACCAGAGCCTTACAAATGGATATAACCATGGAATGTCAATGTCACCTTTGGTATGACAAGACTAATCTTACATGCTAATATCCCAGCTTGGAATAGTCGTCTAGACAACACTAATTCCATTGTATTTCACCTACTGCACAGTTAATGTAAAATAGTTATAAAACCATCAAGCCCTTATATCTTAGATACATTAGTCAGAGAATATGTAAAATAATAATGATTGCAGTTTTACAGAAATGTAATTGCTAGAAAGCATTTTCTGAGCACATTTAGTCCATGC